>OU343216.1:80681025-80759599 GCA_910596185.1 Chrysanthemum makinoi
GATCCACAGCCCGTAGGTGGCGTTTGTTTGTAAGAAACTATAAATACCCTCTACCTCCAAAGGTAGAGGGTTGGAGCTTCAATACCATTTTTCTTTGTTTCACATAGTTCCCAACTCTCTTCCTTTCTCTCACTAGAACTTTCTCTCTCTAAACATAGTTAACGCCCCATATGGTTATGGTTTAATGTGTTTGTGAAATCCTATATCTAACAATTGGTATCAAGAGCCATGGTTTGATCACTCATCTTTCATGCTTTTTGTTTTTGGTGGATTTCATAAGGTTTTTGGGGTATTAAAGGTTTAGGAGAGTTTGATTCATTTGGACAAATTCTAGTGTTAAAGTTTGAATTTTGCTTGTACTTTTGTGTTTAGGATCATCATATGTGTTTATGTTTTGAATTGGAAGGCTTAAATCATTGTGGTTTGGTTGTTTTTTGATTGATAAAGTGGTTATTTTTGAAGTTTGTACAGGCGAGTTGTGTCTCGGATAGCTTTTTCTTCAAAGCGAGTTGCTTTGTTATTGGATGTGAGTTGGTACATGCGACTTGGCTTTTTAGCGAGTTGATTTTTATGCGACTTGGGTTCTAAGCGAGTTGTTTCTTTGAGCGACTTGAGATCTAAAGCGACTTAGCTACTAAGCGAGTTGTAAAGCTAGCGAGTTAATTTGCGAAACTTGGTGTTCAAGCTAGTTGATTGTGTTGCGAGTTGATACCAAAGCGAGTTGGCTATTTAGCGACTTGATTCATTAAGCGTGTTGACAGTGTTGCTAGTTGATGCTAATGCGACTTGGCTATTTAGCGAGTTGATACCTTAAGTGAGTTGTCTCCTTGAGCGAGTTGGGTGTTTAGCGAGTTGATAACTGTTTAGCCGTGTGTTTACAACTTGTCTAATTTTAGACTTGTCACTTCTTCGTGATACATTCTTACGGTTGTTCTTTTGGTTTAGTAAAATCCGTGAAAGAATCAATTTCCCGGTTTAATCAAAGAATTGTAAAATCCCGTAGAACTTGTAATCATGGCAAACATTGTTCCTACTATTGTTTCTTCCGTAGCTGAGGATGTTCAAGCAGCAGGTCGATACTCGCCACCTATGCTTGACGAGCTGACCTACGACTCTTGGGCTCAAAGAATCGATGCTTGTCTTGGAAAGGAAAATGGGGTCAACATTCTCAAATCCATTGATGAAGGACCTTATCGAGTTGAGACTACTAGAGACTTAATTGATACATTTCCGATGGAACAATGATCTACGGAATAGACAGACCAAAGACATATGATGAGCTCGATGATAAAGAGAAAAGAGATTCGATGCGATATCGGGCTTTTAACATCATAATGCAAGGTCTTCCAAAATACATCTACAAGCTTATCAATCACAACACCTAAGCAAAGGTCGTACGGATAATGTCAAGATGCTTCTTTCGGTTCAATTAACCATGGAAGACAGAGAATCACAACTCTATGATGAATTTGATCACTTCAAGATGAAACCGAATGAGAGTGTCTATGAGTATTATGTGAGATTCCATAAGCTGGTGAATGACATGAGGAACATCAGAATGACTATGCCAAACATTCAGTTGAACTCAAAGTTTGTGAACAACATGAATCCCAAATGGCACAAGTTTTTCACCTCTGTGAAGCTAACCAAAGGATTGAAGAATACAAACTATGAGCAACTTTATGCCTTCCTTCTTCAGAATGAGAGACATGCCATGTTTGAAAAGAGGATTCTTGAACAATTCAAAACAAATCCAGGAGAGACAAGTTCATCAAACGATTCAACTGCCTTCTACTCAAACATTGGGATTACCACTAAAGCTTCACAAGTTATACCCATGGGTGATGGAACTCACAAACTCATTCCCGATCCAATGTTCAAACAAGTCGTCTTGATGCATCAGGAAACTTCATTAGTCAACTAGCTCTCATGATCGCTTAAAACATGAACACTCTCCCACACACCAACAACAACCTTAGAACAGCATCCAATCCACATAATCAAGCCACTATCAGAGATGGGAAGGTTATGGTGCACCACCAAGAAAGGCGACGATCGGAGAAGGGTGGAGCGGTGGAGGCTATGTAGGAAATCGAACCTAGGAAGGATGGAAATCAAGGACAAACAAAGCCAGTCAAATGTTACAACTGTGGTGGTGAGGGACACATTGCAAGGAATTGCACATCTCCAAAACGCCCTCGAATGTTGAATACTTCAGGGATAAGATGTTGCTAGTGCAAGCTCAGGACAATGGAGCAACCTTGGATGAAGAGGAGCTGTTGTTTCTTGATGAAGGGAATGCTAAGACATATGATGCATGTGGATGAGCGCCTATTCAGGAGATAGGTCACAATCATCATAATGCCTTTCAAGTAGCCGTGATGCATACGACTCTGATGTTGATGATGGACCTACTGCACAAACAATCTTCATGGCTAGCATTTCTCCAATGGTCTCTCCTAAGGTCTCTTCTTCACCACAAGTTGGACCATCCAAAGACAAAATCATCTCAGAGGTATTAAAATTATATGATGAAGTTGATGTGCAAAAGATACATAATGAAATACAATCAACTGAAATCATTGAGTCGGATATTGAAAATATGGGTAATATCAATGTTGTCTCATATGATCAATATGTGAAACAAAGTGAAAGTGTGATTGTATCAAGTGATGTCTCTCTTGCAGTCAATGATGATTATGTCTCTGATGAATACACGCATGTGCCCTGATGATTCCGTTATCTCCGAACTTAATGCCTATAAAGAACGAGTTGCCATTTATGAACAACGTGCTAAGTTTGAGCTAACTAATCGTGAGCAGGAGTTGGATAACCAAATGCGTACAATTATTAGAAAAAGTAATTTTAGAGAAGAAGTGTTAAAACAAGAGTTAAATTCCTTACAAGAAAAGCTTTCAAAAATGCTAAGCAAAAACAAGAACTTCAAGAAAATGTTAAAGTGCTTAAGCAGAAATTTCATGCCAAGGAATCAAAACTTTTGAATGATTTTTCTAATCTAAAACCTTGAAAAACAAGCTTGAAAATAAGTTGTACGTACAAGGGAATACCATTCAGACTGCTCACATGGTCACTAAGCATAGAGTGTTAAGCGATAAGCATAGTGTTCCCATTATAGATAAACCCAATCGAGGTATAATAAGTTAGCTAAGGCGGCTCAAAATGTAATCTATGATGGCAATGAGATTCTTAAACCTAGACAAAACCTAGTTAGCAATTGAGTGCTGAGGAAGATAGAAAATTAGATGATGCATCTAGGGTGAAAATGAATAATAAGCTAGAAGATCCTGAATGCAAATAGAATAACATCACGATCAAACCCCATGATTACAAGAAGGAAAACTGGATCTCCTTAAACAAATTTAAGCCTCAAATGTTATTAACACCTGAACAAGTTTTACGAAAAAGGATTTAGATAAGCTAAAAGCTGAAAATCTTGTTGAAACAAACCCTTCCTTAGGAAAATGCTGCTACGCGTGTGTATCCTCCAAATACACTGATGCATTTAGTTCCTAGAACTATTGCTACTAAGAGCAAGACCTTAATCAACCAATATGTTATTCTTCAACTATTTGTCGATTTTGAGAAAACTTGTAAGAAAAGGATCACACCTGGGATAACTGAAGGGGAAAGGGGTTTTGAGCAAACAAAAGAATGCTATTTAACGGAGGTCATGCCTTTCTTCAAACTACTAAAAGATCATTTTGAGAGTCTTAAAAGGGGATAAGTTCATATATTAAAGGAATGGAAAAGGAATTTGATGCAATGATAGTTGAGGTTAGTGACTATGAGCGAGCATTAAAATATAATGAGATTGAGAGGAAGAACTTGCATACCTTGAATGAGAATCTTATTTCGGAATGTATTGCTCAAGATGTGTTTTACAGCGCTACAATTGCTCCATTAATGCTTCTCAATTTCATGAATTATCTGTTGCTCAGAAAGTCTCCCATGATCGTGTCATTGAGCTTGAAAAGATTAATTTGAAACTTAATGAAAAAATTGATCAGGATGATCATGATAATTTGGTAAAGCATCTTTCTAAACTAGAAGTTGAACATTTTGATCTACAACTAAAATATCAACATCTAAAAGAAAATGTTAAAACCTCAAATATCAAGACGTCCTTGGATGCTCCTGAATTTGATGCAGCTTTTGAAATTAGCAAATGTGATGAACAGATTCGAGCTCATTGTAACACGATCAAAAAGTTGAAAGCCCAAATCTCTCAATTGAAGGGTGAAAAGAACAATGTGACTAGATCCCAAATGCCTCCTCCTTTAGATTCTCAGTACTCTCAAACTTTTCTTCTTCAAAGCTTAGTTAATGCCTTACAAAAGGAAAACGAGAGTTTTCTAGAAGAAAATGAAAAGGTTAAGCGACACTTTAAAGAGTTATATGATTCAATGAAAGTCACTCGTGACCAAAACAACAAAAAAATAGCGTCTTTACAAAAGGAAATTGAGAATCTGAGAAGTCGAGAAAATGGGAAACGCCACTTGTGTTTAATAAGAATGTTGTTTCAAAGTCACCCTTAGACTGCAAATACATGTGATAGGTTAAATATATTCCTCTTCATCTTAGGAATAATGAACCTGCGTTTCATGACTATTGTGCTCACCTTAAGGATAGTCTAGAATGTCTCCGTGAGATTGTTGAAGAGGATTTTGTTAGTGCAAATATTACGATATTTAATCTATACAGTCTCGTTTGTTTTGATTGATGACAAACATGTAACTTGTAATACATAACGTAAAATGTACAAGTTACTTGTAATTACATTTGTCTCAACATACATTCAACACCTCTCGATGTCTCAAGTCCTCGTATGTTACAACACAGGTTCGTACATGTTTGTTATGTGGCATTATGATCAAACCCATTAACAAATCATATAGAATGTTTAAAATACATTTAGAGTCACTAAGTATTTTAATAGGTTAACCATTCTATTTAGAACCTCATTTTACATTTTGCATTCACAAGTATTTCAAAAGGTAACTAGACATTTTATTAACTAGTTACATAATACATTTTACAAGTTTACTTTGATAAACATTTTAATCTAAAAATGGAAATACATGTTACATCATGGCATGCATCATCTTTGAAATCCTTGAAGATCTCTTTGAATATATTGGTTAGACTGACACTCAATATATCAAATGTGATCTTGGTAAGATATGGTAAAATATTGAAAAGATTTGAAGAAAGATTTTTAGATTTCTTGTGTCACCCACGGCACCAAAATGCATAAAGTAGGAACCCTTTAATTGGTACCGTGGTCCGTGGGCTCCCTGTTTTGCCTATAAATAGAAGCCCATTGTTTTCTTATTTCTTCATCACTTGAAAACACATCTTCTCCACCTTCTTGCATACATTTAGATCAATCATTAACAATGTAGTAACATACATTAAACACTGATGAGTGTCTAAATACTCATCATTTTTATACTGTTAGAATGCCAAAAACATCTGAAAACACTCAGAAATGCTTCAAAATGATAAAAATATCATAAACAAGTGTTTTATATGTTTTAAATGCAAAAACATCAAAATCGATGAAAACGTATCAAGTTTGCATAATTGGCGTTTAGTCCCTAAGTTACAAAAGTTGTCAAAATTAGTCCCTGGTAATTCAAAAACTTGTAAAATGTCATTTTAGGTCCATGAGATTCAAAAGTTGTCAAAACAAACCCTTTAAAGTTCAAAAATTGCAAAATGACAACTTTAGTCCCTGAACTTTGGAAAAATGTCAAATATAGTCCTTGGTTAATTTAAAAAGTGAAAATTATCAAATTTTAACCTTGTACTATTTATAAATGACAACATTGGTCCTTATGGTAAACTTTTGGAAAATTACATGTTTGGTCCCTCAAGTTTCAAACTTGATGCAGTTTGGTCCTTGGAACTTTTAAATGGAAAATAAATACATATATGGTCCTTGGTTTATTATATTTGGCAGGTTTGACCCTTGTGATAACCTTAGAAACTTGTCAGTTTCAATCCTTAACTTTTCACAAATTACAACCATGGTCCTTGTACTTATAAACTACACCAAACGGACCTAACTTTGTTATTAAACCAAATCCAAATCAATTAAACCCAGTGGCCCAATCACCCCAAGCCCAACCCTTTGTTATTAAATAAAACAGTGAAGGACCCTTTTCCCTCTTCTTCTTCCACCTCACACCCCCACCTGTAACACCACCACTTGCACTTCCACCTTCCCCCTCCACTTTGTTACCCAGCTCACAACCTCTCCTCTACACCTGTCACCTCTTCCCATCAAACATTAATGCATTCCCACCATCTAACACTCCACCTTTTTCCCCTTGCCACTGTTTTCACTCAAACTTTGGCCTCCAAGCTCAATAAAGCTTAATATCTTGTTCCCTCCACCTATACAAGCCAACAAGATACATTGAATGCTCCTCAAACCGCCTCAAATTGTCGAATGCTTTTTGGCGCCAAAAGCTCATTCAAACGGTTAAGATCAATTGGACTGATTCAAGGGCTCAGATTGAAGAGAGGACTTTGAGTGATCACCAAGGGATGTGAGACTATAAAGGGGAAGAAAAGCGGAAAAAGAACAACTACTTTTGGCCTTAAGCCATAGTCACTTAGTTTTATTCATGTCATTTACTGCTTTCATTTACTTACCATGTCTTTTATTGCTTTGGTTACGTAAAAGAACCTTGACAAAGTTTAATTACAAAGCTATTTACAGTTGTAGTTTCATAATTTTTAAATACATGTCATTTAAATTACTTGTCATTTATCTTAAAAGTCATTTATTAACTGTTTTTGTAGTTGTTTATTGGACCATTTTAAGCTCAAATAAGCTATTGACACCGACTTAGGACCTTTTAGATACCATTTAAACATTTACAATCCATAAATTCAAAAATACAAAAAGAAAAGATTGAAGGAGTAAGTTTACTCAAAAGAACAAGGTGGAGCAGGGTGAAATTTGGATCGCTTATGGGATTTTAGGAGCTTATTGGGAAGCTAATAGGTGTAACCTTGTCCTAGGAATGATTCTTGTTACTTTGCATTCATTATGGACACTCTTGTAAGCTTTTACTTTAATCTTTCATTTCTTTGTTAAGTTTATTTTATGCTATGATCTTTGTGTTTCTATGTTCCTTTTATGTTGTTAAGTGATATTATTGTGTAATATTAGTAGCTTGTTTATTGAAATTCTTAGTTGTTAAGTGTTTCATATAATCAGTCACATAGTATAAATTTGATTTCTGTGTTAAATTGTTGTTATTGTTGTTTATTAATGTTTAATAGATCTATTATAATGATGTTATGAAGTCTGAATTCAGGTTGGAAGTCTAGATCAATTATTTGGTTTGGAAATCACTAAGTAAGTGAGTTTAAGAATTTGTTTGGATTAGGCAGATCAAAGGCTGTATAAAAGGTTCTGAGAGTCCTTGTTCTTGTTTGATGTAGGATCCTTAGGTGCAATATTACTCAGTAAAACAGTCTTTTCTAGCACTTTCTTCATTGAAAGTCAAAATTATCTTTTGATCCATTTTGCTTGTTATCACATATAATTTCTTGTTGCATAATCATCATAGAGTGTGTATAAGTTGTTAAACTTGCTTATTCTAGTCTCTAATTAGTATATTACATCATTATCAGTAATAAATTTAGATTGTAAATTCATTTAAGTCAAACTTATGTGTTCTTGTGTGAAAGTCAAATTTCTTGTTATGCAGTTTTTGAATTAAATTGACAATTTAATCGAGCTTAATATTAAGTTATAAGACTTGTGCTTTTAGATTATTTTAGTTTTGTTGCTCATATTTCTTATTGTATTTTTGTTTAATTTTTATACAGCTTTTTAATTGCTTAATCATGCTTATCTTTGAGCTAGTTTTTTAAAAAGTGCCCGTGCACGTTGAACCATCTAATTTCTATAGCTCATATATTGTTTATAATTGCATGATAGTTTGAGTTATTTGTTGTTTTGAGAAGCTTAACATGCTATCTGATTATGCATATGCTTAAAAGCCCATTTTGTGCTTATCTAAATGCTTAATTTGTTCCTTCAAAACTCAATAATTTAACCAAGTTCGAGAAATCGGTGTACTTAGACCAACTTCATAAGCTTGTGGAAAGCTTAATAATGAATCAAAGTTTGTGTACCTTGGCTTTTTAGGAAGCCTAGGTACCATACTTTCTGGATTTAGTCTTATCTATAGCTTAACAGCTTATTTGATAAGCTAATTTTAGCTTAACATTTTGTTCAAATTTATACACTACACGGTCACTTAAACAAGTACCAAGTGGCTTATTCCATAAGCCCTTATAAGGTTCATTAATGAACCTTATTGTATGAATTTTAACTTTTTGGAAAGCTTATCTACCAATCTCAAGGTTTGAAATCTCATATCTCACATATAAGCTTATTTAATAGGCCTGCTTACAAGCTTTAACCTTGTTCATTTTCTTAAATGATTACTGGGTAACCCAGTGATCCTAGTCTTTAATAAGCCAACAAAAAAGCTCTCTAATGAACTTTAAGCTGTGAGGTTTGGCTTTTCTCAAAGTTAAACTACCAGTGTCTAAAGTTCATTGGTTGTTCATCACTTTCAAGCTTATTTCATAAGCTGCCAACTTTGTTTGTCCCATTTCCAGTATCTTGGAAGCTTAGTTATACTCAGTGATTTGGATGACTTTTCATGAGCTTCTCACAAGCTCACTAGTGGTCCCCACTAGGTGAGCTTGGGCTTTTTGGAAAGCTCACCAGGCCATCTTGCAACTCCAATTTTCATTTTTCCATTTTGAGCTTAACCCGTCAGCTTAAATGGCCATTCAAAAGTTGAGGCCTTGGTTTGGACTTGTTAGTGTAAAGTGAAGTCGATTTGCTTATAACAAGCTTATTAGTGCTAATCTTTGCATCTCCTTGTTCATACTTATACATTATACTTGTACATTCATATTTTTATTCTTAATTTACCTTTGTTTAGCTTTTTACAAGCTTTTGTGAATTTTGACTTATTTGTGTGCTTGGCTTAACTGATAAGCCTAAAAGCCCACGAATAGCTTATTTTTTTTAGTTTATTAAGTTCCATTTTCATCATACTTGTTTAATATCTATGTATAATTAATTCAGAAAACAGAAAAAAACCATAAAGAACCACTATAAGCTCAAGTGATAGCTTCTATTTAAGAAGTTTATTACCCATCAGCTTATTTCTGTACATAAGCTATCATTTTTATATTTTTCCTAGCTTCTTTTATTTATTGTAGAATTTTGTAAAAGTTTGATTTTCTTTATTCATTTAATATTTTTAATAAATCTATAATAGTTTTTAGTAATTAATAATAGTAAATAATTAATAATAAATAAATAAAAAGCATAAAAAATATCTTTTCAGTTTTAAAATTAGTTTTCTAATATTTTAGATTTTTCTAAATTTAAATTTCATTTTTCTAGGTTAATTTTGTATTTTCTTATATTTTAGTGTATTTTAAATACTTAATAAATAGTTTTTAATTAATAATAATTAAATAAATAGTTTTAAAAATAATTTTCTTTTTCTAATAATTTTCTTTTATTATTAGGATTGTAAAAATGTCATTTTATATTTGTAGGCCTTTTATATCTTTAAAACTCGTTTTATTTTGTATGCGTTATTAATTTTATTTAAGCGTCACGTTTAGGTTTTAAACGTGCATCATTTTAAAAATAGTGATAGCGTTTATTTAATATATTTTATCTTTTATTTCCTTTAATTTGCATTTAAGTCGCTAAAACATGTAAATCCCTACTATAGTTATAATCGTTTTGTTTTTATACATTTACGTTTTAGTTAAACGTACGTTTGTATATCTTTTAGATTTTAGGTTTATGATTTATGCGTTTTTATTGGCGTAGCTGTGACATGAGTATTACTATTCACATTCCTAGTGTTAGTCAATCGATTCTGTTTTCCTATACTAATATTATTTTCAACAATTCACAAGTCATTGTACTTTAACGTCGCCTCACGGGACATAAACGATCCAAGGATATTTTAATCCTTGGTAAACTTGTACAATTCTCTCCTCGGTACGCCCTTTTATCATCTGATACGGTTGACCGTTCTGGCGGTTGATAAGTGTGACGGAGAAATAAAAGAATAGTTCGAGGAATCAAATTTTGGCGCCGTTGCCGGGGAGGCTGTGCTACGTATTATGACTTGTATTTTGTATTTTGTTGAAATACCTATCCTTGCTTGTATATTATACTTTATCATTCAACTTCCTGGTACATCGGGACATATTTATTCTGATTAATCATTCACAAGTGATTAGCTAGCGTGGCAAACACGACACAAGCACGGGAGGTAGTGATTACTTATATTGTATCATATTTCTTTTCAATAAACAATATAAAATACAAAAACATTTTTCCTTTGCACACAACTTGCCCAGTTTGATGAGTCCCTCGGTTACAACATTTGGTTGTTGGTACATTTCTGATTCTTGAGCATAGAAATTCCCTTCGAGGCGGTTGTAAGGAATTTTCTTTCTTTTGTACATATATATATATAAAATTAAAAATACAAAAACATTATAAAATCAAAAATCAAAAAGATTCTTCTCGCCTTTTCTGAGTTTCTTTTTAAGATTCTTAGATTCATCTTAGTGATGATTATTCATAATTACGTGAGTGGCAATCCCACTCCAATTTCTCACCAATCCACAGTGGAAATCCCACGCTTCCCATGAACCATTTAAATGGGTCGAGTCAAGCTAGCGACTTCGGTAATCAAAAACATAGCCTAAACATGGGTTTTCACCCGTGTGTACCACCTAAGTGTGGGGTAATACCCCATGTTGTATATGTATATATAAAACTTTGAAAATTGTAAATATAAAAAAAGAGAATAATTGTTGTGTTTCTACACTTAGCTAGTAATGTTATCTTTTTTACGTTCTAAGTTTCGGCATAACAGCTGGTACTTTGAATATTGAGGACAATATTCATTTCTAAGTGTGGGGAAATCGGGAATTTGATCATAAATGTACCCTTTTAGTCCCTTTTCCCCCCAAAATGGCCAATTTTAAAAAATTTTATTTAGTGGAAGTACTATGTACTAAACACAACAAATGGTAATCAGTCCACCATGTCTAACCCAAATAAGGATTGGCTAATCCAGGAGCAAACGGCTCTTGGTAAAGATATCTCAAATCCGTTGACGGCTTGCAATTTGCCCAAAATTGTATGGTATTCAGCTCACCATATCCTTAAAAGTGAAGAGTTGGCTAGCCCGCAAGTTTATGGCTTATGGTAAAGGCAGTGGAAAAACCATAATTGGTAATCAGCTCACCAAAGATAATATTGATAATTTATCTAAGAGTTGGCTAGTCCAGAACAAGCGGCTACGGTAAAGACAAATCAAATCCGTTGAAAGCGATGATTTGCTCAAAATCTATTGGTTATCGGTGTACCAAGGTTCTTACTTGAAGAAACATTTGGCTACTCGAGTAATGGCTTTTGGTACAGAGATAAAATCCATTAATTTTTCTCAAAACATTGCTAGGGACTAGCAATATCTTAGTGTGGGGATTGATGAGTGTCTAAATACTCAACATTTTTATCTGTTAGAATGCCAAAAACATCCGAAAACACTCGAAATGCTTTAAAATGATAAAAATATCATAAACAAGTGTTTTATATGTTTTAAATGCAAAAACATCAAAATCTGATGAAAAGCGTATCAAGTTTGCATAATTGGCAGTTTTAGTCCCCCAAGTTACAAAAGTTGTCAAAATTAGTCCCCGGTAATTCAAAAACTTGTAAAATGTCATTTAAGGTCCATGAGATTCAAAAGTTGTCAAAACAAACCCTTTAAAGTTCAAAAATTGCAAAATGACAACTTTAGTCCACGAACTTTGGAAAAATGTCAAATATAGTCCTTGGTTAATTTAAAAGTGAAAATTATCAAATTTTAACCTTGTACTATTCATAAATGACAAAATTGGTCCTTATGATAAACTTTTGAAAATTACATCTTTGGTCCCTCAAGTTTCAAACTTGGCAGGTTTTGGTCCTTGGAACTTTTAAATGGAAAATAAATACATGTATGGTCCTTGGTTTTATTATATTTGGCGAGGTTTTGACCCTTGTGATAACCTTAGAAACTTGTCAGTTTCAATCCTTAACTTTTCACAAATTACAACCATGGTCCTTGTACTTATAAACTACACCAAACGGACCTAACTTTGTTATTAAACCAAATCCAAATCAATTAAACCGTGGCCCAATCACCCCAAGCCCAACCCCTTTGTTAATAAATAAAACAGGCAAACCTGGACCCTTTTTCCCTCTTCTTCTTCCACCTCACACCCCTTTGTAACACCACCACTTGCACTTCCACCTTCCCCTCCACCATTTTGACTCACAACCTACTCCTCTACACCCTGTCACCTCTTCCCATCAAACATTAATGCATTCCCACCATCTAACACTCCACCTTTTTCCTCCTTGCTTTTTTTTTCACTCAAACCGGCCTCCAAGCTCAATAAAGCAATATCTTGTTCCACCACCTATACAAGCCAACAAGATACATTGAATGCTCCTCAAACCGCCTCAAATTGTCGAATGCTTTTGGCTCAAAAGCTCATTCAAACGGTTGAGATCAATTGGGTGATTCAAGGGCTCAATTGAAAGAGAGGACTTTTGAGTGATCACCAAGGTCTGAGACTATAAAAGGGAAGAAAAGACAAGGAGAAGAACAACTACTTTTGGCCTTAAGCCATAGTCACTTAGTTTTATTCATGTCATTTACTGATTTCATTTACTTACCATGTCTTTTATTGCTTCAGGTTAAGTAAAGAACCTTGACAAAGTTTAATTACAAAGCTATTCGTTGTAGTTTCATAATTTTTAAATACATGTCATTTAAATTACTTGTCATTTATCTTAAAAGTCATTTACTTAACTGTCTTTTGTAGTTGTTTATTGGACCATTTTAAGCTCAAATAAGCTATTGACACAGCTTAGGACCTTTTAGATACCATTTAAACATTTACAATCCATAAATTCAAAAATACAAAAAGAAAAGATTGAAGGAGTAAGTTTACTCAAAAGAACAAGGTGGGCAGGTGAAATTTGGATCGCTTATGGGATTTTAGGAGCTTATTGGGAAGCTAATAGGTGTAACCTTGTCCTAGGAATGATTCTTGTTACTTTGCATTCATTATGGACACTCTTGTAAGCTTTTACTTTAATCTTTCATTTCTTTATTTAAGTTTATTTTATGCTATGATCTTTGTGTTTCTATGTTCCTTTTCTGTTGTTAAGTGATATTATTGTGTAATATTAGTAGCTTGTTTATTGAAATTCTTAGTTGTTAAGTGTTTCATATAATCATCACATAGTATAAATTTGATTTCTGTGTTAAATTGTTGTTATTGTTGTTTATTAATGTTTAATAGATCTATTATAATGATGTTATGAAGTCTGAATTCAGGTTGGAAGTCTAGATCAATTATTTGGTTTGGAAATCACTAAGTAAGTGAGTTTAAGTATTGTTTGGATTAGGACAGTCAAAATTTTGTATAAAGGTTCGAGAGTCCTTGTTCTTGTTTGATGTAGGATCCTTAGGTGCAATATTACTCAGATAAAAGCAGTCTTTTCTAGCACTTTCTTCATTGAAAGTCAAAATTATCTTTTGATCCATTTTGCTTGTTATCTGTATAATTTCTTGTTGCATAATCATCATAGAGTGTGTATAAGTTGTTAAACTTGCTTATTCTAGTCTCTAATTAGTATATTACATCATTATCGATGTATAAATTTAGATTGTAAATTCATTTAAGTCAAACTTATGTGTTCTTGTGTGAAAGTCAAATTTCTTGTTATGCGGTTTTGAATTAAATTGACAACTTAATTCTGAGCTTAATATTAAGTTATAAGACTTGTGCTTTTAGATTATTTTAGTTTTGTTGCTCATATTTCTTATTGTATTTTTTGTTTAATTTTTTATACTGCTTTTTAATTGCTTAATCATGCTTATCTTTGAGCTAGTTTTTCGAAAAGTGCTTACGTGCACAGTTGAACCATCTAATTTCTATAGCTCATATATTGTTTATAATTGCATGATAGTTTGAGTTATTTGTTGTTTTGAGAAGCTTAACATGCTATCTGATTATGCATATGCTTAAAAGCCCATTTTGTGCTTATCTAAATGCTTAATTTGTTCCTTCAAAACTCAATAATTTAACCAAGTTCACTGAGAAATCGGTACTTAGACCAACTTCATAAGCTTGTGGAAAGCTTAATAATGAATCAAAGTTTGTGTACCTTGGCTTTTTAGGAAGCCTAGGTACCATACTTTCTGGATTTAGTCTTATCTATAGCTTAACAGCTTATTTGATAAGCTAATTTTAGCTTAACATTTTGTTCAAATTTATACACTACACTTGTCACTTCGAGTACCAAGTGGCTTATTCCATAAGCCCTTATAAGGTTCATTAATGAACCTTATTGTATGAATTTTAACTTTTTGGAAAGCTTATCTACCAATCTCAAGGTTTGAAAGCTCATATCTCACATATAAGCTTATTTAATAGGCCTGCTTACAAGCTTTAACCTTGTCCATTTTCTTAAATGATTCTTGGGTAACCTGTGATCCCTAGTCTTTTAATAAGCCAACAAAAAAGCTCTCTAATGAACTTTAAGCTGTGAGGTTTGGCTTTTCTCAAAGTTAAACTACTAGTGTCTAAAGTTCATTGGTTGTTCATCACTTTCAAGCTTATTTCATAAGCTTGCCAAAAGCTTTGTTTGTCCCATTTCTGAGTATCTTGGAAGCTTAGTTATACTCAGTGATTTGGATGACTTTTCATGAGCTTCTCACAAGCTCACTAGTGGTCCCCACTAGGTGAGCTTGGGCTTTTTGGAAAGCTCACCAGGCCATCTTGCAACTCCAACTTTCATTTTGCCATTTTGAGCTTAACCCGTCAGCTTAAATGGTCATTCAAAGTTGGGCCTTGGTTTGGTGTTTGAATGAGTGTAAAGGTGAAGTGCTGATTTGCTTATAACAAGCTTATTAGTGCTAATCTTTGCATCTCCTTGTTCATACTTATACATTATACTTTTACATTCATATTTTTATTCTTAATTTACACTGTTTAGCTTTTTACAAGCTTTTGTGAGTTTTGACTTGGTGTGCTTGGCCAAATTTTAACTGATAAGCCTAAAAAGCCCACGAATAGCTTATTTTTTAGTTTATTAAGTTCCATTTCATCATACTTGTTTAATATCTATGTATAATTAATTGAAAACAGAAAAAACCATAAAGAACCACTATAAGCTCAAGTGATAGCTTCTATTTAAGAAGTTTATTACCCATCGCTTATTTCGTACATATAAGCTATCATTTTTATATTTTTCCTAGCTTCTTTTATTTATTTTAGAATTTTGTAAAAGTTTCAGATTTTTCTTTATTCATTTAATATTTTTAATAAATCTATAATAGTTTTAGTAATTAATAATAGTAAATAATTAATAATAAATAAATAAAAAGCATAAAAATATCTTTTCAGTTTTAAAATTAGTTTTCTAATATTTTAGATTTTCTAAATTAAAATTTCATTTTTCTAGGTTAATTTTGTATTTTCTTATATTTTAGTGTATTTTAAATACTTAATAAATAGTTTTAATTAATAATAATTAAATAAATAGTTTTAAAAATAATTTTCTTTTTCTAATAATTTTCTTTTATTATTAGGATTGTAAAAATGTCATTTTATATTTGTAGGCCTTTTATATCTTTAAAACTCACGTTTTATTTTGTGCGTTCACAATTTTATTTAAACGTACATTTTAGGTTTTAAACGTTCATCATTTTAAAATAGTGATAGCGTTTATTTAATATATTTTATCTTTTATTTCCTTTAATTTGCATTTAAATCGCTAAAACATGTAAATCCCTACTATAGTTATAATCGTTTTGTTTTTATACGTTTACGTTTTAGTTAAACGTACGTTTGTATATCTTTTAGATTTTTAGGTTTATGATTATGCGTTTTATTGACGTTAGCGATTGGCAGGCTGTATTACTATTCACATTCCTAGTGTTAGTCAATCGCATTCTGTTTTCCTATACTATATTATTTTCAACAATTCACAAGTCATTGTACCGTCGCCTCACGGGACCCATAAAACGCGATCCAAGGATATTTTAATCCTTGGTAAACTTGCAATTCTCTCCGTCGCCACTTTATGTATCATCTGTTCACGTTGACCGTTCTGCGGTTG
Source organism: Chrysanthemum makinoi (assembly GCA_910596185.1). NCBI lineage: Eukaryota > Viridiplantae > Streptophyta > Magnoliopsida > Asterales > Asteraceae > Chrysanthemum > Chrysanthemum makinoi. The sequence goes on from OU343216.1 coordinate 80,697,311, forward strand.
ATAAGTGTGACGGAGAAATAAAAGAAGGTAGTTCGGGAGGAATCAAACACCCTAATGATCATGATCATAATGCTTCTAACATTCATCTTTGTTGTAAGCATATTCTTTGATCAACCAAGGAAAGATTGGAGATCTAGCCATCCCCACTCACCACAAGCTGAAGATCTATCACAACAAGTTTAGGGAACTTGTGATCTTCATCATGAAGGCTTCCTATCAATGGAGGTTCATTTAGAAGTAGTTATTCATATCCATTAGACATTTGTGTCATGGATCATTAGTGTAGAACATCATTGCATCTTCACAACACTTTCAATAAACTAGATTAGATGGTTTATGTGTTTGTGCCATAAAACACAAGGTTTATTATGTTGGGCCATAAAACATATTGGGAGTGGTTGTACCCTTGTAAAAGAACTCGACATCTAGCTTAGTGTCGGAAATATTGTATAGGCGACGTTAGGTTGGTTCTACCTCGAACTAGAACCGGTATTTAGCTTTGTACCGGAAAAGTGTAAGCGACGATTGTAAGGTTTTCTCCGCCGAGAAGGGAGCTTGTTGATTTAGTGAAGTAACTCGAGTTGGGTACTCGAGGAGTGGAGTAGGGCGGAAAGGAGATCCGTGATCGAACCACTATAAATCATCGTGTTCGGTTTGCACTTTCCTTTCTTTATCTCTTTACTTTTATAGTTGCACTATACTATTGCTTGTGATGTGGTTTGATGTTAATGCTTGTGTGTCAACATGGTTTACTATGCTTTACATTGGTCACAAACAATAATTGGAACTTTCATATTATAACAAGCTTCATAAGCGATTTGATACTAAAGATCTAAAGTTTTTAACGGTAACGTATTCAACCCCCCTTCTACGTTTCCACAATTGGTATCAGAGCCACGTAGCTCGTATTTTCAAAACAAATGGTTTTTAAAATAGAGTACGATCCATGTATCAAATTACCCTTGAAGCGAAAAATAATATGAAAAATGCTTTGCTTGTTATACTTAGAAATTTTGTTATTAAATGTAACTTTGTATACAAGCTTGAAGGTTTTCTTGAAAAATAAAATAAAAGTTTGTTGAAAGAACTAGTAAGTATTGTATTGTGTGCTTATAGAAAATTTACGAAGAAATATGATTTTAAAGGAGTGTTTGGGATAACTATAAATTTAGTTGAAAAATCACCTCCGTAAATGTTTAAGATAAGTTACATAAGTAGATATGTTGTTAAATATTTGTATTATATGTTTACTATGAAATCTAGTAAGTTACACACATTTTCTCTATGTCAAATACTAGTTTTGGTGAATCTGTCTTAGAGGACCACGGCACCAAATCTTATAAAGGGCGGATCCCTTTATTTGGTTCCGTGGAATCCGTGTGTACGATGCGCTTTTTGGGCAACTTCAAAAAATCATAACTAATTAACCGTAAGTCCGTACGAGTCAAGCCACCTATCATTTTAAAGGGAATTGAGTCTACTTTCACTTAAAAATACTTTCATGGCCTGAGTCTAATTTTAAATAAGTGAAATACACCAAATACTATAGTATGTCTAAAATATTGAGTTTCGCTTTAACATAAAAACTCAAATTTTGGAATCAAGCAATTTAAGTTGGTATTCTTAGAACTTTGATACAACTTCCTTTGAAACTAAATAATTTGGTAATATGTTTAAAGGAAACTAATCAAGCTTGGTATACATCGTCATATTTAAACGCATAAAATGACGAAAAGTGCTTTTCTTGTTATGCTATGCTAAATGACCACTTGTTTATGTTGTTTGCATATATGTTGCTTGCTTATTTTCAAATTGTTGTTTACACTTGTTTGTTTGCATAATATAAGTGTCAATCTTGCCATGTTATTTATTCGCTTGTTTGACGATTTCTTGTTCATGCACAATAGGATATTTGCTAGATTTTGTGCACTAAGTTGGAAAATTGTTTTACCATCGCTTGAAGAATTAGATAACTTTCTTTTGCATAGGTTATACTAACATCTCACATAACTTATGAAATGTTATAACTCACTTAGCAATGAGTACTAACTAAATTAGTTAAGTACTTTGAAAAATGAAGGTTTTAGAGAGTGTTTGGTACAAGGACAAAAACAATGTTGTATGATGTAATTTATGTGTTTTCGCTTTGTAGGATGATAAAATAACTTAAAACATTGATGTATGCTAACCGGTTCATGCAGGGGATAACACACGGGTGTTATCAAATTTTACCCATTTTCACTTATATGTGAAAATCGTTAGCCCTTGTTCAAAGTCTATGCTCCACTATGTTTGTATATATGTTATTGACTTTTCCTAACTAGAAATGATTAATGTCACATGTTTTAAGCAAAAATTAGGTTTCGAAAACTCCCCGACACCTAAAAAATGGGTCTGTGAAGTTTTCTGGTGTCCACGGATTAGACGGCACCAAAAATTTGGTACCGTTTGTTATGCATTTTGGTACCGCCGTTCTGTGCAGGCGGACCAGCGCACCAAATTAAGGGTTCCGCCTATGCAAAAAATTGGTGCCGTGGATTCTACAGGTAAGTTGTTTAATTTTACTAAATCCCGCAATCTAATTTCCAAATTTCTTTTCTAGGATAGTTGTTAATGTATATCTTCATATCTCATTCAATACATCCTCAATGGATTAACTTAGGATGTTTGACATGATCTTAGACACTTCTATCTCATTAGAAACTACCATCTTTGTATGGATTAACCTCAATTAAGCCACTTAAGAAAAACCACTAGGATTAGCATTCGATCTTATTGCTTCATTAACTTGAACTCTACATCATCAGACTCATTACCTCTCAACATCTCATCACCGATTCAAGATGTGAACTTTCTAAACTTAAGTGCTCCAACTCCACCACCAAAATAACCCACCATTATGACCTCTTCACAACCATCCAAAAACACCTTCACTACCTAAGTCTTCAAAACTTGTACCTATCGAACTTTGTGCAACACAACCAACATCTCCTCACCCATTTGCGGATGACTTAGATGACTTACCGAGACTAACAAATCTGGACTCATTATTTGCAAAGATATCATACATAAGTCTATCATATAATTATAGATATTGTTTTGTATCTACATGTATTGCCTCACTTGGTTAACATGAAAATAATGTGTCATCCTTCAAGACGATAAGTATTTACATAGAGTCATAACTCACACGTATGTTAAAGACATACTATCAAGTCTTGTTTTCCTTGAGTTCAATCTAAGCTTTATAATCTCAACAAATTAGGATTGACAACTTAAGTATTTCATCGAAAATATTCAAGTATATGCGACTTACGATTGTAGTCATTAAAAGTCATATCAGAAAAATCAACACCCAAGTATTTTAACAACACATGTTGAAACACTTATCCAAAACAAACAATCCCATTGTGCCACTTATCCCTTTTTGACACCTACTATCCCTCTTCCATCTTTTGGCACCATTAAGCGTATTGCTCATGAACTTCCAAGAGCATCCTTTAAACCAAACGTGCCCTTTCAAGGTGAACCTATACCTCAGCCCCTAAGCTTCATAGACATAACCAAAACTTCAAGCACTTCACCCACTAGTTGTAGCAACCAATGAACCATAAGAATTAGTATCCGTACTTTTTGTGTTCAACATCTATGGACAAATAATCAACCTAAGTACTCCCATAGCACAACAAACCCCTACATCACCACATCCTTATTTAGACACACTAGAAGACCTACCACCTAGATCAACCAATCCACCATCCTTACCATCATTTAAATTCGTTGAGTGTATTGCTCAAAAAGCCTTTGTGTCCAACACTTGTATTGAATCAAATGCACGTTTGAACAAACTCAACCATCCTTTCCCACATATAAGGACTTAGATAATTCATTATGGCTAGAACCTCAACTATCAAATAAGCATGGTGCTCTTGGTAATTGTTGTCAATTTCCACTAGGTATAAGTAGTACTACCTTCACAAATTATCAAAGTATTAGTAATACTTTGTCATTAAACATCTGCATAAATTTCGTTAAACCTCAAATCAACATTTTAACAACATATGTTAAAATGCAATCTCAAAGCCAACATCATACACCCCAAGCAACAATGACTCTTGAGGAGTATACATAAGAAACTCGAGTGAATTCCCCTTGTCATCATCTAGTGAATATAATCTTGAGACCAAGTATATTTAGATGGGACTATCCGATTCAAACACTTTGGCTTCATATCTTCATTTAGGAAAACATGATGTTTTGAAGAACATTATGACTAAGATTCATACGTTAAGCTTTCATTTTGTTAAAAGGATATTGTATATCCTATGCATCACTCTTGCGACATAAATAGTTGTGTTACAAGAGATTTCATTACACCTCATTGGCTAAATGATCTTGAAACAAACATCTACAAAGTTCTGTGAACTAGCATATCCAATTCATCTTGTCATACTTGTTTTCATAAGCATGATAACTTTATCCCATGGGATAATTTCATTTGTTGAAAGATACTATTTGTATCTATTTCCTTTCAAGCGTACATCCTAACCTAACCTTGCTCAAACCGAGTGCACATCCAAGGTTAAAACTACACATCTTTAGAGCATACACATGATCTATTGAAGTTAGTAACCTTATTTAGATTCTTGTCAAATAAAGTTCCAAAGAGCTTTCTTGAGAACATTCTTAATTTAACATATTCCATTCCCTAGTCTTAGATAGTATACATTTCAACTCAACATAAAAGATGTCATTCATTAGATCTTACAACCTTAGATTCTAAACACAAGATTAAAACATATTGTTAAAATTCATGTGTATAACATGACGTCTTCATCACCTTAGTTATATTGCATATTAGTCAAGTCACATTAAGCCAAGTATAGTTAAACTATCATCATTTATGCACTTTAATTGGCAAAAGTAGGAGTTCCCATCTTTCTAACATGAGAATGACTACTGGAGAACCTATTGCACTAGAAACTCAATTTGACCTAACGGTTGAATTGCATCCTGGAGAGAAGTTGGGTATGTGGAATCACCCGTAAAAATGGTCGTGTTTAGCCTTAATTGAGCACCGCTAGTAATAGTCTCATATTCATTCTCCAACTTGAAAATCTGTTTTCCTATACTTGCCTAAAGTAAGTGTTAAAACATTGATAGTTTGCCTCGCTTAGGAATACTAATCAAACAAGTAGTATATATGACTTTTCTTTTAAAACCACTTGCATTGCACTTACATGTGTTGATTACATGTTCTTGTTTGATACGATAAGTTGATTTGACATTATCTTAGTGTTTGATAACTAGTCAAATATGTAAACCTTAGTAAAACCACTTGCATTGTACGTACATGTGTTGATTACATGTTCTTGTTTGATACGATAATTTGATTTGACATTATCTTAGTGTTTGATAACTAGTCAAATGTGTAAACCTTAGTACGGTTTTATCTTCATAATGCTTGTATTCTTGTTTCATGCTACTAAACGTTTAAACCTAAACTTTATTTGCATGATGCTTACTTCTGAATTATTTTTAGCATGATTAACATGAACTCATAATATGGCATTCTGATACGTGATAATTTTGATATGATATATTTGTGTTTGAGAGCTATTAGTTGGCATTCATTACATCGATGTGTAGTATGATCCAAATGATACATGCTCTTGTTTAAAATGATCAATTGTCTTGACATTTTCTTGGTGTTTGATACCTACTTGATTAATTGTCAAATGTGTAAACCCTAGAAAGTTTTGTCTTTGTGATGCTTTATGCCACTTAATGTTAAGCGTAAACATGATTTGCATGATATTTAAGGTTGAAGAAATTTTTGTCATCTATATAATGTTTCACATGACTAATGTGTTATTTGTGAACTCATAATATGTCATTGATGTATCCATGTTTGAAAGCTATTGTCTTTTGTTGACATTCCTTAAATCTATGCACAAGATTGTCTAAATGATACATGCTCCAAATTGTTATGTCTTAAACATGGCTTGCATAAATCTTTCATCTTGTTTCTTTTGCTTTTTGTCACACTATTTGTTTGCTACGTGTGCACATATAATCTCTCAAAGTGCTTTTGGTATGACAATCTTTTAGAAGCCTTTTTATCTTACAAATTAATCACATAGATTATTGTATATCCAAGTATGCTTAAGTGTCTAAGTCTAACGACAAAACAATCTCATAATGAAATGTCTTGAATAAAGTCGTATTCTTGCATAATATGATTGTTTTGATGCTATCTTGTGTGGTGATTTCTTGTCTACTAAGTGCAATGTGTTGTATTTGCTTATATAATATGTTATCATTTGATTTCTATCATGTTAACATCTTTTATCACTAACAAATTTGTTTTGTAGGTTGATAACAAATTATTTGTTATCTCACTTGGTTCTAACTTTTATATGCTCATTTTGCATAATCCCTTTATTGCTACGTAGATTAGTACTATGCTTTATGGGACCCCTAAACTTGCATATAGTTTAAAAGCATATAGAATTAAGTTCTAGAGGGTTGGCCTTGCATTTATGTCTTTCAACCGACCTCTTTCCAAATCTCATTTTTGCTTCCGCTTTCCAAAAATCACCTCCATCATTATTTAGTTATAACAATACTCTAATCCTCTTCACTTCCTATTAGGAAACCACATGCCTCATCATACGATCATCTTGCATTAATCGAGAAGAGTTGCATGGCTTCAAGGATGAAGTTCATTGTATGCTAACCATCATCACGAAAAACATCACTAAGCTCATCTCTTTCGTTAACCGAATAACCTCCTAAACACTTTGTTGTCATTCCTTATTTGATACATTACACATTATGTTGGATGTCCACCAATTAAGGGGAGAGAAATCCATTCACATAATTGTCTTTTGTCAAAATTTATGTCTCTTAGACTCTAAAATACCAACACATAGGTAAACACCACTTAGCTAAAACCGGTTCACGAAACCACAACTAGTTCAACCTTTTTAACCTTATATCACAAGTTTGCACCAATACCTCATCAAGTGAAAAATACATCATGTGTTTTACAAACTTCTTCATCTTCACAATCAACGAATCTAGGATTTTCCTTAAACTAGCACCTTACAACTTCACTATCTAGAACACCATCATAGGATCTTATCCTTTTCTAGCTTGACATATATCATGCATGTCATTGTCAGTGCAAACGATATATTAATCAAAACAGCCATTTCCAACACATTGGTCCATCCAACTCTCACTTATATAGGTACTCATTATTATTATTATTATTAGTATTTTCCATGTTGTCTTCACTTCTTTTCAAAGTGATAATCATCCATGTCGGTCAAAACCATGCTAATACTACATTTCCCATTGTTACATAGAATAGGTCATTTTTATAATTCGTGTCAATCAATGAACGAATTTATCTTCATGTTATCACTTTTAGATAGAAAACATTATTGATTACTCTTGGGTTGAAGCATATTAGAACTTGATCAAAACAATAGGTTGTTAGCATCAATAAAACATTCTAATCATAACCCTTATGCATCATTGAAATGCAATGTCCACTCATATTTTTGTTCTTAGCTTTGGTCACGTGACATGACGAAAGGATTGCATGAGTCCATATTTTTTATATTTGCTATACATATGAGTTTCTAACTCCTTACTAGCTTCCTACCTAATCACCACCACCTTCCATCACCACTTTCACTAATCATCACCACCATGGATTAGTGAAAACTTACTTTTGTAAATCTTGAGTCATCTACCATCACCACATGAATCCTACTAGTAAACCGACACCAACACTAGCACCACTAGTGGCACACCCGGTGGGAGACTTCATATCTTCTTTCTAGGAACTATTTTGTAGGCTTTTATCATATTATATTCTCACTTTTCTTATGATTGTAATTAGGAGACTACACTTCATGAGATCTTTGATTATATCATTTATCACATATATACATCTTATTTTTCTTTGTGAAAAAGATGAAATATATTGCACTAATGTTTTTCATTGTAGGTTCATCATCATATACACTCGATTGTATATAACTTACTCATCTAAGGATGAAGTTTGCATCAATTATTTTTCTTATTTTAAGTGCTTCTTGACACCCTTGAACAAGGAGGAATATCCTTTAAGCACTCATATTGCATCGTCTATACACTTGGGTTGTATATGACATATTTGTCTAAAGACAAAGCTTCTATTATACTAATACTTATTTTGAAGGTTCATCTTGACACCCTAGAGCAAGGGGAGCTTCCGTCAAGAATTTACTGAATGCATCTTATACACACTTTGTTGTATATCACTTACTCGTCTAATGACGAATATAGTCTTGCACTAATATTTGTTTTGTAGATTTTTAATCATACCCTGACGCCTCAAACAAGGGGGAGCAACCGTCAAGGGGGAGCATGCACGCATTTAGCATCATTCTCACTTTTCAACAAGCATTTATGCTTCGATAAAAAGTGGAGAAAATAGGCTAACATTGCTATGCATTTTTTTTAATATATTTCTCATAATTTTTTGTTGCATAAAACTAACCTTGATGTAGGTTAAGCCTCTTTATTTGATCCATGGATCCGCTACTAAACAAGGGACGGATTGAAGTACACGATTTAACTTCACTAGGGATGATGCAAGCTCGCCTTTTTTGGGAGAAATGAAGTTAAACTCCAAGTACACACCCTTTTTTGTTTCGACAAAAGGGGGAGAAGAGTGTAAAAGTAAGGATACAAGTAACCTTTTACATTTTACTTTCTATTACGTTTACATATATTTGTCATCATCAAAAAGGGGGATATTGTTAGTGCAAATATTACGATATTTAATCTATACAGTCTCGTTTGTTTTGATTGATGACAAACATGTAACTTGTAATACATAACGTAAAATGTACAAGTTACTTGTAATTACATTTGTCTCAACATACATTCAACACCTCTCGATGTCTCAAGTCCTCGTATGTTACAACACAGGTTCGTACATGTTTGTTATGTGGCATAATAATCAAACCCATTAACAAATCATATAGAATGTTTAAAATACGTTTAGAGTCACTAAGTATTTTAATAGGTTAACCATTCTATTTAGAACCTCATTTTACATTTTGCATTCACAAGTATTTCAAAAGGTAACTAGACATTTTATTAACTAGTTACATAATACATTTTACAAGTTTACTTTGATAAACATTTTAATCTAAAATGGAAATACATGTTACATCATGGCATGCATCATCTTTGAAATCCTTGGAAGATCTCTTGAATATATTGGTTAGATTGACACTCAATATATCAAATGTGATCTTGGTAAGATATGGTAAAATATTGAAAAGATTTGAAGAAAGATTTTTTAGATTTCTTGTCAGGCACCCACGACACCAAAATGCATAAAGGGCGGAACCCTTTAATTGGTACCGTGGTCCGGGACGTCTGTCCCCTTTTGCCTATAAATAGAAGCCCATTGTTTTCTCATTTCTTCATCACTTGAAAACACATCTTCTCCACCTTCTTGCATACATTTAGATCAATCATTAACAATGTAGTAACATACATTAAACACCCTAATGATCATGATCATAATGCTTCTAACATTCATCTTTGTTGTAAGCATATTCTTTGATCAACCAAGGAAAGATTGGAGATCTAGCCATCCCCACTCACCACAAGCTGAAGATCTATCACAACAAGTTTAGGGAACTTGTGATCTTCATCATGAAGGCTTCCTATCAATGGAGGTTCATTTAGAAGTAGTTATTCATATCCATTAGACATTTGTGTCATGGATCATTAGTGTAGAACATCATTGCATCTTCACAACACTTTCAATAAACTAGATTAGATGGTTTATGTGTTTATGCCATAAAACACAAGGTTCATTATGTTGGGCCATAAAACATATTGGGAGTGGTTGTACCCGTGTAAAAGAACTCGACATCTAGCTTAGTGTCGGAAATATTGTATAGGCGACGTTAGGTTGGTTCTACCTCGAACTAGAACCCGGTATTTAGCTTTGTACCGGAAAAAGTGTAAGCGACGATTGTAAGGTTTTCTCCGCCGAGAAGGGAGCTTGTTGATTTAGTGAAGTAACTCTCGAGTTGGGTACTCGGGGAGTGGAGTAGGGCGGAAAGGAGATCCGTGACCGAACCACTATAAATCATCGTGTTCGGTTTGCACTTTCCTTTCTTTATCTCTTTACTTTTATAGTTGCACTATACTATTGCTTGTGATGTGGTTTGATGTTAATGCTTGTGTGACAACATGGTTTACTATGCTTTACATTGGTCACAAACAATAATTGGAACTTTCATATTATAACAAGCTTCATAAGCGATTTGATACTAAAGATCTAAAGTTTTTAAACGGTAACGTATTCAACCCCCCTTCTACGTTTCCACATATTTCATTAATAAACCTCTTGATAGAGAAATTAGGTTTGCTTGCCTCCAGGCCAAACGATCTCAAGAGCTGCTTGAATGTATAATTGCAACATGTCCAAAATCCTTAGGTGCAAAAGGCAAAGCTGTGATGCCTTGTTCTATGCCTAGTGCCAAGCATGAAATCCGTTCTATGCCCAGTCTTAAGAAAGTAAACACCAATGTGCCTTCAAGTAGTTCAGATTCCAGATATGTTAGTGCTAAGAAAGCAAATTTTAGTGTGCCTGCAAATAGCTCAAATCACAGTCTTAAGAAAGGAAACACTAATGTGCCTTCTAGTAGTTGAATCCTTGCACATCAAGTTGAGAATGCAAAATTAGATCAACCAACTAATATTCCCATTCCCTCTACAGGAGTAATCAGTGACATTAAAGCGAGCAGGTCAAAGTCTCACGACAATACAAGGAATGATAGGACCTTGCAAGCTAAGAATGTGCATTGGAAGAGAGTAGAAGACCAATCTAGGAACTTTAAGTTTGAGTCGAATAAAAGGAATCGTGTTGATTCTAGTATTAGCCATAAATCATGTAATTAATTTGAATTCGATACTATTTTCAAACCTTGTAATGATGTACCTTGAATTCTTTTGCTAATCATGAATGTGGTATGAATGCTTTGTCTAATGCTGTCAAATGCCCAGTTAAAATTGTTAATGCTAATAATCGTGCAAAGAAGGCTAAAAGGCAAAGACGAAAGATTGTTAAAAAACAGTGGAAACCCACAAGAAGAACATTTATAAAAATAGGATATTATTGGATACCTTTTGGCCATAAGAGTAATCAGTTTTGCCCTCAAACTGCTAAGACTATGCCCACTAGAAAATGGATGCCTCTCGGTAGAACTATTCCCTTAAGAAGTGAACATACTTTGAATAGGTCAAATCTGACACCCAAGACCTGCATCTATTCCCAATGATTCCATTGCTTCAACTTCGATATGGATGTTTCTATTTCGATGTGGGTGTTCCAATTACTAACCAAGTGGAACCCATTCTTGCATGGGGATCCCAATTATCCAGTTATCCATTCTTGTGTGTGTTCAACTGCAGATCGTTCAAATCGTTATGTGGTACTGGACTCGAGGCATTCCAAGCATATGAATGCTAGACCGGTCGCTGCTCATGAACTTCGTGAGCAAATTCATCAGGACAGTTAGATTCGGGAATGATCATTTCGGTGCAATTTTGGGTTATGGAGATTATGTTGTTGGTAAGAGCGTTATCTCCAGGGTATATTATGTGGAAGGTCTTGGTCATAACCTGTTCTCTGTTGGTCAATTCTGCGATTCTGATCTAGAAGTAGCCTTCAGAAAACATACTTGTTTCGTTAGAGAACTTGATGGTAAGGAACTTTTAAGAGGCTCACGTGGTTCAAATCTATACACCATCTCTATCGAAGATATGATGAAGTCTTCTCCAATTTGTTTGTTGTCAAAGGCTTCTAAAACAAAGTCATGGTTATAGCATCGTCGTCTCAATCACTTGAACTTCGGCACCATCAATGATCTCTCCTGAAAGGACTTAGTTGTAGGTCTACCTAGACTTAAGTATGAAAAGGATCATCTTTGTTCAACATGCCAGTTGGGAAAAAGCAAAAAGTATGCCCATAAACCCAAACCTACAAACTCAGTCGCAGAAGTTCTCCATACAATTCACATGGACTTATGTGGACCCATGAGAGTGAAGAATATCTTTGGGAAGAAATATGTGTTAGTTGTGGTTGATGATTTCTCTAGATTCACCTGGGTAAAGTTCTTAAAGACAAAGGATGAAACTCCAGATATCATCATCAAACTCATCAAACAACTGCAGGTTCGTCTTAACAAAACGTCGAAATCATCCAACAGACAATGGGCGAGTTTGTTAACAAACAACTTGGTGAGTTTTATGAAAGTATTGGAATCAGTCATCAAAAAAGTGTTCCTCGAACTCCTCAACGAACGTGTAGTTGAAAGACTAAATTGAACTCTTGTGGAAGCCGCAAGGACTATGCTGATTTACTCAAAAGTTCCAATGTTTCTCTGGGTGAAGCCATCGCCACTGCATGCTACACCCAAAATCGATCCCTGATTCACTACTCATGGAAAAATTCCATATGAACTTGTCCACAACAGAAAACCTGATCTTTCATTCCTTCGTGTGGTCGGTGCTTTATGTTATCCAACTAATGATGGTCAAGATTTAGGAAAACGAGAGCTAAAGCGACATTGGAGTTTTTGTAGGCTATGCACCTAACAAGAAGGGTTACCGAATCTACAACAAGAGAACCCGAAATATCATGGAAACAATTCACGTCCACGTTTGATGGTGACAGGTCAAATGGCTCTGGACAATCGGGGACCCGCACTTCAAAGTAGTCCCATTGGTTCATCTCTTGTACCAAACTCCTCATCAGCAACTCCATATGTACCTCCCTCAGAAGATGATTTAAAGAAACTGTTTGATCCAATGTTTGGTGAACAATTTGAGCCAAGTAACAATGATATGACAATTCAATCAACAGAGGCGCTTCTATCCTGTCAATGAAATTAACCCTACAACTTCTATGTCATTAAGCCAAGAAGCGTCGATGACCAATCTGTTCTTCAACAAATCTTCAATCATCAAGTGTACATCATGGAAATGCTTCTGATTCACGGGATGAAGTCAATCCCTTTGCTACTCCGAAGATGCTCCATTTGAAAACATATTTGCTCCTGAATCATCATCAAAACCATCTACTTCATGAGACATCGACTCGCTTGATCCCTCAACAACAGCCATATGAATACCTCAGAAAATGGACTCACGATCATCCATTAGACAACATCATTGGAAATCCCTCTCGTCCGATTATCCACACGGAAACTACTTGCAACCGATGCCTTATGGTGCTTCTTCAACTCCGTACTCTCTAAGATCGAACCAAAAGATGTTAAATCCGCCATGAATGAAGGCAGCTGGTTCAATGCCATGCAAGAAGAAATTCATGAGTTTGATCGACTTGATGTATGGGAATTAGTACCGCTCCAGATTGTGCTATGATTATTGCTCTAAAATGGATCTTCAAAGTGAAACTTGATGAGCATGGTGATGTATTAAAGAACAAGGCTCGATTGGTTGCTAAAGGATACCGTCAAGAAGAGGCTATTGACTTTGAAGAATCTTTTGCTCCAGTTGCTCGAATCGATGCAATCAGAATATTCTTGGCTAATCTCGCAAGTAAGAACATGGTAGTCTATTAGATGGATGTAAAGACAGGTGTTTACGGAGATCTTAAAGAAGTCTTCTACGTCCCCAACCTGAAGGCTTTGTGAATCCAGAGCATCCTACTCACGTTTATCGTTTGAAGAAGGCTCATTATGGTTTAAATCAAGCTCCAAGGGCATGGTATGATACGCTATCAAAGTTTCTTCTATCTAACGGCTCAGCAAAGGAGCGCAGATTGATCCAACATTGTTCACGAGGAAGTCGATGCAAACACTTAATTCACGTTCAGATATATGTTGATGATATTATTTTTGCCTCGACTGACCCCAATGAATGTGACCGTTTTTATATTGAAATGGGTTCTAAATTTCAAATGTCAATGATGGGACAAATGTCATTTTCTTGGGATTACAAATTTCACAAAGTCCGGGAGGCATTTTCATAAATCAATCTAAATATGCAAATGAGATTTTAAAGAAATTTGGATTTGATTCTAGTGACCTGTTGACACTCCCATGATTGAGCGTACAAGCTGGATGAGGACCACTCAATCGATCATGATAACAAAATATCGTAGCATGATTGGATCCCGATGTACCTCACAGCCGATGAACTGATATTTTGTTCGCTGTATGCATGTGTGCTAGATACCAGGCTAAGCCTACTAAAAACACCTTGAAGCGGTTAAACGGGTCTTTCGGTATCTCCAAGGAACCATCAACATGGGACTTTGGTACCCGAAGGACACCGGTATGTCACTAACGACATATGCATGCAGATCATGCAGGGGTGTCAAGATACTCGTCGAGATGCGTCTTGAGGTGCTCAGTTTTTTGGTGATAAGCTTGTGAGCTGGTCTTCAAAGAAGCAAATGAGTACTTCTATTTCCTCTAGAGAGGCTGAATACATAGCCATGTCATCTTGTTGTGCTCAAATCCTATGGATGAGATCCCAATTATCGACTATGGCTTTGTATTCAACAAAATCCTCAATCAGACTGTGATAATAAAAGTGACATTGCTCTCTCATGCAACAACGTTCAACACTCAAGAGCAAAGCATATCGACATTCGACATCATTTCATCGGGAAACAAGTGGAAAAAGGTGTGGTGGAACTCTATTTTGTGAGGTATGAATACCAGTTAGCAGACATCTTCACCAAAGCTCTTCCAAGAGAACGTTTTGAGTTTATTCTTCCACGACTTGGCTTGAAAAGCCTTCAACCAGAAACACTCAAACGTCTTTAGGAGGAAGACGAGGAGTGAAGGTCTTTCTTCATCTATCTCTGTGTATATATTTTTTTTTCAAAAAACAAAATACAAAATTACAAAACCTTCAAAAAATCAAATAGAAAATTATAAAACTTTCAAAATCCATAAAAATGTGAAAAATTCGAAAAATCCTCAAAAAAAAAGTGTTGTCTTTTTGTCATGCTTTTCTCGATTCGATATCATCTACGGACTTTGTGTTGATATTCAAAGAATGTCACGGGTCTTTAGATGTTCATCGAATATACTTTGACTTCATACAAAAAATAAATAAAAAAATAATAAGGCGAAGAAAAATGGTGGTTTATTGTCATTTCAGTGATAACCGTGCTAAAAAAGAAGAACGAGCCATGTTTTTTTGTTTTTCAAATCTCATGCTCTGATTCTATAAAAATTTCTCACTATCCAATGAAAACGAATTGCTTTGAAAAATTACTCGGACTCAATTTTTGAAAATCATTTGTACTAAACGGTTGTTAAAACTATCTATCTCTCAATCAACAACTTATGTCATTGATTGAGGGAGAAAATGATTTTTAATTAAAAAGTGTATTTTTTTCAAACAAAGGTTTGTTTTCAAAAGATATTCAAGCATGTTTAAATCTTTGGAGTCTAAAGTCTCAAAATTCGATCCTTATCAGTTAAAACGTTTTCAAAATCAAGTCATAATTCTCCTTAAATGCTTTCAAAATCAATTTAAATCTACTGAGATCACGATTCTCAAATGATTTGATAATTGTGATCGGGGGAGAATTTGTAATTTAAATTGGATCTATACTGATAATTCGATAAAAGGTTTTATAAAGATGTACAAGCTATCCTCCCCACATGTGACAAACGATTTCAAATTTTTCATGCACATGTTGTGGGGGAGCATCTACTTTAAACATGAAATTATTGAAACGTGATTGAATTGTCACTAAGTGCAGGTTCCTCCTAATAGGTGCAAAACTCTTTCAAACTTCGAGGCTCATATTAAGGGGGAGCAAAAAATTTTGAAAACCTCATCCTTCCTCAAAATGCTTTATCTACTCAAATTGATTGGGAAGTGATGATGATCATTTTAGAAAATGTTAATCAAAAGATTGGACCTTTCATTCTCAATCTAACGATTTCAAAGATCTCTTGCCTCCATGTGCTAAAACAATTTCTAAAATATTATGTATATGTTGAGGGGGAGCATTTCTAAAATTATCAAAACAATTAAGATACAAAATGCTTTGATTCTATATCACAAGTATCTTGATTGATTTTCAAATGGTTTTCAATTGGTTCCTATGGCGGATGAACGATACCAAAAAGACGACCAACTTTACTTTATGTATGGTGATATAAGGATGATAAGGTTAGGTTGAGGTCCCATGATCCGCCCGAGCAGGGCAGGGACAATCCACTAGATAGTGTAGAAGTCCTTAGGTATGATGAAAAAAGGAGAAAAATGAGAATATGGGAAGAGTCTTGACTGAGAGACTGAGCTAGTAATCTTGGAATAAACCCAACAAGGTTCTAGTCATGAAGTCTCGGTAAGCTTGAAAGGGGTGAAGAATGAAAAAGAATTGAATATGAAAAAGGGTGAAAAGAAATAGCCCTCCATTTATTCAACCTTAGGGCAGAAGCCGGGTTCAATACATATGCTACTGGTGGTTACTAAGGTAACACTGGTATTGAAGACAAGACGTCATGGACCCATGGCGCCTGCACTAACTTCCCAAGCTACTCAAGTTTCTCTTAAAAGGGCTTGTTTCATTCTCACAGGAAACCTACATAATCTATCGACTCTCTCTTAGAGATTGTTGATATTGAAGAAGAGACCCTCTCCTAATCTCCCAAGACAGAAACCAAATATGCACTAATTGAGTCTAGAGCCACAAGATCATAAATTAATCTCTTTAGGACACTTATTTCTTGAAGACTCACTATTTCACACAATGTGGAATGTGAGATTATATCTTATGAGTCCTACGCACTATCCTTGTGGTATTGCCAAGACTTGATTGTGTCATATGGACCTCATCGGTGGAGCGATTCAAAATTGAATCAATCCAGGTCCAAGAAAATGGATTGACGGATGCCTTTGAAAAACCGGTTGTTGTGTTTAAAAACTCTTTTCTCTAAGCACATCGTCTGTGTACAATTATTTCAAATCAAAAGGTGTTTATGATTGATAAATGATTTTCACTAAAACTTCGTTGTATTGCAAAAACAATTTCTATTGAGCAATACACGATTGTTTTTCAAATCTCTTTTCATCAATCGGTGAATCTCTATTACGGTTCACTCACTCGTGTTGTCTTCTTTGAGGCGCTCGGTTTGAGAACGGCTAGAAGCGCGAAACCTGTCAAGGAAATTCTTGAATTATACGATCACGGCGTACTTATGCGATCAACGGGAACCGTGGGCCGTGTACCTCAATTCATCGAAAGTGATCAAAGACACTTTCGTGCGTTTTATTGCTAACTGTCTTATGCGTACACCCCGAAGTTTGCAGTCGAGAATGGGCGGTCAATCCATAACCATATGCTCACACAACACATTCATATCTAAAGAAATCATGATTGGTGCATCAATGACTCGGATATTTTCACTCCATGCTTACCTTTCTGGCTGCCAATATCATGAATCAACGAAAGCTTCCGTTACTCTGATAAGAAGAAATCATGATCCAGAATGTGAGCATGTCGGTCCAAAAGTCACAACATCACTAATTACCAACACCAGAAAGGTCGAGTCAGGGATTTAATGTGGCTGATGATCTCAAAGCTGGCTCAAAACTTAGTATCATGTGGATCAGTTAAACACCTCCACACAGATTATCCAAACATGCAATTATGAAGAATCAAAGACTACGAGCTACAGAACAAAGAACATGGACAAGAATCCAAGAAAAATCTCAATGTAATATTTGTTTGTATTCAATGTAATTTTAATGTGTGTTTGAGGTGACCTCCCTTACGGGGAGATTGTTAGGAATTAGAAATTCCAGGTATTAAAGAGTCGGTCACCTCAAGTATATGTAATCGTTAGAAAGCTCGTAGTCGTAGTAATTTTATGTTTAGTAGTATTTAGTTATGTAACACTGTGGAGGACGGATGGGTCTTTACCCACTGTATGCCTGATCCACAGCCTGTAGGTGGCGTTTGTTTGTAAGAAACTATAAATACCCTCTACCTCTTAAGGTAGAGGGTTGGAGCTTCAATACCATTTTTCTTTGTTTCACATAGTTCCCAACTCTCTTCCTTTCTCTCACTAGAACTTTCTCTCTCTAAACATAGTTAACGCCCCATATGGTTATGGTTTAATGTGTTTGTGAAATCCTATATCTAACAAACTACTTTGGTAGTCCGGAGGAGGTTCCGATCTTCTTAGGCGCGGATGGCCAGGGTGGGTGCTCGTCCTTTCGTACTCCATTGTCTTATATTACTGTAAGCATTTTTCTTTCTTTTCTATGTATTTGTCGTAATCCGTTTGTGTTGTTTGTTTGTTCTTGCGCAGAAATGGACCTATTCAGAGTCGTGCAATTAGCGAAGCCGTGCCAGGTTAATGTAGGGACGCGCCCACTGAGAGAGGGAGAAGAGCCTATTCTTGATGCTACAGCAGGGCGTACCTTGGTGATGGAGCTGGGAGAAGCAGGGGCTAGTTCATCTGTCGCACTGGAGGCAATCCCACTGCAGAGCGTGCCGAATCCGAGAGTGCCTTCCCAAGTAGCGCAATCAGCACAAGCAGATGTGGCGGAGCCTATGGAAGAAGAGGAGGAAGAGGAGGAGGACCCATTGTTGAAGCGCAAGAGATCACCTGGAGTGGAAGGCGCAAGCTCATCGAGGAAGAAGCGGCCCGTTATCCTAACGGTGGAATCATCATCGGCGATGTTCGTGCGCCGCTCCCCTCTCGCGATACATCTGGCCCGCAGTAAGTAATGTCGTCAAAGTTATTTACGCATCCCCTGTTGATGCGAAATTAATAATTTCCCTTTCTTATGTGCAGGTTTGAACAGTCTGCGGAGTCACCCCCCAGAGATAGTCCTGTGCATTCTGGGTTCTCTGAGCCAAACAGCAAAAACGCTGAGCCATTGGCGGCTGGGGATGCGCCCATGGAACAGCTTGTTGAGGAGTTGATGCTGGCGGCTGCGCATCAAGCTTCACTAGTGGAGAAGCTAAAGGCTAAGGTTTCTGGGGAAGGCAGCCAAGGTGCGCAAAAGGATCAAAAAATTGCGTCCTTGGAGGCGCAGTTGGCTAGTGCCAAGGCTGAGGCAGAGGGCCGAGTCGTATTATGCCCAAAAGCTCGCTGAAAGAAGATGGCGTTGATGGGCCAAATAAACCAAGAGCGTGCTTTGAGTCATCGGGTACAAGGCTTCGTGTCTCCGGCAACTGAAGTATCTGGAGAAGGGAAAGGAAGAGCGACTTCGCAGTTGGAAAACTTTGGTGCGACGTGCAGGTGCCATGGAAGCGCAGGAGATGAAGTTACGCAAGCTCTGCATGGAGTATGACGAGGAGTTGTATCCCCAACTCATGTCTACAATCGTTGAGCATCGGTGGCTTATTGGCCATGGTCTGCGACTTGCTGCGCTCAGTACCTTGGAGTCGCGGGGTAAGGCAGAGGCTATTGAGGAGCTGCATGAGGCTAAGTTGTTGAAGGTGCCTGCTGATAAGGTACCCGGGTATAATGCGCAATCATATGATGAGCTGGTGGCTGCTATGGAGAGGATGAAGGCATTGGAACTTCCTATGATATCTGAGTTAGAGCGTGACCAGTATTATCCGATAGGGGTTCATATGGAGGGGCTGACTTTAGCACGACATCATGGTGAAAATGCAGAAGCAAGCTTCGGACCATTTCTTGAAACCCGATGAATCGCAACTCCAAGTGCCTATATTTGCTCGCCCTAAGGATATCTTGAACCCATTTGCTTTGGAGAAGGAAGTACCTTTGAAGCAAGTGTTGGAAGCGCATGCTACTAGACTTGCCAAAAAAGAAGGGGTTAAAGGTAAGGCTGTTTTGTGCGGCATCGGTGTACTGACGGGATACTGGTTAGTGTTGCCACGGTATCGCGCCAAGATTTTGACCTTCTGAAAAAGCTAAATGAGGTTGGGAGCGCTGCCAGCTGTGTAGGAAATTCGTCGCTTAGACGTTGTAATAGTATGTAGATAGGAACTTGTATTGTAAACATCATTTTGTAATAGCTCATGATGGTTAATAAAAGTCTCCTTTTTGTTGAATGCATGTTGGTATTGTGACTTACAATATTTGCACTAAGTTACTTGTCTTTCCATAAAAAACGTGTGTATTATCTAAGAAGCAAACATTTGCATAAGCGCGGATAACATATGAAGTTCATAACAATGTGTTAAATTCATAGTATACTTAAAACATAATTTCTACGTATGTTTTCATCATAATCGTGTATGGTGTGATATGTAGCGTACTGTAAATATCATTATCAACTCAAGTGTCTTGATTCCTGATTTGTTAAACGTGCACCGTATGCGTTGTTGCGCACCCGTCGTGGGATGCGTACAGAACTTATTCCAACGTCTTGAGAATAAGGTGTTAAACAAGGATACATGATCCAATATTGATGGGTTTGCAACCCTCTTACTCAACGAGTTGTTTAGTAGGTTTACTCATCCTTTCACCATCGTGGGTTTATTAAGTGCATGCACGCCATGTAGGCAAGAGATAAAAAATGTTAGAACATAAGGTATAACAAATTTAAATGTGTCGCGGAGTTAGCTAGAAACCGCGACGTTTTATTAATACTTGCAAGTTTTTATGAAGGAAAATAAATAAGACATGTGACTACGTAAAAAAAATGTAAATACACGGATTATTTATTGGGCACTTCACTAAAGTGCAAGAGTGTCCGTGCGCTGGGCCGTCGCCATTCCTAGAGATAACATCGCTTAAGATTGCAAATATTCCATGTACGCGGTAGTTCCCGACCGTCCATGTCTCGTAGCTTGTACGCGCCTGTTCCTAATGCTTCAGTAACCTCATAGGGTCCTTCCCACTTTGGTCCAAGTTTGCATGTGTCTTCTGCGTGGCTCGCATCATTGGCGCGGTAAACGAAGTCACCTGGTCTGAATGAAACACTTCGCACTTTATCATCATAGTATCCCTTCATTTTTTACTTCGACCTTGCTTCGCGTATAGCTGCTCGCTCGCGTCTTTCTTCCAACAGGTCTAAGTCGATACGCCGCTCGTCATCATTGGTTGCCACATTGACTTCAGCAGTGCGAATAGTTGGCATCCCAATTTCGGATGGTATGACGGCCTCTGTCCCATAGACTAGAGAAAAGGGAGTGTCCCCCGTGCTAGTTTTGATTGAAGTACGGTGTGCACACAGAACATGAGATAATTCTTCTATCCACCTTCCTTTGTGCTTGTCCAGACGTGCTTTAATTCCTTCGCCCAGACTTCGATTTGCACGCTCTACTAAGCCGTTGGTTTGTGGATGTTTAACCGATGCGAAGTGTTGTGTGATATTCAACTTCTTACACCAGTCCTTGAAGGGATTGTCACAGAATTGTTTCCCGTTGTCCGAGATTATTTCCCCAGGTAGTCCGAAGCGGCATACAATATTTTCCCAAACAAAGCGTTTAACCTGATTGCCAGTAATTGTTACAACAGCTTTTGCTTCAATCCACTTGGTGAAGTAGTCTATGGCCACTATGAGAAACTTCAATCCTCCTGCTGCAATAGGGAAGGGACCTGCAATATCAATACCCCACTTGTAGAATGGCCATGGTGCCGTAATGGGTGTTAGTTCCTGTTGTGGTTAGCGTGGAACAGGTCTGTGAACCTGGCAGTCGCCGCACTTTCTTATCAAGTCTCGTGCGTCACGGTGCATAGTGGGCCAATAATATCCTGACCGTGAAGCCTTGGCGTCACCACAGATCGTGGTCCCGAATACATGCTGCATGAGCCGGCATGGATTTCTCTGAGTACATAATTTGCTTGTAGAGGGCCGACGCAGCGGAGCCATGGCTGTAGAAAGGAGCGTCGATATAGCACACCATCTCGAAGTTCAAACCTCTGTGCTGTTCGCCGTATTCTTCGGGCTTCCTTCTGTTCCTGGGGCAATGCGCCCTTATTTATGAATTCTATTATTGGTGTCATCCACGTAGGACCTTCCTCCTCTATTACCGTGGATATTTCCATCTCCGAGATGGATTTGCTCTTCAACATTTCCACCAATACTTGTTTTGACAGGTGAGCAAAGCTTGTGGATGCAATCTTGCTTAGCGATCCGCTTTAGATTTTCCCTCTAGGAACCTGCTTGATTGTGAACCCGAAAACTCGAATTAGTGACTTGGTCTTGTCTAGGTATTGGATCATGTTTTCCTCCTTAGCCACGTATTCGCCCAACACATGATTGGCTACTAGCCGGGAATCGACATTTGCTTCCGGTTGCGTTACACCCATCCGTGCTGCAATGCGTAGTCCGGCAATTAGGGCTTCATACTCTGCCTCATTGTTTGTCGCTGTGAATTCAAAATGCAGTGCGTAAGTGAATTCCATTCCTTCCGGATTTGTAAGGATGAGGCCTGCTCCTGACCCATCCACGCATGAAGATCCGTCTGTGAACAAGATCCATGGATCTTGTAGTTCCTTTTTGCTTGGTACGGGTACATCATCAGTGTCCGGTTTTTCGATGATGAAATCTGCTAATACCTGCCCTTTTATTGCAATACGTGGTCTGTAAGAGATGTTGTGCTCACCTAGCAACACGCTCCACTTCTGTAGTCGTCCTGATGCGTCGGGTTTGGAGATAATTTGCTTGATTGCTTGGTCTGTGATCACTGCTATGGGGTGCGCCTGGAAGTACCTGCGCAGCCGTTTGGCGGCGAACACTAACGCTAAGACCAACTTCTCCATTGCGATGTAATTAATCTCTTTTTCTTCGCTTTGCTTACGAAGTATACAGTGTTTGTACTGAATTCCTATCCATCGCCTAGCATACCGCGTGACTGCTCCATGAGTTGCAGATAAGTACATAATGAATTCTTCCCACGGTTGGGGTGCTACTAGTGTGGGAGCGTTGCCAGGTGTTGTTTAAGCTGTGTAAAGGCTTCTTCTCGCCTCCGTAGTCCAATGCGGAAATCTCCCTTTTGATACACTTCTTGAGTGTTTTGAAGAGAGGAGTGACTTGTCTCGATTTGGACAAGAATATATTTAGGCCTGCCAGTTTTCCATTAAGAGATTGGACTTCCTTCAGCGTGCGCGGTGAGGAAGTTCAATGACGCCTTAGTTTTTACGGGCATGGTTTAATGCCATCCGGTTCTATCAGGTATCCGAGAAACATGCCTTCGTGCGCCAACAATTGCATTTCTTAGGATTTAGCTTCATGTTGATCTTTTTGAGGGTCCTAAATGTTTCCTCAATATCGCGCACCAACTCATCCTCAGTATGGCTCTTTATAACCAAGTCGTCAACGTAAACCTCTAAGTTGCGGCCCACCTGTTTTTCGAATGCGTTATCTACTAACTGCTAATAGGTGGCGCATGTGTTCTTCAAGCCAAAGGGTATTTTGGTGTAGCAGTAGACACCTTGGCTTGTATGAAAGGCCGGTTTCTCCTCATCTTCTTTAGCCATCTGGATTTGGTGGTATCCTTTGTATGCATCTAGGAAGCATTTAAGTGGGTATCCACACAAAGACTCTACCTTCCAATCTATCTCCGGTAGTGGGTAACAGTCTTGTGGACATGCCTTGTTAAGATCTGTGAAGTCCACGCACATCCGCCAGCTACCGTCGCTTTTCTTTACCATTACTGGATTGGAAATCCAATCGTGATAGTAGACTTCCCGCATGATACCTGCCTCCACAAGTTTATGTACCTCTTCCAGAATTGCTTGCGCGCGCTCTGGAGCTTGGCCGCGCTTCTTCTGGCGTATTGGTGAGTATCCTTGTCGGATTCTCAGCTTGTGTTCTGTGATCGAGCGTGGTACTCCAGTCATGTGCTTTGGTTCCCATGCGAAGATATCCAAGTTCTTTTGTAGCAGTGCGCACACGGCTGCCTTGCCCTTATCCGACAGCGATCCTCCGATCGATACTTCTTGTTCTGGGTACTCAGGGTGAATTGCAACCTTCAAGTTTGGAGCTTTGGTTGCGCGCTGTTCTGGAATGGGTACCGTCTCACACGTAATCGTGTTACATTCTCTATGTGGTACAGTGGCGTAATAGAGAGTGACAATACCACCTTCCACTGGGAATTTGAGCATCCCGTGTGCTGTAGACGGTACAGCGTGCATGGCTGATATTCCTGGTCTTCCAATAATGCCATTGTATGGCGAAGGTGATTTGATCACCATAAAATTCATCCAGGCTGTCGCGGAGTGTTCTTTATCGCCCACACTAACTAGTAGGCGTATTTGCCCCATAGGCCATATCTTTTCTCCTGTAAAACCAGTTGCCATGACCGGACTTAAGCCGATTGCGTTCTCAGGTTGCAGTCGCTTGAAGCAGTGTTCGTACATTATGTCTGCCGATGCTCCTCCATCAACATACATGCGGTGGATATCGTGACCCCCCGCATTAATTTCGATGGTGAGCGGCTCTACCACTGCGTTGCCTGCAGTCAAGGTGGGGAAAGAGATTTCGCTTCCACGGGAAAATCTCTGGCTGACCTTCTGCTTGGTTACCCGCTGCCATGATTGTATCATGTAGATGGTGTCAGCCTTATCTTTGGGTGCCTCTTTCTTATTTCCGGACTTTTGCTTATCTTTTCCCTCCTTGATGTTTTTAACCAAGTGGTCCAACCTGCCTTCCTTTACTAATTTCTCAATTAGTTGGCGCAATTGGACACACTCATTGGTGGTGTGGCCCTTCTGTCCATGGTACTCGCAGTATCCGCTTCCCACGCCCGCTTCTCGGAGTGCGCATTGGTGGGGGCCTTGGGAAGTTTGCGCCTTCAGTCGCGAATATCTCCTTTGGAGTCTTGGTTAGCGGAGTGTATTTATCATTATCTCGTCCGCTTCCCTGGTTGCGGTAATTTCTGTTGCGGTTGCTACCCTGGTCAGTGGATTGTCTCCGAGGTTGTTCCTGTGACCTGTAGTTTGAGTAGCCTTTCTTTCTGTCCGTTGCGGCGGCTTCTCCTTGGATAGAGGACCTTGTGCGTTTCATGAGTTCATCAAAGGTTTGGGGGATCTTGTCATTTAGCCTTTTGATGAGATCTGGGTTATTAATCCCATTCATGAACCCTGAAATCTTCAGCACTTCGGGGCATGCCTTAACATATATGCACTCATCTTTGAAGCACTCCACATAAGCGCTCGTAGATTCCCCCTGGCGCTGTTTCACCCTAGCGAGTTCGACGGGATTTTTAGCGCACTTTTTCCTTTGAGTGAAGTTCAGGCGGAACGCTTTCCGCAACTCTTCAAAGCCATTGATGCTTCTACGTGGAAGCTTACTGAACCAGTTTCGTACGTTTCCCACTAATGTAGAATTGAACATGTGGCACCACACAGGTTGTGGCCAGTTTTCAATAGTAGCGGCTGATTCAAAAAAATTTAGGTGATCGTCAGGGTCACCCGTTCCATCATAGGTTTTCACATTGGCGGGCATGCGCCTCCTTTTATTTTCTGAGAAGTCACTGATGCACCGAGTGAACGCGTCAACCTTTTGGCGACGCCAGGGAAGGGACAAGTCTTCCTCCTCCTGGTCGCGATACCTTCCTCTCGATTTCCAGTGTCCGATCTCGCTATCCTCGTTGTCAAGAATCACCGAGAACGTACTTTCTCTTTGTCGGCTCTTGCGCGGACCGTCTAAGGAGTCAGAGGATGGACTTCTTCTCTTCGCGCTTACGCCCACTGTTTCAGATTCTCAACTTGAAGAGCTTCCACTTGGGGAGGCGTCGCCTTGATCTGTCATTATGAACCCTACGGTTTCCAAGCCTATCATGGACACTAGTACGGCGCCATCCTCGTCGATTCTCCCGATCTGCAGGTCAGCTGCGTGTCATTCTCAACCTCTTCCCAACTCGGTAAACACCGGAGGCTGCGGTTATCTTTCCCGCGCTTTTCCTTCTGAAGGCGCGACGGAGATGCCTCATACTCTGTGTCAAAGTTTAGTCGGGATTTCAAGCTCTGGCCCGACCTCTTTTTTGCTTCCTCTTGCATGAGAGTGGCCAAGGTTTCGTAGTTTTGAGATACAAAGTCACTTGGCGCTAGTTCAGGCCCAACTCCTTCTAGCGCAAGGGCATCTGTTTCCATGTCTGGGCTCCTGTTTCGGAGAGGTGCGCCTGGTGTTTTTGTGAGATCCTTTTCTAGAATGGGAGTGGTAAAGAGATTACGTGGTGGCTCTTCCACGTTGGTTGTTGTTGTGGTGGCATGGGTTGTTCCGTGCGTTGTTCCATGTTGGGAAGACCAGATTGAACCTTGGTTTTAGCCGACCGCTTTGTTCCAGAGGCCTGTTTAAAGGTTGATCCGCCTTGATGTTTCTTCCCTTGCAGGTCGGTATGCGATCGCTGATTTTGGTTTCCTTGTTTCGTCATTCTAGTTCTTAGTGTTAGGGTCCCACGGATGGCGCCACTTGTTGATACAAAAGTTGGGCGTTCATTATTTGGGTCCGATTCCGTATCAATTACGTCTTAATGCTTGAGGCCTGCACACTAAGAAAACAGAAAACACCGTTAGGCTTACCGTGGGATTGTCTCCCACGATTATCCTCCGGCGTGAGAGTAAGTAATCGGTTTTAGAGTATATTTAAGAATTAGGGTTTTGTAGATCGTACCTTTAATGATGGATAGGGTTCCTTTTATATACACACGAAATCCTTGTTGGTTTCGTGTTCCCCAACCTTCGGCGTATCCCGCCTAAGTCGGTTGGTTGATACATATCTCATTCATAAGAGATATCCGATATCAAGACCATAAATAACTTCGGGTTTGGGCCTTCGTGAGCCCAAACCGTTACTCGTTAGCCCACTCGTACTGGGCTCAAGTATTAGTAGCGTCCATTGGTCGGGTTCGTGACCCAAATATAGACTATACGTCATCACATATATATGCTAAGCTAATTTACTCGATTCACATATAATACATATATCTTCTTGTCTTTTTAATTAGGGTTTTCAGATGTAAGTGAGGCATGTTGTGGGGCTGGATCCCTAAATGGAGAGTTGCAATGTGGGTTCAAAGGCTACAAGCAGGGCCGGATTTGGCATTGGGCGAGGTGGGCGACGGCCCAGGGCATCAAAATTTTGGGGGCATCAAATTTTAGATTCTTGCTATATTACGTTAGACTGAAATTTGTTGAAGAAGTAAGTAGATCTAAAAGTGAAAGAAGGAGACATGGAGTCGGGAAGAAGATGAAGCTATTGGAGAGAGAATGACATTGTAAAACTAATTTGTTTTTATATTAAATGGGTAAAGTTAGCCACGTGATTGAGATGAGAATTATTTTCTTGTGCAAGAGATGGAAATTAAATAGATTAAAAAAAAATCCTATTATTATGATATTTTGTTTCGAATTTTTTTACCTCGAGTCTTAACTGAGATTTGGGTTAATCATTGTTTAATACAAATAGTTTATTTTTTCATCTTCTTTAATTAATTTATTTATTATATATACATTTGTTGCATGACTAATATTTTTTCTACTTAATATTTTTGTTTTGTCAGTTATAGAATACTATATGTTTTTTCTAACAGAAAACGCCTAGTTATTATATATGCACAATAATTGTTCATTTTAAATTTCTATTTTAAAAGTGAGGGTAAAAATAAATTTGTATCAATAAAAAATTTGCACTAATTACACATATCATAAGTTGTTATTTTTCGTTTGTAAACCCTTTTCTAAAAAGAGGGAGTATTTCTTTCAAATTTCAATATTTCATTGTATCATTAATTGTTCGTCTTATAGAAACATTAATTTTCTGCGTTTCTACAAGTTCAAGGAATTTAACTTTTGCGAACTACGATGCAAACTAAAGTAAATTACTACAGTAGTATTTAGCCAAACTTGTAATTTGAAGTTGATGCTCTCGTAACATTTTATTAATTAAATAAAAATATGTGTGAAAATAAGCCATTTAGCTAGACTAGGTTTCAAACCTGCAAAAGATAATTATTGTATTATTTACTTATAAGGGGCATCTTTTAGCCGGCTCGCCCAGGGTAGCAGAAAAGTCAGGACCGGCTCTGGCTACAAGATGTGTTCGAACCCAAATGAGTACTTTTTCTGGGATTTTTTTCATCCTACACAGCGAGTATATGGGCTTCTTTCGAAGGTATTATGGGGCGGAAACCAAAAACAAATATTGCCAGTTAATCTGAAGACTCTTGCCAATATTACCTTCTCATCCATATGAACCTATAAATTAAGGGCTTATAACGTTATTTAGAGGTTTTCTTTAGAAGAAGAATAAAGGTGTGTTTAGTGTTGAGGTAAAAAGTTGTAATTACCCTAACAAGCTAGTCCTTCGGTAATCCTTCGGTTGAGCCCTCCGGATTAGATACCTTCCGACCTGTAAACACAAAGACAACGCGCGTTAGCCTCGCCTAGGGTTTTATCCCTAGACCAAGCTCCGGCGTGAGAATGAGTATATATGTCAGAGTAAAATACTGTGAAAATGGGTGAGAATGGATTAACCTCGAATGCGTTGTTGGTTCCTTTATAGATGCGAGCTTTTGTCCTCACCGCGAGATCACGTGCTATAGTGACTCTTTTGGGCGGAGTTGACTTTACTCTGTTTAGATCCGCCTGGAAAGGGTCGGTGGTTCTCACCAAGATTCCTTTCCTTTTATACGTGATGATGTCGTGTCCGTTATGCGGAGGTTATGTTTAACCCTCCGGTACATGATTGCCTATATGCTTGGTCCAAATGGGCTAGTGTGCCTTATCCGGAGATTTCATGCCGTGGCCCGAGCGGTTTTGGCTTATTGCCGGGGAGTTAGGTTCTTCGGCATTTGGCTAAACTGTCGGGAAGTGACATACGCCAACATGTCCCCCCAGGATCATGTTAATGGATATGTTCATTATATGATATTGAAAGTCTATAGCGTGCCTCGGCAAGTGTTTAGTTGGTCGGTCCTTTTTCCTCTTAGTAACTCTTCCCCCCTTTTTTTTTTTTTTATTGTGTAGGGTGTGACACGTCCGAGGGGTTGCGTGGCAGGTGTGATATATGAATATGGGGCACGCGGCAGCGGGCGTGTGTTGTGTGGTGAAGATTTTGCCACGTCATCTCGACACGGGATGCCTCAGCTACCCCATCTTTTGCTTATAAATACGCTTGTTTCTCTTCATTTTTACCACCGTAAATTTTTTACTCACACGTCTCCTCTGCGTTATTTGGCCGAACGATTCCATTTGTTCCCGTTTTGTCGAGTACTACTCTAGTTTTTCCTCTTTGGTTTTATAGGTGCGACCATTCCCTCCGGCTAACATGTCTGAACCGTCCGGCTCGTCATCTGTTCGGGGATCTGGGCCGATTTCCGAGGGTCAGTCCCAACCCCGACCCAAATTTGACTTGGATAAGTATACTTCGGTTATGACCGAAGAGTCGTTGCAATGGGCCGTGAGGGAATTCGGGATACCTTCCGATCTTCATCAGAGGCTACCACGGATGACTTTACCAATCAGGGCAACTTCGGGGATGATGCCATAGGATTATACTTAGAATATTTTATTGAGGGTGGGATTTCTGTCCCTTTTTCTAGCTTCCTCTTAGATGTCCTCCATTATTACAAAGTTCACATTTCCCAATTAGTGCCGATAGGTTTACATAGGGTTACACTTTTTGAGGTATATAGCCGTAGCCTTCATATTACTCCCACGACTTCTTTGTTCCGAGCTTTTTATAAATTACATAAACAAGGGCATTGGTTTACATTTGCTAAGCGAGATGGCAAGCAGCGTAAAGTGTGTTTTCAAGAGATTTTGTCCTCGTTAAAGGGTTGGAAAAGACAGTTCTTTTTTATTGACCGTCGGGCAGTACCTTTTGCTATGCCGTGGAGGCATCCGGACTCAGATGTTTCCGATCCGTTTCCCACCGGGGAGTTTTCTATGCCTCATGCGGATTTATTGTCGGCGAATGTTATAGACTTGATTAAGATTCCGCCGCATTTTTTGTATGCCGTGGGGTTGTCGGCCAAATGGAAGTATCCGGGTTATCGGGCGACTCTGAAGGATGCGAGGGAATGGTACTTGGCTGTATATATATATATATATATTTTTTGTTTAAGATTTTGTGTTTTCTTGTGTAACATTTTTCATGTGTTTTGCAGCTTTGACCATGTCTGACTATCTTACCAAGCCGAGCTATCGCAGGGGGTGCTATGACGAGGGGATAAGTACCAAGAGGGGAAAGCCCATATAATGCATGTTACCCTTCCGAGTCCCACTGGCACGGCGGTTCCGCCGAAGACCAATGCCATGAAGAGGGTCGAGGTGGCCGACCCCAAAGTTCTGGAGGCCAAAGAGAAAAAAAAGAAAGCCGCGGAGGCGAAAGCCCAGGGTTACAAACCCCGTAAGCGTCAGGTTGGGGAAGGTGGCTCTGGTCTGCCGAAGAGACAGAAGAAGAGTCCCGCTCCCGTGATCAACTTAGATTCCCATACGAATCCGACGCCGGCGAACACCATTCCGCCGGAGGGTCAACCACCGAATAATCCTCCGGTTGTTGAAAAGGGAGATTTGGAGGGTCACTCCAGCAACAAGTTAGGGGATGCTAATGATGCTAATGTTGGTGTCGTGCGGAGGGCTGGGCGAAGGATCATGATGTTGAGGCTTCCCAATTTGTCGAACAGCCCGCTCCTCAGGAGGATGGTGAGTCGGTTTCTTTCTGCTCCGAATTATTTTTTCGTTACTATCGTTTGATTATTTCCGGTGTTTACTTAACTTTTATTTTGCACTTTTGTAGCTAAATCTCCTTCTCCGCTGCGCCGTGAAGGCAAGGATACCGGTGATGAAGAAGGTATCTCGTCACGCCACCTATATGCCGGGGTGGTCAATCAAAAAAGCGAAAGGTTAAGGGGTATGAAAAGTATCGGGATCTCATTGTTCATCTGCCTCCTCCAGCGAAGAGGAATATATGCAAATTCTGTGGATACTGAGGCAGACCCAGCGGTCTGGGCTATACTGGCTAGGGGTTCGCTTCCTTTGTGGATTTGCTTGTTCGCTTCGAGGGTCTTGACCTTGATCACCGCGAGTTGGTTGAAGAGCATAGTGGGTGTGAGAAAGTTGCCAAGGACAATTTTGCCTTTTTGGATAAGACTCTGACTGAACTGAAAACGGCGAAGGATGCGCTCGGCGAGACTTCTGCTCGGGAGGAGGGTTTGAAAAAACAGGTTCGCACGCTGGAGGGTGAAAAGGCTGAATGGTTAAAATTGTCCCTTGCTCAGAGTGAAAAAATATCAAGTTTGGAGAAAGAGTTAATGGAGACGAAGGGGGCTCTGAAGAACGAAGAGGAAGAGAATGCCGCTCTTTTGAAACAACGCCAAGAAATGGCCATAGCCGCGGGGAATCTAGAGATTGAACGGGCGAATCTTGTTAGGGATTTCATCCCGGCGTTTGTTGCTCGTCTTCATGGTAGCCACGAGTATAAGGCTTCGCTGGCTGTTCCTTTCAGTTTGAGTGGTATGGCGGGGTGGTTGGATGGTGTGTCCATTGGTCGTTCGGAGGAGGAAGTGCAGAAGATTTTGGCTGATACAGAGGATTTGGGCATCGATGCTCCTACTAAGTACTTGGCTATGTAGATGAACTCTTTGTCAAGGAGTATCCTTATGTTGCCAAGGTTCGAAATGCTTGCCATCGTCCTTTTAGTTTTGTCTCGGCCTTGATGCCGACCCGCCCGGATCATGCCTTGAAGAAGAGGTGAGAATAAGGATAAGGATGAGGGGACCAGCGCTCCTCCCAACTAGAGTTTGTTATCATTATGTTTTTATTTTTGGATAACTCCTTTGTGGTGGCGATATTGCCGAACGATGTTATTTTGTAATGATATGTTATTTTGTAGCTTTGAATGAACTTGTTTGGGGAATCCTTGTTTGTCGAATGAAATCGTTATCACTCCTCTTTATATTTGTATTTTATTTGCCTTTCTGTCTTCACATGTGGACTATTTTGTAGCATTGATTGTTCGTGTGCGTTTATGGCAATCTTTTTTGGATGTAAACTATTTCTTTTTGTCGCCTGGGCAATCCTTTTTGGGTATAACCGTTCGGCATTTTATGGTAATCCTTTTTGGATATAAACCCTCTTCTTGTCGCCTGGGCAACCCTTTTTGGGTATTAACCGTTCGGCATTTTATGGCAATCCTTTTTGGATATGAACCATCTTCTTGTTGCCTGGCAACCCTTTTGGGTATAAACCGTTCGGCATTTAATGGCAATCCTTTTTGGATATGAACTATCTTCTTGTCGCCTGGGCAACCCTTTTTGGGTATAAACCGTTCGGCATTTCATGGCAATCCTTTTTGGATATAAACCATCTTCTTGTTGCCTGGGCAACCCTTTTTGGGTATAAACCGTTCGGCATTTTATGGCAATCCTTTTTGGATATAAACCATCTTTGAACATTGACCATTTTTCCCCGGAGGTCGCGAGCCTGTCGGGGGGATCATTTACTAATTATGTTCAGAAACCATTCATACGGAAAATTGCCCCTCCGAAATACGGGGAGCTATGATTTTCATTAATAACTAGTTTAGACAAATTGCCTCTAGGGCTTAACGGTTACAGAGCTTTCTTCTATCCTACAAGAAGCATTTTCTTAGGTTCACCGCGTTCCAAGTGCGGGGGACCTCTTTTCCTTCGGCTGTCTGTAACTTGTAGGAGCCATTGTCGTATGCCTCCGTTATTTGGTATGGGCCCTCCCAGTTGGGTCCCAACTTCCCTAAGTTTTCTTGTCTGTTGGCTTCATTTTTCCTGTAGACGAAGTCTCCTACTCTGAGTTTTTCGCCTTTGACCCTTCGATTGTAATACTGTTCCACCTTCTTTTTGTACCTGGCCTCTTCAACGGCTGCTGAGTCTATTCTTTCTTCCAAGAGATCCAAGTTTAAGCGTCTCTCCTCTTCATTTCCTTCTTCGGCCATCATCATTGTTCGGAAGGTAGGCATGCCAATTTCCGCGGGGATCACAGCTTCACTTCCATATGTCAAATGAAGGTGTTTCACCGTTGTTAGTCTTTAAGGATGTGCGATGAGCCCACAAAACGTTCGGTAGTTCATCGACCCACCCGGATCTACTTTTGCCCAGCCTTGTCTTGAAGCCATGCATTAAGCTTTTGTTTGCTCGTTCTACCAGACCATTAGCTTGGGGATGTGCCACGGCAGTATTTATCTGTTTGATGTTTAGTTTTTCACACCAACGTTTGAAGGGGTCGTGGATGAAGTTGCTACCATTGTCTGTCACAATTACGTGCGGTAGGCCGAAACGACACACTATGTTATTCCACACGAATTTTATGACTTCTTTGCCTGTGGTTTTTGCTAGGGGTTTGGCTTCTATTCACTTTGTAAAGTAGTCAATGGCCACGATGACATACTTGACTTTCCCGGGTGCTTCAGGGAGGGGGCCCAATACATCCATTCCCCATTGGAAGAAAGGCCAAGGTGACATGATAGAAGTCATGAGAGTCTTCGGCAGTTTGGGAACCGGGGAATGTATTTGACAAGATTCGCATTTTTGAATGACCTCTCGGGCGTCCCTGTGCATTGTCGGCCAGTAGTATCCTTGTCTGATTAGCTTCGCCACCACGGATCTTGGGCCGGAGTGCATGCCACATGCCCCTTCGTGCACCTCCCTGACTACATAATTGGCTTGCAGTGGACCCACACACCTCATCATTGGACCTAAATAGGACTTCTTGAACAGTACCCCGTCTTCCATGATGTAATGAGGTATCTTCATCCGCAAGGTTCTTGCTTCGTTTTCGTCGCTCGGCCATTTTCCTTCGGTAATGCACTGGACGATGGGAGACATCCAGTTTTCTTCCTCCTCTTCCACTATTGCTCCTATGACCTTTTCTTTTCGGCGATGGTGTTTCCAATATTTCGACGAGTATTTCCTTTGTCAAGTGATCGAACGCCACAGATGCTAGTTTGCTCAGCACATCGGCCTTTTGATTCGGCGCTGGGAATGTTTTGTATTCGAACTGCCACGAAACATCAGATATACTCTTTTGCCTTAGCCAAATACTTGGTCATGCTTTCCTTGTAGGTGGTAAACTCTCCGTTGATTTGACTTGACACCAGGTTGGAGTCTACCTTAGCACTTAGCACTTGGATCTTCATGTCCTTTGCTATTCTTACTCCGGCCAGCAATGCCTCGTATTCTGCCTCGTTATTTGTGCGGGGAAGTTAAGCCGGAAGGGCATATGTATACTCTGTTTGGTCAGGACTTATCAGCACCAAACCTGCCCCGGAGCCTTTTTTGTTAGACGCCCCGTTCGTAAACAGCGTCCATTCCTCCTCTTTTGTAGAGACATTGCATACCTCTTTTCTTTTTCCTTTTCTCCCTACTTTGCTGACCGGTATCTCGTTTATAAAATCTGCCAGGACTGGCCTTGACGGCATTTCTGGGGATGTACGTAATCTTGTATGCTCCTAGTTCTACTGCATATTTCATCAGCTTCCCGAAGATTCGGCTTGCTTAACACGTCACGGATGGGTTGGTATGTGATCACCTTGATGTGATGTGCTTCAAAATACCTCCGAGTCTTTAGAGCAAAGGTCGTAGTGCCAAAGCCAATTTCTACAGAGGAGCATAATTTCGCTCGGCATCGTGGAGCGTTCTGCTAACATAGTGTACCGGCATCTGTTTCCCCTTTCTTTCTACCATTAGTACAGCGCTTATGGCTTCTTCGGCTGCCGCTAGATACACGAAGAGATCTTCTCCTCGCACGGGGCGTTAGATTGGGTAGCTCTAAAATCACACTCTTCATCTTCTGGAACGCCTCTTCTGCCTCTTCACTCCAACGGTACTCCTTTTGGTTATCTTTCGTGACATTTTTTAAAGTGTTGAAGAAGGGCAACGCTTTTCACCGATCGAGACAGGAACCTGTTCATAGCTGCCAGCTTCTCACTGAGGCTCTGCATTTCCTTGAGTGTACCGGGCGATTGCATGTCGGCTCGCCTTTGTTTCTTGGGTTGGCTCTTATTCCTTCGGATGTTACTACATAGCCGAGGAATTTTCCTTCTTCCACTCCAAAAGAGCACTTTTTAGGGTTGAGCTTCATGTTGATCCTTCGGAGGTTGTCGAATGTTTCTGCCATGTCTACCAGTAACTCTACTTCTACGCTTTGATCACCATGTCATCGACGTACACTTCCAAATTCCTGCCAATTTTCTCCTTAAAACTTGAATCCACCAGTCTTTGGTACGTCGCCTCGGCATTCCTTAGACCGAACGGCATTTTGGTGTAGCAGAAGGTTCCATGTTCTCGTAGAAGGCTGTTTTCTCTTCGTCTTCTTTGGCCATCTGGACTTGGTGGTACCCCTTGTATGCATCGAGAAAACACTTGTACTTGTAACCCTACCGATTCTATTTTCAGTCGATTTTGGGGTGGGTAGTAATCCTTTGGGCACGAAGCATTGATGCTCTTGAAATCCATGCACATTCTCCATGATCCGTCCGGTTTCTTTACCAACACCGGATTGGAAATCCATGTAGGATATTTCACTGCCCGGACTATTCCTGCTTTCAGCCATTCCTCTACTTCGGTGTTGATTGCCTGATTTTTTCACCAGAGAAGGTTCTTCTTCTTGAGCTATTGGTTGTCATTCACATTGACATTTAGTTTGTGTTCATGACTCGCCGGGGGACCCTGTCATGTCCGCGGTGCCAAGCGCAATACATCCTTGTTGTTTTTCAGCAGTTCTACCAATCGCCTCTTGCATTCTTGGGAAAAATTGCCCCCGATAGTAATCATTTGTTCTGGGAATTGGGGGTTTATCATTACTTCTTCTGTTTTGTCACTGACTCCTCTTCTTTCGGAGGGCCTTCTATCTCCTTACTTTCTGACCCCTTTGCCATGAAATGTTTTTCCAACCTCCTACATTCAGAGATGATTATTGATCGGTACCCAGGTTGCCACCCCCTTGGCGTTGGGAATTTTATCATGGAGTGGATGGTCGAGGGGATCGCCCTTAATTCCCTAATACTGACGTCCTAGGATAATGTTATACGGGAGGGGGATCTTATCCTGCAAACGTCATTATGGCTCGACGATGATAGAGGCCATCGTTTCGAAACACACGTTTAGGTCTATTTTCCCAAGGGGCTTTATAGTCTCGCCTGAAAATCCTACAAGAGGTGTGTTCGTTTCTCTTAGCTTCCCTTTGATTTCTGGGCATAGGTTTTGGAAACAAGTTGTTAGGACATTACTTCCACGGCTGCCCCTGGATCAACATAAACTCTCCTCACAGTGTATCCTTCAACATCCGCTTCGATTATTAGTGGCTCTTCAGAGAACGTCCCGGCAGAGCGGGAGGGAAAGCTATAGGAACGTTCATCCAGTCTTCCTCTCGGCAGTTGCTCTTTCGTTTTCTGTCTATTCCTCCTCCGTATACCATGTTTATCACCCTTCCTGCCCGTACTGATTTCTCTGGGTGGGTTTCTTCCCCTTTGCCTTACTTCTTTTAATAAATGATCTAACTTGCCTGTTTCCAAAGCTTTTCTGAGGTGTTCCTTGAGTTGGTAGCAGTCATTGGTGAGATGGCCCTTCTCACCGTGATAGTCACAGAACTTGTCTAAGTTTTCTCTTCTTGGTGCTCCTCTCAGGGGTGGGGGTGGTGGCAGGTTTAGTTGAAGCTCCGTCGCCAAAATTTCTTTAGGGGCTTTTGAGAGAAGGTTCAAATCTATGGGTCTGGTCTCGTTCCTGTATTGGTTCCTCCTGTAATCACCTCTGAGTTCGTTCCTGAAGTTATCAGTCCTATTCGGGTAGTAGTGATTGTATTGGCTTCGGGGTTTTTGTTCCGTCCTCTGTCTCCTCTTCGTTTGTCGGGGAGGTTTGTCATTCGGGGGGTTCGATCAGGCTGACTTCCCGTGCATATCTTGCGGTTCCATTCTCCTTTGGGGAGCTCTGTGGTGTTGTAAGCTTCTTCCGAACGTACAAAATCTTCTACCCTCTTCATCATTTCAATGACTGTTTTTGGGATTCTGTCCGAGAATCGTTTCACCAATTCCGGGAATTTGCTTCCGTTGGTGAATGAGGATATTTGCATTATTTCTGGCACCCCGGGGATGTAGCTAGCTCGGGTCCATCTTTCTTTGAACTCTAGCAGGGTTTCATGAGCCTTCCGTACGATCTTCGTGAGCTCCATCGGGTCTTTTAGACACTCCCTGAAGTAATCTCTAGGAAGCTCTCTCTGAGCTCCTCCCGGTGCCAATGCACCGTTGGGTAATCGCTCGAACTACCGCCAGGGCGTCCAGAGTTTGTTGGAACATCAAGCACATACCGGCATTGGCGGCCGCCGTGATTAGCTGCCGGAGAAGCGAGTAACGTGGTCATCGGGTCCAAGAAGTGTAGAGTTTTATGTTCTTAGGCAACTCATGTTTCGGTCCGCGAATTCTACTATCCGTCGTGTGAATGGGGATCCGGGGCATCTTTGTATGGTTTGTGTAAATCTTCCACGACCTGCTTTCCTTTCGGATCTTTTTCCTCTTCTATTCGGTGGGTCCTTGACTTCATCTCCGAAGTCTATCCGTATGGGTTGTAGTGGGCTTTTTCCTTGGGTGTTATGTTGCTGTATTAAGGCTTTTAGTGATGATATGTGATTAAGTATTTGTTCTTCCAAGTTGGGTGGTTGCCTCGGGCGTGTTTCCGGAGGTAACTGGGGGGTGTCTCGGGGTAGGACTGCCATTTCTCGTGCTGGTAGTAAGAATAGCGGTCCCACGGATGGCGCCAATTTGTTGAGGTAAAAAGTTGTAATTACCCTAACAAGCTAGTCCTTCGGTAATCCTTCGGTCGAGCCCTCCGGATTAGATACCTTCCGACCTGTAAACACAAAGACAACGCGCGTTAGCCTCGCCTAGGGTTTTATCCCTAGACCAAGCTCCGGCGTGAGAATGAGTATATATGTCAGAGTAAAATACTGTGAAAATGGGTGAGAATGGATTAACCTCGAATGCTGTTGCTTGGTTCCTTTTATAGATGCGGAGCTTTTGTCCTCACCCGGAGATCACGTGGGCGATAGTGACTCTTTTGGGCGGGAGTTGACTTTACTGTTTAGATTCGCCTGGAAAGGGTCAGTGGTTCTGACCAAGATTCCTTTCCTTTTATACGTGATGATGTCAGGTGTGTAGTTATGCCGGGAGGTTATGTTTAACCCTCCGGTACATGATTGCCTATATGCTTGGTCCAAATGGGCTAGTGTGCCTTATCCGGGAGATTTCATGTTGTGCCGAGCGGTTTTGGCTTATTGCCGGGGAGTTAGGTTCTTCGGCATTTGGCTAAACTGTCGGGAAGTGACATACGCCAACATTTAGTAAAAAGATTTATTGTGTGAGATATTTATTGCTTTCGAAGTACTAGTAACTATTAATGCAGGCTTGTTATGTTTATGTCGTTTGATATCTTAAGTATGGGTTCTGTATGATATCTTAAGTCTTTGTGTTTTTAACACGGCAATAGAGGAAAGAAGATATAATTAGTCTTTTTATTAATGCAATGTGAAAAGAATATAAATATGACACAAAAAATGAAATGTATAAGGGAAATGATAGCTACTGGTGTAACTGAAAAGGGTCGATCTACTGATCAATCAAACCAAGTTCAGAAGACAGCTGAATGTTACACGTTTGAATCAAAACAAGTATAATCAGATTATGTTCGTCGTCAAAGCAAATATTGTTATGCATAATCAATAGACTTGGGAAGTAAAAAAGAAAGTGAAAATATATTGCCCATATTGTCACAACTTAAGAGTTACAGAAATGAATTTGAATAGCTTAAGCTGATTCAGTTTCTTACGTCTGAGTCTTGATCGAAAGACATTACTCCCAAACATATTACAGAGTAGTTTATACAGTTGATTGAAAATCGTGCAACTTTATCTTTCGTGGATTTGAGATGAGAAAGATTAACAAGATTAAATTGTTTTAAACTTTTAACCAATATCCGTTCTATGTACTATGATAAAAATGGCAAAATGTTGATGCACTTTTCCCTTTTTTTCTATTCTATTTCCCATGTCATTTTCCTCTATTTTTTTCTCTTTTCTGTCGCTTATATATGCCGTTCCGTTTCTTCAACTTAACCTCTTTGCGACAACTTCTTTAACTTTAAACTCTAATTTAGCTTCAAGTCACATAATTTGTAAAAGAATTGGCACCAAAATGAAGAGATTCCCACAATTCATCTTGATGATCCTCGGTGTTTTTCTTATGGATT
The DNA here is from genome assembly GCA_910596185.1 of Chrysanthemum makinoi. Classification (NCBI taxonomy): domain Eukaryota; kingdom Viridiplantae; phylum Streptophyta; class Magnoliopsida; order Asterales; family Asteraceae; genus Chrysanthemum; species Chrysanthemum makinoi. Next base: position 80,736,540 of record OU343216.1, read on the forward strand.
TGGAATCCGCCAACGCACATATTAAGTCTCTTTTTATCTTTGGGGACTCAATATTTGATCCAGGTAACAATCACTTCGTCAAGAACTGCACCATTCAGGCAAACTTTACACCTTATGGTTCAAGTTACTTTCTCCATCCCACCGGACGGTTCACAAATGGCCGGACCATCGCTGATTTCATTGGTAAGTTTTTGTTTCTTTCTACACACATGCCTATTCAGTCTATCACCATTCTTATATTAACGGGACTCATAAACACTCTATAAACTTATTTAGGCTTATATTTTTTAACTTTAGGCTATATTATTTGTGACTGATAATATCATGCAGCACAATTTTTGAAGATAAAGTTTCAAAGACCATATCAAGAAGTATACCATAAATTAGCAAAAGGCGGCCGAAATGGTTTTCCGGCCAATGGAGTTAACTTCGCCAGTGGTGGAAGTGGACTTTTAAATGATACAAACAAGGATGCTGTATGATGATTGACCCTTTATCGTATAACTTTAATTTAAATTACCTTTGACGAGATCTATTATGCTTTCGATATACAATTAAAAGATATATCTAAAGTTTGATGACCAGTTAGAAATTGATGCCATTGTTTGCATTTAATTACTCGTAACTGTTCTTTAAAAAATATGAACACCATGTTATTTAATCTAAGACTTGACAACACATCGTTACAGGCCCGGATTTGGGCATGTGCGGGGTTGGTGACCGCACAGGGCCTCCATTTTTCGAGGGCCTCCGATTTCTAAAACTTGAGTATAAGTATAGACTAATTTATGGAGAGTTTATTGTTGTTAATGGGTGATTTTGAATGGAGAATATAACATTTTTTATCAGAACAAAAAATACTTCGACATGCGTTTTAATGGAGAAATGTGAAGATATGGGATTTGTTGAGGAAGATAACATATTTGTGGGGCCCTAAGTTTTATTTTATCTCTAGCGTCAGTCTTTTCTATAGACTTCTTATTAAACCTCTAACTTTACAAATTATCATTTTAACCCTCGTCCATGTTAAAAAATTTTGTTTCAAAATCTATGATTTTCTTAGTTGAAAAGATTTGAAATCTTTTTATGAAAGTTTAAAACTACCCCCCATATTTCATAGAAAAAACCATATTTATGGTTGTAATTATATATGATATATTTTTGATAAATTTACTACAAAAGATCTTCCTTTAAGGGGAGGAATTGGTCACCTAGTACCCAATATTACCCAAATTGTCACATCACCTCTATCCAATAAAAACCTTTCAACTCAAAACTACCCAATTATACCCTAACACTACCCAAAGTGGAAGAAGTGGTCACCTATCCTACCCAATTTTTTTTTTTTTTTTTACTTTTCATATATTTTTAATACATAAAATCACATACAATATTAAAATAAAAGGGCAATTGCATATATACCCACTAAAACTTGCATATTTGCATATATACCCAAAACATGCTTAACTTGCATTGTACATCATGCATTGAAAACTTGTATTTTGGGGAAATATGCAAGTTTTTAAGTTTTAGTGGGTATATATGCAATTATCCCTAAAATAAAAACATAATATTTCATTAAAAATAAAAACATTACATAAAAAAAAAAAAAAAAAAAAAAAAAAAAAAAAAAAAAAAAAAAAAACCCAATCATCGAGATGCGGCAAGTATTGACGTGCTCCGTGAGATCATATCAAAGACGGTCATGGAGAACTTCGTCTAGTAACTCCGCTACCACACTGTTGTCGAACACTGGCTGGACCGGCTCATCCATTATATGAACCGGTGAGATTTCCCTCCCGTCGGCTTTTATAACCATATTGTGCAAAATAACACACGCATGAACCTGATTGGCAATCTTCGCTTTGGTCATAGCTCAGAGAGGTCGATCGAGAATTTTCCATTTTCCTTTGAGAGCACCAAAAGCTCGCTCGACATCCTTTCTCGCCCCCTCTTGTAACTTCTTAAATTTCTTTTTCTTTGGGTCGGTTGGATACGGGTATGCTTTAAAATGTGAAGGTGGGGGTTTTTAAAAAGGTATGGGTAATTTATTTATTTTTTATTTTTTTATTTTTTATTTTTTATTTTTTTATTTTTTAATGATACTAGCCGTTAAAGGCTTCCCAACGTTCAAAAGTTCAAAAACACGCGCCTCAAACCGATCGGCTTCCAAGCCCGATTTGCTACCCGATTTTGCCTACCCGACACGATGGGGGCGGTGTTACCGATCGGTTTTGGTACCCGATTTTGCCTACCCGACTCCACTCCCTCCCCCCTTATATAAACGAAGTTGTAAATTCAATTTTATGGATTGCTGTAAGAGGTTTTGAAAAATTTATCGGTACACCTAGGGAAAGAAACAAAAATAGTTTTTAAATCATACTCCCTCCGTCCCATAATAATTGTCCACTTTTACTTTTTTGAGTCTTTCTTGTTCAACTTTGACCGTTAATATTTTTATTTGTTATAGAATACTTGATAAAAGTTATACCAAATGAAAATACATTTAAAACCCAATCTATTCATATATTTTTCATCAAGTATTATATTACACAAATAAAAATATATATGGTCAAAGTTGAATAAAAAAGACTTAAAAAAGTCAAAGTGGACAATTATTATGGGACAGATGTAGTAATAAAATTAGCAAGTTGTTGTATGATTGATATCAAAAAGCAATGAAATGACCGTTTAAATATCTTACTGTTGCTTCGATTTTCATATTTAAAAGGCCCTATTTTAAAACTACGGTACAGGGCCTCTAAATTTCATAGGACGGCCCTGCATCGTTAGTTACATTACAAAAATGCTAACCTCATTTTCTTTGCACGATGGGCAGGGGGTGACATCAATTCACGTCCAACTAGAACAATTCCAATCTATAGTTGATCAAGAACATATACACAAAAACCAAACCGCAAATTCTATATTTTTCTTAGCGTCCGGTTCGAATGATGTTTTCGCATATTTCTTAGAATCTGGCAGCCCAAACCTAACCCCTAGAGTGTATGCAATTATTTTGTTGCAACAAGTAACCCGCTTCCTTGACAAAATCTACAAGCTTGGGGCTCGTAGGATTGTCATTTTCCCAATGGGTCCTTTGGGGTGTATTCCTGGGAGAGTCCTCCTACCGGGTGCAACTACTACCAAATGTTTTGGACAAATAAACGCCATGGCTAAAAATTTTAATGCTGGCTTGGAACGTCTGGTACAAAATATACCTACCAAGTATCCTAATGCAATAGGTATCTATGGAGTAGTGTATGACACTGTACACAAAATGCGCGAAAAGCCACAAGCTTACGGTAATTTTTCTCTCAACTATTCTCTCTTTATCAACATACTTAAAATGATATAGAGCAAAAGACTTTTGATATAGCGGTATGTGAGTGGCGTATAAATGTATTCTTTTGAAATTGAGATAGGTTATTCCAATGTATCTGAAGCATGTTGTGGAGGTGGGCCTCTAAATGTAATGTTGCAATGTGGATACCCAGGTCACAAGATGTGTTCGAACCCAAATGAGTACTTTTTTTGGGATTATGTTCATCCATCTGAGCGAACTTATGCGCTGTTATCTAAATTCTTATGGGCCGGAGACAAAAATCAAGTATGGCCGATGAATATAAAGACTCTGGCCAGCAATGATACCTTTACATATCCATAACCTTTATTTTATATCGATATTAGTTCATTTGTATTATATGGACATTTTAATTCAAGAAGCAATCTATTGAGGAATGAAGGGTATTATATGATATTTCGATTGTCATATTCAATAAACATTGGTTATACCTAGACATGCAATTATAAACCGGTTTTCAAAAAAACCGGACGACAAAACCGGAACCGGTTTTCAACAAAACCGGTTTTAGTAAACCGAACCGGTTGTACCGGTTTTAAGTTTTTACAGCGGACCGGTTTTTTACCGGTTCTAAAACTGGGTATAACCGGTTTTTTGAAAAAACCGGTTAAAACCGATTTTTTGAAAAAACCGGTTAAAACCGATTTTTTGAAAAAACCGGTTAAAACCGATTTTTTTTTTTTTTTTTTTTTTTGTCGAAAACCGCTAAAAACCGGTTTTAAAAACCGGTCAACGCAAAGTCAAACTAGCCGTTGGATTTGAATACCGGCGAAAACTGGTTTTGAAAACCGGTTTTAACCGGTTTTGAAAACCGGTTTTAACCGGTTTTCGCCGGTTTTTAAAACCGGTCAGCTGGAAACGTGCACTGTAGCACAGTAGACGTTGGGACATGTTTGTTACCGTTTTTTCTTGTCTTTTTTTTTTTATTTTTTGAGTATTTTGAAGCTAGAACTTGTAGTATAAATATGTGTTTTGGGTTGAGGCTTAAAACACATCAAATCTCTCTTTAATCTCTCTAAATCTCTAATTTCTTTAAATGTTGGAGGCGTAGAACTTTTAATAAGAAGAATAATGGAAAATTTAGAATTATCTTTTGGGTTGGACGGTGAAGATCCCAACTATATAGAATCTCAAGTTTTTAAATTTAATGATTATTTTAAAAAATTGTTTGAAATTTATGCAACAAAATATGGTCAACAACCAAACCCAATTATCGACCCAATGCGGGCCGGTTCGTCTCGAATGACAAGGGATATTAACATAAACCTTTATAATACTTTACGTGAAGACGCTACAAAGCGTCAACGATCATCGGCCCGACAAGCGAGTTGGGACAATATATGGCTACAAACTTTTTAACAACTTTAAGTCCGATGAGTTTGCAAACTTTGATATTTGGCTTGGTGGAAAGAAAGGGAAATCCAATTTCCAATTTTAGCCGCTATGGCTCGTGACTTATTAGCGGTCCAAGCTTCGACGGTAGCTTCCGAATCGGCCTTTTCTCATAGTGGTCGAATTATATCGGATAAAAGGACAAAACTTAGCCCCGAATCCGTGGAAGTATGTGTATGTTTGAAAGATTATATGGACGGAGTAGATAGGGTACAACATCAAACATCGTTGGAAGGTTCGATTGAAGAAGTTGAAGAAACTATAGCACAAGAAGAAGATGACATGGGTATATCACCTCCGGCTACCGAATTAGATGAAGGTGAATTTGAACCATTTGATGTTGAAGAGTTAGATGTAGAAGAATTTTTGGATGATTTAATTTTTTGAGTATACACGGGTGATGGCAATGCGAAGTCGATATACTTGAGTATACTAATATGTTTTTGGGTGATGGCCATGCCGAAGCTCGAAATGTATTAATATTTATTTAATTTTAGTTCTATAATTGTATTGTTTAAATAAAAGTTATGATTGTATTCGAAATGTATTAGTATTTTATAGTTTTAGTTGTATGATTGTATTGTTTAAATAAAAGTTATGATTGTATTTGAAATGTATTAAATGTTTTAAATCCAAAAAAAAAAAACCGGTAAAATACCGATAAAAAACGGATCCGAACATTTAAAACCGAAAAAAAAACCGAACGATAAAAACCGATTCGAAAATTTGAAACCAAAAAAACGATTCGAACATTTAAAACCGAAAAAACCGATTCCGAAAAACCGAAAAAACGAAACGATTTTTGGCAAAACCGGTTTTTAAAAACCAGTTTTCCAAAAACCGAAAACCGGTAAAAACCGGTTTTTGTGCACCACTAGTTATACCTACCATGAACGGTATAGTAACAAAAATGCTCAGACATGTTTAAGTTTAGGTGGTTTATTATTTTTAGTTTGAGTGCTTTTAAATGGCAAATAGAATTTATAGAGGACAGGAGATATAATTAGTATTTTTCACCTAATGAGACAAGAATAAATATATGACCCAAAAAATGAAATGTATGACTGAAGCAATAGCCACGTACTGGTGTAATCAGCAGTAAACTATAAGATCGATCAAGTTGCTGAAACAAAACCAAGTTCCAAAGAAAACTGAATAATGAACGTTTGGAACTTAGAATCAGTTCAAGTATAGCCATATCACTTATTCAAGGGGCAACATCATCAGAAACTGAATGATACACACGAACAAAAACTAATAGAACATGTACGAGAAATATAGCACATGTAAATTAACGCCTAAGGACGCAAATAAAAGAAGTATGTCCGCTGGCAAACTTGTTGGTTTAATGGACAATAAATTAATAGACGTGTGTTAGGATCGAACTCGAGACCACGGGATTGCACACTTTGCGTATGAGAATTAAAGTTAATAATTAAATATAAATGTTATATTTATTTATTAATTAAACGAAATAACATAACGGACGTTAATAATTAGTTGTAATGGACTAACGGTCGTTAAATGTAATTGGAAAGGACTAGATATGAAATTAGAGATCGAGAAGGTTCTAGAATCCCTTTGGGAGTCCATAACCGATCGTCTAAAGGGTTTCCATAACCCAACCCATAACCAACTTGCTCACCAAGTTACTTTAGGTATAAATACAAAACCAATGGTGTTTGTAATTTATCTCTTGTACTCATTATGCTAAAACCTAAATAGTTTTGTGTGTGTTTTGCATAATTCGGTCGACAACACCTTATGGGTGTCGATCCAAAGCTTTTCCAAACTCAAGTTATTTTGTTTGATAAAAACTAGCATTCATTTAATTCGGTAAAGTACGTGTATACAAGAAAGTGGTACTAACACATTATTGTTGGTATTCTTGGATTGAATTACAAAACGGTAAGGGGTAATTCTTATAATCCTATAAACCCTAATTAGGGTTCATCCTAATTGCTAGTTTTGTGGATTTGATTCTTGTTCGGCTAGAATCAATAAAGATACGCATATTCTTGTTTATGTTAATTAATTATTCGTTAATCTTTCCTATACGCTTCCGCATGTGTACTTGATGTTTATTGTTTATATTTATGATAAATCATGTTATATAATTGCAACAGTGGCATCACGAGTCATTGGTTTTAATGAGTAATTAATTACAAAAACGCGTAATAAAACGTATATTGTATGATGTTTGATGTGATTAATCTAGGGTTTTGGTTTATTTTTTTTTGGGTCGATTTTATTTTAATTGGGGCGTACCCCATATTTTTTTTTGGTCGACACATATTAAAATTATTTAGGGTTTGAAAATTGTTTGCTAACCTTATCGAAACCTAGAATTAATATATAAGTTACGTAATTAATTCATGAATAATTGTTATGTGACATGGGATTATTGATATGCGATCTTGTGACTATTTGTATAATTGTTATGATATATCCATGATATTACATGCATGTTTGTCATGGATAGTTGCTTTGAGATTGTTTAATTGTTAAGATATATTTATCACATGTTTATTTACGATAAATCTTGAATTGGGGAAGAATCCAATTATATATTAATGAATCAATTATGTGCTAATTGGTATATTTTAATTATGGGTTTACGCAATCGATTCATCGATGTATGTGGCTCACTTTCTATCGCTGGAGTGAAAGCCCTAATTAATATATACATTAATTTAACCTAGACATTGATTATTAATAGGTTTTATCGAATAAGTTGCATGTGACTACTTGTTTACACGTATAAATTGTTTATTATGTGTGCATTGTTTATTAGTTGTTTATTTTTTATTTATTACTTGTTTGTTTATTATGTATGACAGTTTTAAGCAAAGGGTAATTTTGAATAGAAAAATAATACGGACTAAACAATGGTGAAATTTGATTTGTTTTTTTTTAAGAGTTAAGTTTTCAATAGTTAAATTGATTGATGATTCTGTACTAAATGGTTAGAACGGCTCACCCACTAGAACAAACTATAAAGGGGTTAATAAAGAAGTGCGCACAGTCACACTGAAAGGATGTCTCAGGTTATGCTTTTGCGCTTACCTGGTCCTCTGCCCCCTGTGAGTTCGATTGGAGCTACTTAGTAAGCCATAAATGTACAAACTCATCTTATGGTCGAATTAGTTTTAATTCCATGCGCCACTTCGGTGGTAATTACCCGAAACACTAAGTGTTTACACTTATGCAAAAGTACGGTATAATGGACGATAATTAACGCTAAATTCCTTGATTGGTGAACCCAATACCTCAATCAAAACTTTGATAATTTGATCTTTATGAATTGGTAATAAAAATTTTTTTATTAAATTTATGCTACAAGATGAATGCATGACATCTTTGTACATAATTGATTTGACCACATAAAATCAAAACTAGTACCCTTTATAAATTAAGTTATGTGCCATCTAATTAAAAGGAACACTTGAAGTTGCAATTTACGTCATGACAGTACTTGGCGAGATTGTGATGGAGAGGTAAATCTCTATATAAAGTCAGACCTTACATGGACATATTTGCAGTTCTTTAAGTTAAACACTTAAGTTGAGTAGGAAGTGAGACCTGGACTCAAGGCATAAGATGGGATGAAACATGTTTATATTTGCAATAGCGTTGGAAAATATAAATCCCATGATGACCTAAGAATTGGGAATTGTTTGCCAATTATTGTTCGACAGATTACCTTATTATGTGCTTTCGTTACTAGCAGATCAACTGATGTAATGAACCTATGATCATTTGGATCCAAGTTTTCGAGAAAATTATATGGTTATATGTTTATATTACCGTTGGGTATATTTTATTTTCTTGAAAAGTTTAATTATCGAAAATACTAAAATTGAATTTTGCTAATTCTTTAAATGTATTAATGCAACATTAAACCGTAAACGAAGGTTATTCCTGTATTGGTAAATTGATCTACACCTGTAAGGGTTTTTGGTAGAGTCAACCTTACTTAAAAAATAAACCTAATCCTCTTTTCATAAGAAAGAGTGAGATTCAATCATATTCCTTTTCATGAATGAAGAAATGTATGATAGGACAATTAGAATTGTCTAAATTCTAAATACATAACTCGTAAGCAAATTTTAATAGTTAAGAATCATATTCCTTTTCATGAATGAAGAAAGGTATGATAGGACAATTAGAATTGTCTAAATTCTAAATACATAACTCGTAAGCAAATTTTAATAGTTAAGAAAATTGCATATTTTTTGAGTTATTAAATTAGAAGCTAGACTAATTACTGTATAATTGGTAAAAGACAAACTAGCATATTTTATCTAGTTGTCTTGTTTTTACCATTTAAAAGTACTACTTACAATTGTTGGAATAGTAGAATTATTAAGAAAGAAATTCCATGCCCAATTCTTCAAGTTAATAGCATTGATTGATAGTTCATCATCTACATAGTAGAACTCTTTTAGTACATAAGTAATTGTTATGTATGAACTTTCTCAAAAGTGTAGGGAAGTAAATAGAACACTATTTTCTTTCATTGGTTAATAAAACATTTGCAATGTTGTCAAACCCAGTGGGAGTATTTTGTTCTTATTACTGAATAAGGAATTAATGTAATGATCTTTAATTCAGTGGGAGTTACAAGCTTTGTCATCTTGGTAGTAACCCATATTATCTCTAGAATGTCTTAAGATAATTACTTTCCACTTGTAGACACTTATGTTTTCAAGAATAGTCATGTACGTTTCCTTATTAGACAATGAAGTGGTTCTACATCTACTAGTTATGCTAATATCAATAACACAATCATATTAGTCACATAAACAAACATATGTCGTGTTGTTTATCTGCTATATGACGTTGTTCCATGCACAAGTGGGAGAAATCTATATTGTGTGCAAGGTACAACATATAAGTATATGATTTAACGGATTCTCTTGACTGCAAGGTAAGAGACTAACATTCTAATATAACTTGTACATATCTAATTCAAGAAACACTTGGTGTTGCAATTTACGTCATGTCAGAACTTGGCGAGATTGCAACAACAAAGTAAATCTCCATGTGAAGTCAGACCTTGCATGGACATATTTGCAGTTTCTAAATTAGACAAGTATTTAGAACATGTGTCAAAATGATATATAAGACTACTTCAAATTAAATATTTAAGTATTATTAGAATGACGTAAATAAATGAAGTAATCTAATACTACTTCAATTTGTTTATTTATGTATTTTGGAATGACATAAAATGAAAAATAATGTAGTCCTACATTATTGTGAAGTAAATAAATTAACTTGAAATTACTATTGAAACCAAGAGTTGAGCTCATAATTACTTTAGTTAAACATGTTTATGATTCATTGTAAAGACATAAACATAAAGTCTTTTAAGACTTATAATAAAGTAAAACGTTAACTTGTTATGTTTTTTAATTAAGACATATACAAGAAGTCATTGAGTTGATCAATGATTTACAACGTTAAATGGGATTATAACAAATTTATGTTTTCTTGATGAGACATGGATATGAAGTGACTTGGTTAAAAAGTACTTGTGTTATAAAGCATGCAATTGGCTTGGAAAGTCTATTATACCATTAAGTTGACTTAGTTGGTAAATAGGTAAGCCAAAAGGAATATATTTATCTTATATATTGTTAGATTGTCTTACAATATTAATTCTAATGAATATCATGTTCAGTTAGTAGAATCAAATTCTATTTGATTTGTTGATTTAAGATAATCATAACTTCTTTCTTAAAAAGTAACAAGGTTAGAAAATTGAGTATGGATTGAATATACTCAATATGACTCCAACCTATAAGATTGATAAAACACCATTTTATTATGGAATGTGATGAATCACATTAAGTTTTAAAATTGAAGATTCTGAATTTGTTAAACTATTTATCAATAGGTTATTAGCAAACTAAAGTCAGGAATATCAATGTGTATTTGTAATGTCCCAAAAGAGAATATTGTATTGTTGCTCTAATTGCTAAGTATATATAGATAGTCTATATATTACAAAGGCAAGTGGGAGTTTTTTTTATCTTAAAAGATAAAATTACAAGATACATAATCTTCTTAAATACAATAGTAAATATCATGATGAGGTTAGACATGTAAATGATAGACCTCATGATGATGGAATTTTCATTCATAGATCTACAAGGATATCTCATATATTTGATTTATATGCTGAGAAGAACATGAGTAACCGGATTATAGTAAACCTGATAACCATTATGATGGATTACCAAATATTGAATTGGGTAAATTACTCATACTATGAATGTTAAAGATGTTGTCCATAAAGATAATCAATTTTGGAAATTTGGTTTATCTTAATAGTTAAACTAGATAATGGAAATGAGGTCTTCAAAGAGATGAAAAACCCTAGTGGTTTGAATTTCTATGTAGAAATCATATGGACAAAATTTGTACACATATTTAATGCATGTTTTATGACAAGATTATTAATCATATTTAAGCAATTAATTGTAATTGAATATTCTTTCCTAGACACATTAAATATATAAAGATGATAATTGTCATACTTGTTTTCATTAATATGAAATATGACAATGGAATATCAAAACTCTTTCTTGAGAAATTACTTGAGCGAGGACGGTAAGTAATCAAAAGGTTATTTGAATTCATATAATCTTTGAAAGTGTACGAAGTGCAATAATTCATGAATGGATAAATGCATGCATCTATGAAATTATTCTTATGTTAAATTATTAAATCCTAGTTTTGATTTATAATTGAAATAAGATAAATTTTAAGTATTCCTGAGAGCTAGTGAGAGTATTATGTTAAGGTTTTAAATCTTATATGTTGTAACATTCCTTGTAAGCTAAATGTTAAGTCTTAGATTGGAATGAAACTTCACTTGTAAGATTTAAGAATTAAAACATATAACCTTGGAATATATGTGTTTATTATCAATAAACATGTGCTGTAAAATAAATGATTCTAATAAAACATGATATATCATTTGGGAAATGGATAAATATCTTTTGACAAGATAGAACATGAATGAAATCTAAGTTTGACATCTAGATTCATTATGTATATCATGTAGTGTATTCAAATTGTTGTATCATTCTTGAATGATAGATGATTTGAAAACACTGATATCTAATTAAAAGTTACTAGATAACTTGTGTAATGAATATTCTAAAAGAATTACATCCTCAACCTGGAATTGATCCTAGATTCTATGGATGAACAATATGTCAATTGTTGTGCAAATTGTCATCAGCTTCAAACTTAAAAGTTTGGAAAGCATCAAACATTACACAATAAGATATTAAAGTTTACGGAGTTTTAATGAGCATATTGTTGTTTGTATATAATGATGCTGGTTTAATTGAGATGACACTCAATACTAGTCATGGTAGGATTTCATCCTTGTTAATGGCCATGTGAACTAGTTGTGCTACTAAGAGCACAGTTGCATTATACAAGAATAAGAATACTTTAAACTTTAAAATGTTTGAAAGTTTAAATTATCATAAAATTGATGATAGAGGATGTCACACACTTTATGAATTATTATGTGGATTGGTGAATGCACACATACAAGAACTTCACTAATTGAATTCTTGAAATAAGTATTCTCAAAATTACGATAGATCAAGTTGGTTGATTTATGCTTTGTCAACAAGTATGATTGTCATTACTTGAGGCATAATTCATCAACTGGAATTTTCATGCATTGATCTATTTGGTATTTGGATAAGGGATGTTAAAAAATTGTTATAATAAATCAAATACTTGGTATGTTTGATTTTATAATATATTGTATCCTATATTTGCATGTTTAATCCGTGAATAAATTTATTTATTCTAAATCGTCCGTTGTCAATTAATGATATGGGAGTATCATTAAACTAAGACAAATCTGAGAGATATGGTAGAATATACTTGAAAGTATATTTATGAGAATGCATATCAATTTCAGATGATATTCAATGAATTGAATATAGGACTTATCCCAACTACATAATCTACTTTATGGATATTGTTGTTAAGTAAATTATGAATAGTTATCCTCAGACTTGAGATACCATATAAGTGTCATGAATGTAGTGCACTTCTGTGGAACAACTTAACGCTATACGTAACTGGTAGTTATAAGGGTTGTTTCCTGAAGTGTTGCAAAGTTCATGGGTTATTCTCGTAGTCAAGATAGAATTTGTTCCTTCAAATTTATTTGAAGTTTAATACTGTTGGGCCCCTCGTAGGGTTGACAAGATGTTTGCATGGCCATGCCCAAAATCTCCCCTAAATATGTTTAGAAGATTTGGTAATCTTGCTCAATCACTTATAACGAGAAACAGAATGGTTGAATAAAGAATGACTTAAATCCATATCTTTATTTAGCATGGTATTAGAAACAAAAGGATAATAATAATAAGAAATCATTAAAAGGTTTTCCAGGAGCCTTGCTCGAGTTGTACTAGAGGCATCGAAGTGTTGCTAGACGCTAACCGATGTGATCACTCTATTAAGATATGTCCAAGTGGGAGTTGTTGGTTTAATGGACAATAAATTAATAGACGTGTGTTAGGATCGAACTCGAGACCACGGGATTGCACACTTTGCGTATGAGAATTAAAGTTAATAATTAAATATAAATGTTATATTTATTTATTAATTAAACGAAATAACATAACGGACGTTAAGTAATTAGTTGTAATGGACTAACGGTCGTTAAATGTAATTGGAAAGGACTAGATATGAAATTAGAGATCGAGAAGGTTCTAGAATCCCTTTGGGAGTCCATAACCGATCGTCTAAAGGGTTTCCATAACCCAACCCATAACCAACTTGCTCACCAAGTTACTTTGGGTATAAATACAAAACCAAGGGTGTTTGTAATTTATCTCTTGTACTCATTATGCTAAAACCTAAATAGTTTTGTGTGTGGTTTGCATAATTCGGTCGACAACACCTTATGGGTGTCGATCCAAAGCTTTTCCAAACTCAAGTTATTTTGTTTGATAAAAACTAGCATTCATTTAATTCGGTATAGTACGTGTATACAAGAAAATGGTACTAACACATTACTGTTGGTATTCTTGGATTGAATTACAAAACGGTAAGGGGTAATTCTTATAATCCTATAAACCCTAATTAGGGTTCATCCTAATTGCTAGTTTTGTGGATTTTATTCTTGTTCGGCTAGAATCAATAAAGGTACGCATATTCTTGTTTATATTAATTAATTATTCGTTAATCTTTCCTATATGCTTCCGCATGTGTACTTGATGTTTATTGTTTATATTTATGATAAGTCATGTTATATAATTGCAACAAAACTAACATGATGAGTGCTGCTTAATGTAAAACGCTAAGTGGAGTCGACAAGTGTGTGAAGTAAAAACTATGAAATAGCAATTTGTATGTGCGTTGAGATATAAGTAGCAATTTGTTGGTGCCCTTTTCTCATGTTTTTTTGTTCTATCTCTTATCTTTTCTTATCCTTCTTAGGTCATTTCGATTATTCCGTTTCATTAACTTATAAACCAATTCATTACAACATATCTCACTAACTTAGTACATCACCAAATTGTTCATGATCTGAAAATAAAAAGGATGTGGGCTGAAGTTCAGATTAAAACAAGCATGTGAGAATAGTTAGGTAAAACAGATTACAGTAACAATTTTGTTACTCAATTTATAATCAATATCACACGGATTGTACAATATTTGGCATCAAAGCGTGATTAAGATCAGGGCCGTCCCGTAAATTTGGAGGCCGTGTGCCATGATCCCAAAGTAGACATTTGACGATATTTTTAGTTTTCGATATTAATGTATTAAAATACTAAGTAAGGTTTTGGATATAAATCTGTTAATACATATATGAAGAGAAAGAATTATGAAGAATTCAAAGAATATAGTATTCATTATTCAAAACTACATTGTCAAACATAACTTATTTTGCTTAAATAAAATACCCCAACTCCCCAAACACATCAAGGGACTAAATACAAATAAGTTACCTCCAACATATAAAACAATTTTTCCAACGGATTTACAAATTTGTCAACAACAGTTGGGGTATCAGTTACCGTTTCATTGGTAAAACACAATTTCCCATGTAAAGAGTAGCAATGGTAAAAATTCTTCATAATTTACTGATGAGTGCGTATTCACTCATCATTTTAGGTCAACTCTGAGCTGCAAAACATTTAAAAACACTTCGAAATGCATCAAAATACTGAAAATATCTCAAAATTGTGTTTTATATGTTGCAGATGCAAAATGTTTAAAATCAGATGAAAAACGAATAAAGTTTGCATAATTGGCAGTTTCATCCCCGACTTTCAAAAATTGACAGAAATAGTCCCTGAGCACGTAATTTAAAAAGAAAAGTCACCAAAGGTCCTTTTTAAAATCATAAGTTGTCATAATTAGTCCTTTGGTGAAATATTTCAAAAGTTTGAGAAATTACAGTTTTAATCCCTGGATTTTTAAATTTGTCAAGTTTGGTCCTTGGAATTTCAAAAATGACATATTTGGTCCCTTGGTTTATTTAAAGATTCACAAGATTGGTCCTTGGATTATAATTTCAGAATTTACATTCGTGGACCCTGAAATTTTCAATGTGGCAGTTTTGGTCCCTAAGGTATTATGTGGATTCATGTTTAGTCCTAAGTCCAACTCTAATATTAACTTAGGCCCAATACACAACCTGACCTAATCCAATATCTGTGACCCGGCCTAACCCCACCCATACCCGGTCATGAATAAACAAAACCAACCTTTCTTCCTCTCTCCCACAAACCCAAAACCAGAAAACCAACAAATAAACCCAGAACCCAAGTTATCCCGCCAAGAAAACCTAATCCCTCCCATCCTTTTGCCGCCCAAACCAACTCATATCCTAGTCACCTCCCACCTTCTTCCCCCCATCACTCTCAACCCTAGGAAGCTGCAACAAGAAGGGACAAAGGGGTTTCACATGTCCACAGCCACCTTGGCAATCCTGTTTAATCCCATTGGAGCTCTAGAAGTGAATGGCCAAGATCAAGCAGTTACTTCTCCAAAGCATTTTAATGGCCAAGATTATCACCAAAGAAGCACAAGGATCCTCAACTTGTTTTCTTTTTTTTTTTCACTCACTGAAGAAGCACACCATGAAGACATGAAGACATGAAGCTCTAGTATAAATAGCTTATCATGTAGCCAAGTATAAGGCACCCTTTTTCTTAGTTTTAAAAATCAGTTTATGTTTTTAAGTTCTATTGTACTATTTCCTTTTAATCAATGAAAGCTTTTTTTTAACTGTTACAGTCTCTTAGTGCTCATTTAGTAGAATTTTAGATTTCCAAAGTATAGTTACTGAGTTGCATTATAGTTTTCATTGAAAGAAATTCCATGTTCCAAGTTTTTTTTGTAAGAGTCTCAAGTAATTGTACCAGATCAGGGGTGTTTGGTTTAAGTTAAAGCTGGGGTCAAAACCCATTTTCACCCGTTTGACCTTCCTAGTCAAACAACCTTTAAGGTTTTTAGTCAAGGTTAACAGTTTGAATCTGATTTCTCAAGGTTTGTTCAAGTTTTCAAGTTAAAAAATTCTTGGTGAAATCTCATGGGTTGCATAAGAACAGCAGCAATGATGCTTTGGTTTTGTGAACTTTTTTCGTTTATTGAGAATCAAAATGAGTTAAGTTGGGTGTTATGTAATCCTTGTATGGTGAACTCACTTAGGAGTTAATATTGTACCTTAGAATTGTTCCTAGCTTAGTTTAATTTAGAGATAAAATTCGTCGGAAATCTGTCTTTTTCTTGGTCTGCACCAGCAGCCAAAACAGCCCCCTAGATCTGATCTCGGCTTATTTTCAAGCTATCAAACGATTGTTTTTGGGTTCCACTTGGTTTGCACTACATCTCCACCACCCTAACTTTGTTTTGCAGCTTGAACTTTGCTTGGAAGCTCACTTTTGCAGCTTAAAAATAAGCTCAAAACAGGCACCCTTGGCCTGCATCAGTAAGCCTGCAAACCAGTAGCCACAGGTCATTGTTGTTATTTTTTTTGAAGCTTATCAGTTGAGTTGAGTAGCTCCTTAGGATTCTTATTGAATATCATGTGCTTAGTGTTGTTAGGATAGCTTAACTAGGATTAGCTTATTAGATCTCCCTCAGTGCTTATCATAGGAGTGCATTGCTTGTTCTATATTTTCCAATTAGGCTTAGGATCTCCTAGTTAGTCTCTTTGCCTACTGCTTATTCCCTTGTTATTTTAGCTTAATCTAGACATAGCTTATTCACATTTGCTCACTAGTCATTTAGCTAGCTGCCATCTGCTTATTGGTTTCAAGAGTGAATAAAAAGGGGTGTTTGTTTGTTTTCTGTCCACTGTTGGACATAAGAAGCTCAAACTGCTTATTCAGAAGATTTGGTTTACAAAGTTTTCACAAGAAAAGTTCAAGTTGGTTGTGTCTTTAAGGTTTGATAAGATAAAGTTGAAAAAAAAAAATAATTTTCAAAAAGGGTACCAAGGGGATTCGAACCCTGGTCTCTAAGCTCAACACACTAACACAACACCACACAACCAACTGCCCTTGGGACTTGTCTCGTTATTATTGTGCATTATTAATCTCTTAAAGACATTTGGCAGTTTTACTCTTAAGCTCTTTTGAGCTTATTTCGAGCTTATTTTATATAACAACCCACGGATTTCTTATTTTTCTCATTAGTAGCATAACTCAAAGTACTTTTAGTGAAAATTTCAGATTTTTCAAAATTAGTTTACTATTTTTAATCATTTAATTAGTGTTAAATAGATTTTAATTCGTAGTAATTATTTTAAAAGTCAAAAAAATATTCCGCTTTTTCCTAAAATTATTTTCAGTCAATTAGGTCATAGGAAAATATTTCCACCCGTAGCCCTTATTTTGCAAAAATTTTACGTGTATGGCTCGGGTCATTTTCCCGTCTTTACGTTTTTATGTTTTAGCACCCTAGGACTTAGTGTAGCTTCATTTTATCATTCCTTAGGCTTAGTAATAGTTAATTTGTAGTTTATTAGGGTTCCCTTGCCTTAATTACCTTCCCGTTCATTAAATTGTAGAATACGTAACTCAAATCAAACAAATCATTAAAACCAATTCAAGTTATAAATCACAAAACTCAACGAATCCTTCCATTCACACCTCGTTGGGACACGACCCGGGAAATCACTTTTCCGGTATCACTTTTATCACACCCGTGAGATTTGGCACGTTGACCTTTTTCCTAAAGGGTTAATTTGTCGGATTTTACGGTTATTTTGATATACGTTGATATTGTGTTTATTCACCACACTCACTTCAAACGAATCAAATTTTGGCGCCGCTGCCGGGGACGTGTGTTGCGACAATATCGTGATTTTTGCGATTAGTGACTTGAAGAACCTTCCTCGTGAAGTTATTGTTTTTATAAAAATACAAAAATACAAAAATATTTTCCTTTTCTTTGTATATATATGTAAAAGATTAAAAATACAAAAAGATTTTCCTTTTTGTTTTAAATAATATAGAAGACACAATCAATATAACATTCTCAACTGAGGTGTTATCATTATAAGTTCCGAACTAAAGATCAAATACTTGCCTTTGTGTCGCTTGTGGATTTATTTATTTCTATCGGACAAACAAACTGTGTGGTGGGTATAAGGACGGCCTGACATTAAATTGCGGCTGTAAAGAAGCGGGTTTTTAATAAGCTTCGCGCTGACCTACAAAGCTTCTCCGCTCGCTTGTGCGTTGGTCTTGTAGAGGTGATTTATTCACTTGGGATTATTGGTTTAAGTTCACTGTGTTTTGCCTCGGTCTTGTTTTAATTGAAAGTGTTGTTTTTGGTAGTGCATGCGCACTCGCTCTCAAGCTCGTAGACGTAACCGTAACCAAGCAAACGTACCCGAGATACGTGCCGTCGAACAAATCACAATGACACATAACCAAGGGAACGGACCTCGAGTCCCAGTACCTGATCCACAAGATCCAGCTCCGGATCTCCGAACGATGGAGGAGCTTTGCCAACCCACGATGGATGGACGGGGTGGTCCAATTGCCCCGGTCAACATCGAGGCCACAGATTTCGGACTTAAGCATCACATGATTCAACAAGTCCAAAGTTTTTGCCAATTTCACGGATCACCGGGTGACGATGCCAACAAGCATCTCGACAAATTTCTCACCGTCACCCAAAGTATGAAGCAAAATGGGGTCACCGATGACGCCCTTCGCTTATACCTCTTTCCATATTCCTTGACGCTTCATGCCACCGCATGGTTTGATCGTCTTCCCAAAAATTCAATCCATAGTTTCGACGAAATGATCTCCAAATTCTTGGCGAAATATTTTCCACCGTCGATGGTGACGAAACTAAGGAATGAAATCAGTAATTTTCGGCAGCATCCCGATGAGTCCTTATTTGAGGCATGGGAACGCTATAAGCTTTCGATTGATCGATGTCCGACCCACAATATGTTGCTTGTCACCCAAATAGATACATTCTATAACGGGTTAACATTGAGACATCGTGACACGATCAATGCTGCTGCCGGTGGTACCTTTATGAAAAGGCGACCCGAAGAGTGTTATGATCTCATTGAAAACATGACTGCCCACCACAATTATTGGGATTCCTCAGACGAGAGGAGTGAGTCAAGGAGATCTACCACCCTTCCATCTTCGGAATTCACGACTCTAACCAAAAAGATTGAAGAAATATCCACTGCCGTGCTTAAAATGAGTCAAAATAATAACAATCAACAAGTGAATGTCGTGAACAAGAGTTGTGAAACTTGTGGTGGTCCACACCCTTATTTTGAGTGTCCAGCCTCCGGTGGCTTCACTCAAGAGAGCGTTTATGCCGCTTCTGGTTCCTACAATACGGGAGGTAATTCCTACCAACCGCAAGGGGACCGAAACCTTCTCAGCTATCGTTCTAACAATTTCCTTGGACCACCCGGGTTTAATCAAAATCAGAACAATCAAAATGTGCAAAATAGAAATAATCATTCAATCAAAATCAGAGTCAGAATCGGAAATTTCAAAATCAAAATCAAGGTTTTCAAAATCAAGGAAATTTCAATCAAAACCGATTCCAAGCTCCTCAACAAAACATGCATGCCCCGCCTCCTCAAGCTTCCATTGACATTGCTAATTACATCAAAAGCAATGAAGCTAAGATGGCATCCATGCAAAGTCAAATTACCACTTTGAAGAATGATTTCACTTCCGAGCTTAGAGCTACTAGTAACAAAATTGATCAATCTCAAAGCAAGATTGAAAGCATGTTTGCTAGTCTCATGAGTCAAAAGAATCAAGCTTCAACTTCGGGTGCTCTTCCAAGTAATACCATTCCCAACCCAAAAGGTGAATTGAATGCTATTGCCACCCGAAGTGGTAAATCTTATGAGGGACCTTCGACTCCAATGCCTCCTCCACCAGGAGCAATGAGTCAAGTACCCGAGGTATCAAAGGACAAGGTGCATAACTCAAGCCCACGAAGTACCGCACAAGTCCAACCTCAGTGGAATTACCTCCAATTCCGGAACCCGTTGTTCCGATGACCATTCCTAAGCCTTCACTTCCTTATCCTTCAAGGCTTAATGACCAAAAGCTCCGTGATAAAACTAGTCAACAAATGGAGAAGCTTGTCCAAATCTTTCAAGATTTGCACTTCGAGATTAGTTTCGCGGACGCTCTTCTTCTAATGCCAAAGTTCGGTCCAACAATCAAAAATTTGTTGAATAACAAAGAAAAGATTTCTGAAATGGCTAAAACCTCTTTGAACGAAAATTGTTCGGCGGTTATCCTTAAAAAACTTCGAAAAGTTAGAGACCCCCGAAAATTTCTCATCCCCTGTGATTTTCAAGGCATAGTTCAATGCTCCGCCTTGGCCGATCTTGGCGCTAGCATTAACTTGATGCCACACTCCATGTGGAAAAAGCTTTCGTTACCTCCGCTTACACCTACATGTATGATCCTCGAGCTTGCGGACCGTACAAGTTCTCGTCCGCTAGGTATAGCCGAGGATGTATTTGTGAAAGTAGGCAAGTTTCATTTCCCCGCAGACTTTGTTGTTGTCGAATTTGATGCCGATCCCCGAGTACCCCTCATCCTTGGGAGGTGTTTCTTAAAAACGGGTCGGGCATTGATCGATGTTGATGAAGGGGAAATTACTTTGAGAGTAAACAAGGAAGCCGTTACCTTCAATCTCAATCAAGTTACGAAATACTCCCCCAATTATGAAGACAATTCCGTCAACAAAATTGATGTCCTTGACATTGTGTCGGAGGAGTATTCTCAAGAAATTCTTGGATTCTCGAGTGGCAATCCCACTTCGGTTGATCCCATCGTTGCTCTCTCTTCCCTTCCCCTCACTCCGTTTGAGGGAAGTGACTTTATTTTGGAAGAGATAGAAGCATACTTGGCTAGTGATTCGTTCCATGGGAATTGATCACGCTCCCATCGACATTGAGGGAGACATTCTTCTCATCGAGAAAATGCTCAATGAAGATCCTTCCTCACTCCCTCCTCAAGAACTTCATAAAGAGGAAATTAAAACAATTGAAAAATCTAATGATCCTCCCGAGGTCGAGCTTAAGGACTTACCACCTCATCTCGGGTACGCATTTTTGGAGGGTGACAATAAATTGCCCGTCATTATTGCTAAAGACTTGAGTGAGGATGAAAAGCCGCTCTCATAAAGGTTTTGAAGTCACACAAGCGAGCCATCGCTTGGAAACTTTCCGACATCAAGGGTATTAACCCGGAATTTTGTACACACAAGATTCTTATGGAGGATGACTTCAAACCGGCGGTCCAACAACAAAGAAGGGTGAATCCTAAAATTCATGAGGTTATCAAACAAGAAGTCATAAAACTTCTCGATGCCGGATTGATTTACCCTATCTCGGATAGTCCTTGGGTGAGCCCCGTTCATTGTGTGCCCAAAAAGGGTGGCATTACCGTTGTTGAAAATGATGAAAACGAGTTGATTCCTACTCGATTGGTTACGGGATGGCGTGTTTGCATTGACTATCGAAAGTTAAATGAAGCCACCAGTAAAGACCACTTTCCCTTACCCTTCATGGACCAAATGCTTGAGAGATTAGCGGGAAACGAATACTATTGTTTTCTCGATGGTTTCTCGGGTTACTTCCAAATACCCATAGACCCACAAGATCAAGAAAAGACCACATTCACGTGTCCTTATGGAACATTTGCTTACCGACGAATGCCTTTTGGCTTGTGTAATGCTCCCGGTACATTCCAAAGGTGTATGATGGCCATTTTCCATGACATGATCGAAAAGACTATGGAAGTCTTTATGGATGATTTTTCGGTCTTTGGGGATTCTTTTCAAAAATGTCTCTCCCATTTGGACAAGATGCTTGAACGTTGTGAAAACACGAATCTTAGTCTAAATTGGGGGGAAATGTCACTTTATAGTCAAAGAGGGCATTGTCCTTGGCCATAAGATTTCTAAGAGCGGGATTGAGGTTGACAAGGCCAAAGTCGATGTCATTTCGAAATTACCTCCTCCCACAACCGTCAAAGGAGTTAGAAGTTTCCTTGGTCATGCCGGATTCTATCGTCGTTTCATTCAAGATTTTTCGAAGATATCCCGGCCTATGACCCGACTTCTTGAGAAAGACACTCCTTTCATCTTCTCTAAAGAGTGCGTTGAAGCTTTTCAAACTCTTAAGAAGAAGCTCACGGAAGCACCAATTCTAGTTGCCCGATGGGAATTACCATTTGAGCTTATGTGCGACGCAAGCGATTTCGCCATAGGTGCGTTTTGGGCAACGAAAATCAAAAACATTTCGACTATACATTGATGCTAGCAAAACTTTGGACGAAGCTCAAGCACCTACACCTACGACGGAGAAAGATTACTAGCCGTGGTGTATGCTTTCGAGAAGTTGCGGATATACTTGATCTTGTCCAAAGCATAGTTAGTGATACGGACTCGGCTCTTAAATATCTTTTTGCTAGCAAGATGCAAAGACGAGATTGCTCCGATGGTTCTCCTACTGCAAGAATTGATATCATCATCCGTGAAAAAGGCGAGGAAGAACCTAGGGTGCTCTCTCTCGTCTTGAAAATCCACTCAAGGTGCTCGAGAAAAAGGAAATACAATGAAACGTTCCTCTCGAGATCTTAATGTGGTATCTCATCCTGAAAAATTCGAGTACCTTGGTTTGCTACTTTTGCAAACTATCATGCGGGTAACTTGTTGTGAAGGGAGGCGTCCCAACAAAAGAACAAATTTTTCAAAGATGTTAAGCATTATTTCTGGGCCGACC
>OU343216.1:80759699-80792081 GCA_910596185.1 Chrysanthemum makinoi
TACCCATAACCCATGGATCAACCCATACCCAAGTGACTAAGTGCATTGCACTCAAAGATACATTGTATCTAGCCAAAGATCCATGGTTCAACCCATGACCCATAACCAAAATACCCAAGGGCAAAGAGGAGCGTTCCATGGATCCCTAGCTTTGTGCTAGCGGATCCCATTGTGGTAGGGATCCGTGGATCCGAGGAACAAGAGGATTTTTCTTTATAAATAGTGAGCCATTTCTTCATTATTGATCTCCTTTCCAATATACTTTCTCCCCTAAGTTAAATCTCACTAACCTTAGATCCAAGAGATCTATGTTTGTAGTTTTGTTTTGTGTGATCTTTTAGGTTCCTCTTAAAGGCAAGATCACCACCTTTGAAGTCAAGCAAGCTCAAGTCCATGAGTTGCCATGCTTCCTCATCATCAAGACTCTGAAGTCTTATTGTTGATGATTCCTTTCTTTCTTCAAAGAAGTGTAGTGTTGAAGACATTAGTGAAAGATGTCTCAAGTGTCAAGACGAAGATATTAGTGAAGGGTATCTATCGTCTATAGCATAAGCACTTGTGGTAGGTGCTTAGAAGTCAAGACAAAGAAGCATTAGTGAAAGGTGTTTAGAAGTCAAGACAAAGGAGCATTAGTGAAAGGTGCTTAGAAGTGAAGACACAAGACATTAGTGAAAGGTGTCTTGTAGATCTAGTCAAAGGCATTAGTGAAAGGTGCCTTAGATGTACATTCGATATGGTGTGTTTCGATGTACAAGAAAGACTAGTATTAGATCCAAGGATATTGATATCCTTGATGATGTTGTAAAGGAGTAAATCTCCTTTGGGATTAGTCGTTGGTGTAGTGTGGTAGTAGTTCCTCCATTGCAATGGAACTAGGTACTTAGCCTAGTACCTAATAAAGGGTAAGCGACGTTGTAAAGGTGTAGTTCACCTTGGAGTGAACGCACTAGGTACTTAGCCTAGTACCTGATAAAGGGTAGGCGACGTTGTGTAGGTGTGGTTCACCTTGGAGTGAAAGAACCCGGTGGTTAGCCTAGCACCGAAAAAAGAGTAGGCGACGTTGTGAAGGCTTCTCCGCCATAAGGAGATTGGTGTAGTGATTACTGAACTCTCGGTAGGTGACTCGGGGAGTGGAGTAGGGCAAGGAAGGTGTCCTTGTAGCCGAACCACTATAAATACTGTTGTGGTTTTGTGCTACTTACTCTTATCTTTTCATTACTTACCTTTATATGCTTGTTTATCAACATCCAACACACACATCCAAATAGATTGACATAAGTCGATCTAAATAGATTAAAAGGAAGTTTTAATTGGCAAAACTATTCAACCCCCTTCTAGTTTTCCACAATTGGCATCAGAGCTTCGTTACCAAGTTTCTTGAAGTATATTGTACTTTAAAAACTTGATACGATCCATGGTTAATTGAAAACTACAAAGAAGGTTTTTCATAAAAACAAACACCATGTCTTTTAAACACTATATGTTTGGATGTTGATTTGATAACAACATTTTTTTCTTACTTACTTTTTCATTTAATTGCACTAATCTTCTTCGTCATGCTGATTAGTCAAAGCTCATACCCACCAAGCTTTAGGAGTCGCTTGGTAACAAGAATACCTTCCTTAAGAAGGTATCTTAATCTCAAAGGAGCGGGAATCGTCTAAGTGACATTTGTTGTGTCATTTGTAATGACATTCCTAAGTGCGCTAGAGGTATGATTTTCTTTTTATTTTGCTTGATAATTAAGTATACCTATTTAGGTATTTATATGATTATCTTTTGTGCTTATACATGTTTTACATGAAGCTTCATTAGGAAGCCTTTTTCTCACATACGTGTTTTATTTCTCGTCTAAAGTCATGGTATATAAAACTTATGTTTTGTCTCTTTTAAATCCAATAATAAAACAAAACACAATTTCAAAAAATTCCTCCTTCCCTATAAATAACCCCACCGTCGACCACTCTACCAAACCCTCACTTTTTCAAATCCTCCAATTTCAAAATTTTCTCTTATTCAAAAAACTTCATCTTCCTCCTCATTTCATCTCAACCAAAACCAAGAAGATCCGTCATCAACATGGTTTACATCGCACCGTGCTCATCGCCTCCTAACACTCATCGCAATTGTGTTCCCTATGATGAAGTTCACATATGGAGACATTTACTTTGTGTTGTTAATCTACATTGGGATCATATACCCAATCCTTTGTATCATCCTTAGTATTGAAATGCAATATTATTAATAATCTAGTTTATCTAGGTTATTTTTATCATAATGTGTTTGTCACTTATTTTGATTTATATGTCTTATACTCTTTCAGATACATTAGAAGTCATGTATGCATGCTAAAAGAAAATGTAGGATAAAACATATTTAGTGGTATAAAAACTGTAAAACCTATGTTTTTATCAAATCATTTCTATTACTGATCCACGGATCCGGAAGATATACTAGCCGGATCCCTTTTGTAAAAGAACCGGATCCGTCCCCATGGAAAACAGCTTTTCATGCAAGATTAAACCAATATCTTTCTAAATGTAATAATCCACTAGAAAGTCAAAACCTTGAGTATGTTAAAGTGTTAAATACCATTGTTAATAAAAATCTAGTAAAAACATTAGATTATCATAGGTTGACCACAAACATCTTCTTTTATTAACTTATCATTTTATAGGTTCAACTATGACGCATGAATATGAGTTTGATTTTTCACTCACTAGCGTCTACACTCAACATCTCTCTAACCCAACACACCGGCAATCATGTCCGTGGGTTCAACAATCTCAAACCGTCACTTCCACGAAGGACGTACTGTAGACACCTCTCTACAATTCGAAGAAGGTATCAATACCTCCTTCCGAGCCATAGGACTAGAATGCCTTCTTGAAATCAACGAGAAGATATGTCCAAGGTTCATAATGGAATTCTTCCGTCAAGTCGAACTCGTCGAACGAGGATCGCTTCTATCTCTTTGGTTTTATATCAAAAACCAAAAGTTCACTCTAACCCTTGGGCATTTTGCTCACATCCTCCGTATTCCAAATCATGGACAATGTGCCTTCACCAAAGATTGGTCTCTTGATTCTCTCTTCAACTTTCGTGAAGAAAATAGTCCATATTGTTCACACATACTCTCAGAAGATTTAAATCGCAAAATATGCAAACCTCGACCATATTACTCCGATCCAAACATTATCTTTACAAGGGATATCCGAGAAGAGTACAAGCCTCTTGCACTCATCCTACGTGAAAATGTTTGGAGTCTTAGGGAAATCGAGAAATTCTTCCCGCTTGTTGTGCTCACATGTTGTACTGTTTGCTAACACAACAACCATACAATCTCGCCTACTTTTTCGCAAGGCGAATTGTAAATCTTCAAGGCTCCAAGAATAAACTCATCCCTTATGGAATGTTCTTGACACTCCTATATCATAATGTTATGCACTTCCATCCTCAATTTCAAAGTCCGTTGTATGTACCTGTGAACAAGATGATGGAACCGCTAAACATATCTCTCATGAAGACTTTCTTCATTCTTGATTCCACCAACACTCATCAATCACATAATGATCCTCCTAGCGAAAACACTCAAGGAAACTAATAGTATTCCAAAATAGGATCAAATCTCTTGTACTCGTGCTTTATCAATGTAATCCAATTTCCTTCATGAAATAAAACATTTTACATTTGATATCTTAGTATTAGAACTCTTTTAGACTATCCTTGAGATATAATGCATTGTCAAGATCATTGCATACCTTTAGTAAAGGTCCTCACGAGCGTATGGCGGATCCCAAAGATTGTACTAGACGGATCCCTACTCTTGGAACCGTGGGATCCAAAGAAAGAAAATGCAATTGCAGGCATTATATTTCAAACATATCCTTAGAACACCTCACACTAAGCTAAACATAGTGTCTTAAGGCAAATTAAGTCCTTATCAAGATAGGTTGATCTTTCCTACTCATACATAACTCACCTAGATCACACTCTAAGACGATTGTAGATCTACCGTTTCGTTTTAATCCATTACTCTTCCGCTCTTAAACTCACACTTCATTTTCTACTTGATCTCTCACATCTAGTCTTAGAAATCTTTCGATTATGGAAAAATTGATCATTAATCATCCTCACCTCAAAATTGATCAAAGTTGATCAAATTCTAGTTTTCCATCTCAAAGCTTCTAGGATATTTTCCAAAACACTATCCTAAAACACAACCTGATCTCTAGGATCATTTAGCTTCAATTGACACTCTAAATCTTTAGTGTCATCCTTGCTCATCCATTGGTACTCTTGAAAGTTCCAAATCCTTCCATAAATAACAATCATTAGCTACATCATTCATTACCTTCAAGTACTCAAGCACCCCTTCATTTAAAACACTTAGGAGGACTGAAACACTCAAGATGATATAGGTCTTAGATCTTAGAAACATCATTTCCACTCTTTCATAATCAAGCTGAAGCCGGATCCCTAGGATTAACCTAGACGGATCCCTCTGAGGAGGGAACCGTGGGATCCGGATGACACTTTATGTCAAATCTTGCTAAAACAATCATTTCAACTCATCTTCCTAACTCAAACACTCCATCTCATCTTAAATGAGTTCCTAGATCAGTGCAACCTCTGGAATTGACTCTTGTGCATGTTAATCATCACATTCCAATGAATCCTAGTGGCTTAAGGCTTAAATGCACTTGCCAAATCTCTTAGTTTATAAACCACCTTGTTAGGACCTCCATAGTCATCACTCACATCCTAACTTTCAGCTCTTGCAACCTCTTGAAATCATCTCATCATGAGGAAAACCCCAAGTAGTAACTTATCCACCAAAGAACCACCCATGAAAAGGCTCGTGTTATACACGAAATTTCTTCAACCTAATCATCTCCCGTCAAGCCAACAAATGATAGAATTCTTCATCATCCAATCAAACCAATTCCTAAAAGGATAGTACCCACAAAACTACCTATGCCAAACACCACCATACCTCCTAGGCCAAACAATATCATCTCCACTAAACCATCACCATTGGTTCCTAGAGCTATTTCATTTACATCCCCACTATCATCACCACACCTCTACAATTTAGAGGACTTGCCTCCTAGGCCATCTCATCCGCCGACAACATTCTCCTCATTAGGAGGAATAATGGTTCAAAATCAAGGTGTTGAGTCAACACTTGCTATGGCTTCCTTTTCGCCGTTTCCATCATATAATCCCATTTGGATTATGAGAAATCATCAAAGTCAACCACCGACCATATGGAAGTTGACACTTCTCTACCACCACCATCATCTTTGATTGAGTCATTCTCAAATGCACCTCCACCAATCCCTCCATCGTTTGAAGCTCCACAAGCCGCTTCACTTGATCCTTCGCATCAAGCCATTTCACTTTTTCCACCACCACTACCTAGCCATGACAAAGATTGCTATCATTGTCAACATGTTGAAAGTTTGATACATGAAGTACGAGAAGACCAACGTTTCATGTTCTATCATCTCCTCGAACGTTTCGACGAGATCAAACCTAAACAAAACTTGAGCTAGAAGATTTTAGTGGTGTCCTAGCATCAAGCGATAGTTGGTTTAGAAATTCCTAGTCATGTATTTTCTTAGTTTTTAGAGTCATGTATATCATAACTCTAGTTTTATTAAATGGAATTACATGCTACTTGTTATTTTGTTGAGCATATGATTTTGTGATAACATTACTTGTTATATCACCTTGTGTATTTGAACAAGCTATATACGGATCCCTCGAATTGCTTAGACGGATCCCTACTAGGAGGGAACCATGGGATCCGTGAAGACGAAAGCTTTCTTTCTACTAACTTGAATCACATTTGCAGAAATTGTGAATTATACTTGCTTTCTAACCTTTGTTTTGTAGTTATTCAATTTACATATGAAGACTTTGACATCCTAAAGCTAGGGGAGCTTTATGTCAAAGCAATACATTGCAAATTACTTGCAATACTAGGTTTACATTTCATGACATCCCTTGCAAAATTGCAATCATCAAGGGGAGCACATTCGTCTCTTAGACGATATCTTTTGCAAACTTATTTACAAATAAACTAGATTAGTATCACTTACTTGACGCCTTTACATAAGGATGGACTCGTCAAGGGGGAGTAAAGACGAGATCCTTTCCCGTTATTTGCCCTATATTTCTTTTTACTTATTCTTTCTTTCACATGTTTTTCTTAAAAACGATGTGTTGCCTTCCTTCAAACACTTTTTGTTTCGAAAAAAAGGGGGAGAAGAAAGTAAAAACTACAAATTCAAACTTTTACAATTTTAGCTTTTCCTTAAAATAATTTTATGTTTTGTCATCAACAAAAAGGGGAGATTGTTAATACAAATAAGCGTAAAACGCGTTTATTTATATTTTTACGATCTTCTAATGTTTTGTCGATAACAAACGTAAAATCATATTAACGAAACAAATAAAATATGTAAATGGTTTGAACTAATAGTTTCTAACATATTCACATTTTCACATAAAACACTAAAACAAGTATAAGTGATTTTATGACTTAGTAATACATATGTACAACAACTAGTGTTTACATATTTGGATAAAATATACGCATAACTAGTATGTAGTATATTGGGTAATATAAATGGGTAGAAATTTAAGTATCACAACCCATTGGGCAAATACATTGAATGTAGTTGGGTACAACCCAAAGCCCATAACCCATGGATCTTGACCCATAACCCATTGCATGACATCATGCTTATATCACATATGGATAATACCCATAACCCATGGATCAACCCATACCCAAGTGACTAAGTGCATTGCACTCAAAGATACATTGTATCTAGCCAAAGATCCATGGTTCAACCCATGACCCATGACCCATGACCCATAACCAAAATACCCATGGGTAAAGAGGAGCGTTCCACGGATCCCTAGCTTTAGTCCAGCCGGATCCCTTGTGGAAGGGATCCATGGGATCCGGGGAACAGTAGGATTTTACCTCTATAAATAGTGAGCCATTTCTTCATTATTGATCATCCCTTTCTAACACACTTTCCCCTCTGAGTTAAATCTCACTAACCTTAGATCCAAGAGATCTATGTTTGTAGTTTTGTTTTTGTGTGATCTTTTAGGTTCCTCTTAAAGGCAAGATCACCACCTTTGAAGTCAAGCAAGCTCAAGTCCATGAGTTGCCATGCTTCCTCATCATCAAGACTACTGAAGTCTTCTTGTTGATGATTCCTTTCTTTCCTCAAAGAAGTGTAGTGTTGAAGACATTAGTGAAAGATGTCTCAAGTGTTAAGACGAAGATATTAGTGAAGGGTATCTATCATCTATAGCATAAGCACTTGTGGTAGGTGCTTAGAAGTCAAGACAAAGAAGCATTAGTGAAAGGTGCTTAGAAGTCAAGACAAAGAAGCATTAGTGAAAGGTGCTTAGAAGTGAAGACACAAGACATTAGTGAAAGGTGTCTTGTAGATCTAGTCAAAGGCATTAGTGAAAGGTGCCTTAGATGTACATTCGATATGGTGTGTTTCAATGTACAAGATAGACTAGTATTAGATCCAAGGATATTGATATCCTTGATGATGTTGTAAAGGAGTAGATCTCCTTTGGGATTAGTAGTTGGTGTAGTGTGGTAGTAGTTCCTCCATTGCAATGGAACTAGGTGCTTAGCCTAGTACCTAATAAAGGGTAGGCGACGTTGTGAAGGTGTAGTTCACCTTGGAGTGAAAGAACTAGGTACTTAGCCTAGTACCTTATAAAAGGTAGGCGACGTTGTGTAGGTGTGGTTCACCTTGGAGTGAAAGAACCCGGTGGTTAGCCTAGCACCGAAAAAGGGTAGTGGCGCTTGTGAAGGCTTCTCAGCCATAAGGAGTTGGTGTAGTGCTTACGAACTCTCGAGTAGGTGACTCGGGAGTGGAGTAAGGCAAGGAAGGTGTCCTTGTAGCCGAACCACTATAAATACTCGTGTTGTGGTTTTGTGCTTCTTACTCTTATCTTTTCATTACTTACATTTATATGCTTGTTTATCAACATCCAACACACACATCCAAATAGATTGTCGTAAGTCAATCTAAATAGATTAAAAGGAAGTTTTAATTGGCAAAACTATTCAACCCCCCCCCTTCTAGTTTTCCACAGTTTTGTTAAAATGATTTTACGTTTGTTATCGACAAAACATTAGAAGATCGTAAAATATAAATAAATGTTTTTACGGCTTATTTGTATTAACACTACCCGTAACCCGTCAACCTTATGGTCATAGAGTTGTACTAGTCAAACATAAAACAACCAAGACAATTTCCCCTGAAGTGAGGTTAAATCTCAGTCGAGACAACGCAGGTGCAAGGCAACCACAGTCGAGATGACTAACTACATTAAGCCGAAACTTAGCCATCAAGTCGAATACCCATTTAAGCCAATACAAGGTTTATTTCATTACAAGTTTTAAAGTTTTCTTTCCTTATTCTGCTTACCACACTATATTAACAAACCATGACTTTTTTCATTTTTTATTCAAGAAAGAAAAATTATGTTTGTTTTCCTTTTGGGTTCTTCGACAGCAACAACAACAATATATAAAATTTTAGAACTTCCGATCAAGACCAATTCCTCTATCAATATAATTTCCACTAAAATTTAGCCAATCTCATTGTTACCAATATTAATCGGTGGAGAAACAATAAAAATATATACAACTTTGATTTTATAACAGATTGAACATAATCAATAAATATTTTCTTACAAATTTCTTGGGGTCGAATGACCTTAACACCGAAACCCGTGAGCTCAAATTGGAGAGGACTTCGAGCGGCTTAATTGGTACTTCGATTAAATACTTGTAGCATCTTCCTTATGCTTCAATTAACAAAACCCCAACTCAATTTCAAAACCCCTTGATTTATAGGAACCTAATTTTAAGTGCTTGATGCGTGAGATGTGTGAAGAAGCCCTCAGGAGTAATTGACCCCTTTCTATAGATGAAAAATTGGTTTACTAGAACTTCCTTTCTTGGTCTTGAGATGATGAATAACTATTCTTGGCAAACATCCTTATCCATGCGTGGTCTTTCAAAAGAGTCATGAAGTATGTTGGGGAGAAGAGAACCAAGGAGGAAACTTTGAGAACTAAAATGACGTTTCATTGATAAAGTATGTTGAAGGGTAGAAGGAGAAACCTGTTCTTGCTCCTTTTTGATGTTGAAAGAGAACGACAAAGATAGAAAAAGAAATAAAAGGCAGGAGGCTAGGACGACTTTGAGTAGGATTAGGTTGAATGGACTTTTTTTTAATTAAATAAAGTATAATTTGTACCCCGTGTTTTGTCAAATCCTCGAGTAAACGTACCTTTCTGGTACCCGAAAAATATAGAAATTATATTTTTGGAAAGTATTTCTTAAACGTAATAATATAACATTATTATTACTTAGAAATTTAATTATAACTGTTGCCGTTACAAATTTGGTGTCGGTATACGTGCGGTGCCATGATTTTCTAATTTCATGAGATGACCTCTCGTTTTATTTCTTAGATTATCAATGAATGATAAAAATGTGTATTTCACTTATCTCGGTATATTTTTTTAGTTTTGTATGCTACTGCGCTGCAGTCTGCGGGATAACTTCCCGAAACAATGGATTAAGCTTATGTATGCTTAAATTTTAACTTGAACAATAATAAATTCCACATTTATTATACATATATTTACTGGACAAGTATCTTGTGTGAGGTGTCTTATTTTTAAAGAAACGAGATAACCTCTCGTTTTTAAATCTAAATATTGACATCTGTTATAAAATAACCGATTTGAATTTTCTAACGTGATAAATATTATGATAATAATCCAAAATTTTACGGGTTGTTATATATGGTCTGCTTCTTGCATTGCCAGGAGATTAATCTCCTTCCCAGAAATTGGCAACCCCCAGTAGTAGATCTTCTATCAAAATTGGCACCAACATAGTCACTATCACTGTAAGCTTCCAACACAAATGGAGAATCTCTAGGATACCAAAGACCCAACTTAGGTTGGCCTTTGAGATACTTGAAAATTTTATTGACTGCATTCAAATGGGAAGTCAAGGGAGTGACCTGATGCCTGGAACAAGCACTGACTGCAAACATAATATCAGGCCTTGAAACTGTCAAATACATGAGTGAACCAATCATAGATCTGTAAAGATGAACATTGACAACAGGATCTGGTTCAGTATTTGACTTAGGCTTTGGGGCTTAATAAGGAGTAGTTGCAGTCCTCACATTTTCCAAATCAAACTTGTTGAGGATGTCATGCACATATTTCTCTTGACTGATGAAAATACCATCTGACTGTTGCTTAACCTGTAGACCCAATAAGAATGTGAGCTCACCCATAGCACTCATTTGAAACTCACTTTTCATCAACTCCTCAAATTCCCTGCACCAAGCCTCTTTAGTAGAGCTAAAGATAATGTCATCCACATAAACTTGGACAAGGATGATATCCCTAGAGTTTTTCTTGATAAATAGTGTCTTGTCTGTTAGGAATTAGAAAATTCCATAGTAAAGTGTCGGTCACCCCAAATATTATCTAGCATAAGTTAGCTCATAGATTTTTCATTAGTTACGTTATTTAGTAGTTTATTAGTTAGTTTGTAGCGTAGTTTAGTTTAGAGCAACACCGTGGAGGAAGGACGGGTCTTTACCCACTGTATACATGATCCACAGGCCGATAGGAGGGCGTGTATTTTGAAAGTATAAATACCCCTTCCATCCATGGAAGGGGTGTGGCTTCTTTGAATCTAACCTTTCACTTTTGATAAGCAACTCTCTTTCAAGAACCTCCTCTCTACTCTCTTCATCTCTAAAATGGCTTTCTTATATAATCATTGTCCTAGACCACCCGAATCATCAAACAACATAATTATTGGATCCTAACAATTGGTATCAGAGCCAAGGTTATTGTGTTATCTTTGATTTGTGTGGTCCGTACCATAGTTATTGTGTTGGGTTGATTTATCGTTGTTTTTGGTTCATGTGTTAAAACTGGTTTTGATATTTTTGTGGGTCGGATTCTGTTTTTATTCCAAACAGTGCACTACATTTTTTGGTATCTCATTTGGTACAATATGTCTAAACAGAATATTTGTCAAGTCTTGGTCATTAAACTGGTCCAAACAGTATATTTGTGGTCACTTTAGAGGTCATAACAGAAGTGGTCAACTGGTTGTTACAATGGTCAAAATGGGTAAAATGTCAAGTTTTTATGTATTTTCTGGGTTGTGCTACTTGGTCAAAAAAAATGGTCATCACAATTCTTGCTAGCGACTTGTCATGTAACTGTCCAGATTCATTGTTTCTAAGTGGCGACTTGTCTTTACAAGTTGTCTATATTCATTGTATTTGTGCAGCGAGTTGTGTTCGAAAAATGTAGCGACTTGCCTAGCAACTTGATATTTATCATGTAGCTACTTGTTGACACACTCTTAACTGTTATGTTAGCGATTTGCTTTGAATGCTAGCGACTTGTGATTTAAAAGGAGGTAGCGAGTTGTGACTTAATCTGGCTAGCGACTTGAAAACATTTGACCTAGCGACTTGTTTTTTAACAAGTCGTAGCGACTTGGTTTTGAAATGGGTAGCGACTTGTTTTGAAAAAACTGGTAGCGATTTACTTTGAAAAATATGGGTAGCGACTTGGGTTTTTGACAAAGTTAAGACGTGAAAGGAAGAAGGAGAATCGACCACAAGACCACAACCATACACCAATATACCATCATCGACCTCAGTTTAAACCATCACTGGTCCATGGTTGTTTTCAAGTTAATAAATCGAGATGTACTGATGTTGTAACAACATATCCGAAAACATAAACAAACTTCAACTAAATCATATCAACATATCCTAATTCATCACCAATCAACCTCGGTCAAAATCGTAAATTAAAAACTCATGTGAATCTCAGTATTGTTCTAACGTTACCTCAAATCTTTTAAAGATTTTTGTTTTCGTCTGAACATAACCATCATTGATCCAATGACTTGATAATATACGAAATATGAAAACGATTTTAACAATATTGTTAACTCGTGTTTCATTTGTTCGTGTTTCATTGATCTAAATCGTATGGACCTAACAAGTAACCTACCTTGTTATGACTCTGAAGCTTCGAAGCTTCGTCCTTAGCTCTCGAAGCCATCCCTGTGGCTGAGAATAGTCTAACCGATTCATGACTTGATGAGTGTAAGTTGTTTGTCCTTCGGATTTAACTTTAAGATGTTGCTTGTGGTTTATAAGACTTTTGTGATATGTGAATGATTAAGGAGGCGGACAGATATGTATTTGAGATTAGGGTTTGAGAAGTTGTTATTGAAGATGGGGGCGCATATTTTTTGAACATGTGTTTAGGGTTAAGGTAATGCCTAAGGATTAGGTTATCACGTTTTATATACGTGAGTTGTGTTGGATTACCAAATCTGGTCATGGGCCTTCTAACCGGTTCTAAGGTTCTTGCTGAATGTGGGCCGAGTCTTATTATGATTGGGCTTTTAGAGTTAATCGAAGGCTTATCATATAACGTTGAATTTGGAACGGTATTAGTGATCGGACTGGTCTAGTATTTTGAAGTGTGAACTCATATAATTCTTATCCGAGAATTTTTTATATAGAAATAATTGGATATAAATTATTGATTGTTTTTTATTAAGGTTGGTATATTTTGGTCATATTAATTTTCACGGAAGATACTCAATTCACGGCCTGAGCTAAAATTTCACGGATAGTTGGATTACACTTTCCCGAGGACACACATCTGATTGAATTTGAATATTGAATCCGCCTGAACATTTTTGAAGTTTCATGGTCTTGAGCTGAACGAACGAAAAATGTTGAATATTATTATGAATCCTAAATATTACTGGTGGGCCGGAGTTGAATTGGATTTGGATTGAAATGGGCTTAATGAATTATTGGATCAGATGCTGATTTGTGATTATGAGATTATTCGATACTATGGTTAAAACATTTTCACGGGGTATATTATGTCATGGCCTGAAGTGTTTATTGAACAAGGTTGACTATGGGGTTGTTTGTCCGGTATTTCTTATTTGAATTTGAAGTGAGGTCTTCCAGGTGCGTTTACTTGTTTCATCTTCTTTCTCTCTACCCTTCCGCGAAGATGACTTGTTTGGGCATTAATAGAGTGTGTTAAAGACTTGGCTATTTAATTACGTTTGTGATTCTTTCTCGCTTAACACAGAACGTAACCATCACTTCGGTGTCTCACTCAGTTGAGAAGGTCAAGAGGTTTTGTACATTGGGTACACCATTTCTTGTTCACTAGGATTAGTACAAGTTTAAGTAACAAATCTGGGGAATTTTACATCATGTTCGAGTTTGATATATCGGGTTTACTTCTCCATGTGGTCACTACAATAGCCGACAGAATGCGTGAATGATGTGCTTACCAATGTGTTGATTAGATGGTTGATGATGTTGTTGATGTTGGATAATGAACAGTTGATGAACCGCAGCATGTTCCCCTAAAACAGATATTCACCGAAACCAAAGTTGTCATAACACATTCAAATTGACATTGTTTACGGTTTTGTCTTGATTTTGTAAAATCCCGCGAAAGAACCTATTTCTCGGTTTAAATCATAGACTTGTAAAATCCCGTGACAATGGAAACATCCTGGTAAAAGTAAAGTGCATCTCCGGATCTTTCTTACGGTTTATTCTTGGTTTTGTAAAATCCCGCGAAAGATACTATTTCTTGGTTTAAACTATAGAATTGTAAAATCCCGTGATGATAGAACCATCTTGGAGAAAGGAAAGCGTATTTCAAGGTCTTCTGATGCTGGTGTTACGGGTTCTGTTTCGAAGAAGGGATAAAAGGGTGTAGTTCATGAATTGGATGTGTGTTTGGATATTCGTCATGGTAGTTTGGTTATTACATGGCTTTACGGGGTTATGTGCTTTTAACCATGGTCGGGATGAAAACCATTATCATAGTTCACTTAAAACGTCAAAGGAGGCTAGATTTGAGCTTTTAACAAGATGTGACAACGGAGTTAATTCACTATTATTTATTTGAGGTTGAAGTGAAATATCACGAGCGAGTGTACTTAGTATCTGAAGGTTCGGGGATGGTTGGATGAAGATTCTTCATGATCCTTGTTCAAGCTTACTATTAAAAATGAAGACTTGGAAATCTAGTTATTGTTGGGTGTCTTTTACCTTTTCTTTTACCACTTGGGGGAATTGGGCTCTTATCACCTCAAAATAACTATCACTTAAAGGAGTTACGTTGTAGTGCTCAGTGTCACATTCAATTGTGGATTTTCAAGAGGTAATGTACGTCTGATACTTGATGGTTGGTTGGTTGAAGAGTATAGACTACATAGAGAGTACTTAGAGATGCTAATGGAAATCAACACCGTTCTTTGTTACATATGTGCAAGTTTAAGTCACGATTTCGGGGTAGTTTACTTCAGGGTCAAATTCATTATATCGGGTTTTCTCCATCAGCTGTCACAACAAAGAGCCTACTGAATGATAATGGGGATGATTACATGTTTTGCTAAGAGAGTTGAAAAGAGAGAGATTATGACGTATGAACACAACATTTCATGCCTCGTACTCTAAAGAAAAGAAAAGTGTACGTCTCAGTGCGCTTTATCTTATGAAGAAGAGAAATCTTCTTATGACGTCTGTTCACATCATATCATGCCTCGTACCTCAAAGAAAAGAAATGTGTACGCTTCGGTGCGCATTATCCTCTGAAGAAGAGAAATATTCTCTATTATGACCATTCTCATCAACATGCTTCATACTTTTTCCATGCGCTTCGATCATAATGTGAACCGGGCTACCACTGATTGTTTTCTCATTCCACGTGCTCGATTATAATGAAGATGGCGACAACATGTGCTTATTTTCTTGGGAGAGAAGTGTGAATAGAACATTCGGTTGATTTTCACTTATTTAGTCAAGAATGGCATCTCCGTATGCAATTCTTGAGGGGAGAAGAAGTGTGAATTTTTTGCATTGTTGATATTTGAGAATATAAATGGTCATACGGCTCTAAACTCATGTAAGAACCGAGCTTCTTCTTATCGGGTCATCTTCACATGGAGTTTTTCTTCTAAGAGCCGTTGGTTGACATCTTCACTCGGATTGATGAGTTTATCGACAAAGTGCTTCCGTTAATGCTTCAAGTATACATCAACATGATGATTCCAACTATCTCTCGTTCTTGTTTGATGTGATTGGTAGTTTGGTGTTACCATCTTGTGTGTTCCTTGCGGCCTGATTGTTGATTTCCTTGATGAACATCTTTCTGTTCTTGTTTGATTGGGAGGGATTTTAGTTAAGGGGATTTGCAAGATGTAAGTTAATTGGGATGCTTTTGGTGGGATGCTTTTGGTGTAAGTTTGAAGATGTTAACACTCTATTCCCCATTCGACAATCTTGAAGAAGGTCGAGTCTATAGTCTTTCTACATTTTCTCGCTACATGTTAGAAGACTAAAGACGAAGTTGCATTTAACGATCTAAAGACTTTCTTAATCCGGGCATTTATCAAAACAGATTGTCGGTTTATGGGAGGCGTTGATATTGACTATTGTAATATTGCAAGTGCACTATTGAATAATAATCCGCTCTTTGGTATTCCTTTGCCAAATCTTCACGGATTATTGTTCATGAAAAATGATCCGCTTTTTGGTATTCCTTTACCAAATCTTCACGAATTATTGTGCATTCTGTAAATCAACCACATGAACATTAAGGAAAATGACTACCTCATCCGCTTGAAGACATTATTGGTGAATCTTCCAGATCAGTCTCTTTATGTATATCTTTAGGAAGATGGAATTGATGTTGAGGAATCATTTGTTTCGGTTCATTAAGTGGGTCAATGTACATCCGGTTGTACATTTATTCACGTGTTGGACATTTGACGCAAGTTGATTACTTCAGAGCTAATCATTTATCACTTATTTGAGATTGAAGTTGACTTTCACAAAGGCGTGTTCTTATTTGATAACTTGCTCGGGCTTAAGAATTTGAGTTGAAGATTTGGTTTATCTAGTTACCAATGAGGTGGATGGTTAAAGACCTGGTTAACTATCACTATTAGGAGTTACTTTGTTTTACTTAGTGTCACACGCATATGACGGTGTGGATAATCGCAAGAGGTGTTAATGTCTCATACTTTTCTTGAGTAGTGAGTACTTAGAGATTTGCTTGAAGCATAAATTCTATACACCGTTCTTCCATCATTAGGTGCAAGCTTAAGATACAAATGTGGGGAAGTTGACTTCAGTTTCAAGTATGGTATATCGGGTTTTCTTCTTCAGGGGTCACTTCAAATTGTCTACATAAGGGTTGATAAAAATAGTCAGAGAGAGTCCTCAGCAAGTTAATTCTCACAAGAGTTCAAGTGTTCTTCTCAACAAAATATTTCTAGTATACGGACTTACAAAGAGTTGCTGATTCTGAAGTGTCAAAAACCAGCAAGGCGTAAGGAAACAAGCACCTAAACGCGAGTAAACTTGATGAACTTAATACTTCTAAGTAATTGAAGATACCCCGGGAAGACAAATGTTATTACCGCAGAGAAACTCAAGGTTTGACTCATGACGAGTAAACTTGATGAACTTAATTCTTCTAAGTGATTGAAGATATCCCGGGAAAACAAATGTCATGACCGCAGGGAAAATCAAGGTTTTACTCATCAAGGCGTTTAGTATTAGTATTTCAACTACGTGGGGGAAGTGATGTTAGAGAAATTTTCTAAAGATAAAGAGGTACACTAGTGTGTGGTGGTTTCGATGGTATCGCAATGATCAGGGGAGATAGAGTGTGTACATTGGGGATGCTCAGCTGTTTCACTTGAGTGCTTAATCAGTGATTCAGAGATATAATCACTTATTCTGGAGTTGACATCCGCAGAGATAATCAATGACTTGGCCTGCTTCTTCAATGTTATCAGTTATTCCTTCCTTGGGTATTGGTATACTTCGGATACTTGAGATTCACACACTATCATCAGGGAAGAAAAATGTGAACATGGGGAGGTGTTTTCATTCCCTTCATGATGTGTATTCGGGAGAGCTCTTGGGTATTGGTGTACTTCGGGTTCTTGAGCTTCATACACGATCATCTAGGAAGAAAAATGTGAACATGGGAAGGTGTTTTCATTCCCCTCATGATGTGTGTTTGGGAGAGTTCTTGAGCATTATACAAAGAAACGGACCGTCAATTCAACTACTTGGGGAATTGTTCTCTTGACACCGCTTTGGAATGGATTGCTTCGACTTTGGAAAAGAAATTTGAGAATATTATTTAAGTGTGGGATGAAACGTTGCTGATGTTCTATTGGATGATATAACCCCGAATGGAGAATTTCAATTATCGGTCTTAAAAGGAGCAGCGGGATTTATGATAATGGTGTGCTTCTCTGCACCGGCTAAGGAAAGCTTGAAATAGAGCTTCGAATCTGCTCATCACA
Organism: Chrysanthemum makinoi; assembly: GCA_910596185.1. NCBI lineage: Eukaryota > Viridiplantae > Streptophyta > Magnoliopsida > Asterales > Asteraceae > Chrysanthemum > Chrysanthemum makinoi. The sequence continues at coordinate 80,777,194 of OU343216.1, forward strand.
TGGATTTTCGGTTTGGGGAAGTCCAAAAAGTCTCACTTTCAAGTGGCTCAATCTCTCTCTTCGATTCAAGAGTCTTGGAAGCTTTGGTGGTTAAAGTTTTAGGGATGATGACTTCTATCTTCTACAACGGGGATGTTCGATATCCTTATCTCGGTACTCGTATCATCATCTTCTTTAACTATATCATCTATTCTATCCTTGTATATATTTTTCTAAAACCTAATACAAAAATATAAAAAACCAAGAAAAAGAAAATAGAAAAATATAAAACCAACAAAAAGCCATAAAAATCAGAAAATTGAAAAATACCAAAAATATGTTTTCTCAAGACATGTCTTCTGGTATCGATAACATCTACGGTCTTAGAAATGTCATTCAATAATGGCACGGACTTTAGATGAAGTTCGAGCAGGAGGTGTAAATATTCTTTTCCAAAACATGTCTCAAACTATGGCTTACAGCTATTTCGTGCATCAGAACCCGCTTCAAAATGACTTGCAGTTACTTCGATCAGTAACCCGGGCTTAAACTATGGCTTGTTATTATTTCAGATAGCAACCCGTTCTTCATGAAAGGAAAGTGTTGCGCTAAACCAATTTTTCAAATATTTCGTGCACTTATCCTAAAAACAAAATGAGGAAAGTATGTCGAAGGACAACTGCTCCTACACAAATGTTTTTCCGTCCTAAAATTCTTCGAAAAATATTTGTTGTTTTCAAAAGTGGTGGTAAATGAGTTGCATGTAAATCTATCGATTCAGAGTTTTGAAAAAATATTGAAAACTCAATCAATGACTTAAGCGCTTTTAACCTTTTCAGAAGAATAAGTCATTGATTGAGGGGGAGAATGTTTTCAAATTCATATCATCTAACGGACTTTCTTAATTATCCTCGTGCTTAATTGAAAATGATGTTAACCTATGTTGAAGGACTAGGTGCCTAGGATATGATTGCTAGGATTAGATGATTAGAGTTTGATGAACACATTATTCCCATACATTTAAACGATCTGATTGATATGTTGCATTGACTTTTATTAGTCGATTGTTGTTTGGGTGATGTCGACCACCATATATTTGTATGTGTGTTCACTAACATATGCAGGTATATTGGTATAAAAGAATGGTCCCGATCCGGATCCCACAATTGAAGATGATTAGATGCCGAAAGGAAAGGGTAACTATTTCTTGGGTTGACAAATGAAGAAACGGAGCTTAATTAGACTTCTATGGAGAGTTGGCATAAATGCAAAAGGTCTCACTGCATCAGCAGATGGTTTTCTTCTAAGTAATTGAAGAAACGAAGCTTAATTTGACCTCAGTTGGCATTCAAAATGCAACGTAAGAAGAAGTCTCACGCATCGTACAGATGGTTTTTCTTTCAAACCCTACAGCAACAACAACGGAAGCTTCTCAACCACTAATGTATCTTTGTGCAGATACCATTTTTAAAAACATTTTCTAAAACTTTGAATAAAATTGTTTTTGAAAATGAAAAAATATTGTTTTGAAAATAAATTGAACTAAATTTTGAAAATCACCGGACTTCTTTTTTTTCAAAACCTAAGTCACTCAACTATTGACTTCTGTCATGGTTTGAGGGGGAGAGTGATTTAAAATAAAATATTTTCAAACGATATTTCTTCACAAAAGTTCCGCTTTGTACGTTAAAATGTGGTGATCTAAAGATTTAATGTTATGTTATGGTATGATTTTCTTTAAAACTCAAAGATCTGTCAAAATGAAATTTTTTTCTGTTCTTGTTTGATTGTGAAATTGTTTTATTTTACTTAAAGGTCTTTTAAAACAATCATACCTGACACTAACAATCTTTAATGTTTAAAATTGATCCGTATCAATCATTTTTCAAAATTAAATCAAGCCACGTCTTTCTCCAAAATCTTTTAAATGATTTAAATCAATTGGGATCACAAATCTCAAAAGGTTTGAAATTTTGATCGGGGTAGAGATCGTGAGTTAAATCTCTTATCTGTTTAAATGGAATTGGTTTTAGTCCTTTAAAGGCACTCCTGCCTCCATGTGCCAAACGATTTCTAATACATAATGCACATGTTGAGGGGGAGCATTTATCCAAAAACAAAATGAGTATTTAAACCTGGCCACATTTTCCCCTATGTTTTCTAAACCTTATTAAATCACTTGGGATCCAAAATCTCAAAGGGTTTGATATTTTTGATCGGGGGAGAATTTGTGATTTAATAATGAAATTTGATAAAAGGTGATCGTTTTGATTCAATTGTGCAGGCTGCTCTCTCATATGTGCTAAACGCTTTCGAATCTTGAAGCATATATTGAGGGGGAGCATTTTAAAGGAGCATAACTATCGAGGTACAAAAGCTTTTTTAAAAAGTTATTTATAAAGTACCTTGATTGAGTTTTCAAATGGTTTTCTTAATGGAAATTGTGATCAAAGAAAATATTTCAAAGTCCTCTTGCCTCCATGTGATAAACAATTTCTAAATCATATGCACATGTTGAGGGGGAGGTTTTCTAAATGATCAAAACTATTAAGGTACAAAATGCTTTGATCTCGTATCACAAGTACCTTGATTATTTTTCCAAATGATTTTTCAATTGGTTTCAAGGAAGAATGAACTGTACCAAAAGACCGACCATTTTACTTTATGTATGGAGTTATAAGGATGGTGAGGTTAGGTATTAGTTTCCATGATCTGCCAGAACCGGAGGGATCTACCCAGGGACAATCTACTAGTTAGTGTAGAGTCTTTAGGTATGATGAAAAAAAGGGAGAAAAGTGAGATATGGGAAGAGTGCGGACTGAGACAGAGCTAGTACTGGAATAAACCCAACAAGGTTCTAGTTATGAAGTCTCGGTAAGCACTGAAGGGGTTGAAGAATGAAAAAGAAATGAATGTGAAAAAGGGTGAAAGGAAATAGCCCTCCAATAATTCAACCTTAGGGCAGAAACCGGGTTCAATACATATGCTACTGGTTGTTACCAAGGTAACACTGGTATTGAAGACAAGACGTCATGGACCCAGTGACGCACTGCACTAAACTTCCCAAGCTACTCAAGTTCCTCTTAAAAGGGCTTGTTTCATTCTCACGGGGAACCGACATAATCTATCGACTTTCTCTTAGAGATATTTGGTATTGAAGAAGGAGACCCTCTCCCTAGTCTCCGGCATAGGAACCAAATGTGCACGATTGAGTCTAGAGCCAAGAGATCATCCACAATATCTCATTAGGACACTAAATTCTTGAAGACTTGCTGTTTCACACAATGTGGAAAGTGAGAATATATTAAGAGTCCTACGCATTATCCTTGTGGTATTGCCATAACATCTGAGTGATATGCAAACATATTCACAATGAAGATGGAAAGCCTTCTGGAGCCAACATCAAACAAGCTCCTGGTGGGTGGCATGTGAGATCTATCCAATAGATCAAGCTTGTGACAACTGGATTGAAACAATGGGGCGGTTCACTCTTGAATCAACCCTGGTCCAGGAATGGAATTGACGAATGCTTTTGGAAAAACCATTCGATGTGCAAACCTTCTTTTCTCTAGCACGTCGAATGTGCATTTATATTTTCAAACTCAAAAAGTATCTCTGATTGAAAAAATACTTTTGGAAAAACCGTTCGATGTGCGAATTTCTTCCTTTTACTAGCACGTCGAATGTGTACTCTTTTCAGATACAAAAAGTGTTTTGATTGAAAATTGATCTTTCTCATAAAACCTTCGTCGTATTGCAAAACTCTTTCTTCTAAGCAATACGCGATTGCTTTTAAATCATTTTTCATCAATCAGTGAATCTCAATTCGCTGATTCACTCACTCCGTGTTGTCTTCTTTGAGACGTTCCGGTTTGAGAACAGCTAGAACAAATGCGAAACCCTGTCAAGGAGATTCTTAGGAATCTTACCTGATCACAGGCAGTACTTGTACTGATCAACGGGGAACCGTGGGCCGTGTACCTCAATTCAACGAAAGTGATCAAAGACACTTTCGTGCGTTTTATTGCTAGCTGTTGTTTGCAGGTACATTTGGATGGTTGCAGCTGATCAGAATTGAGGAGTCATTCCAAAGCCGTATGCTCACAGAATCCACACTTAATTTAAAAAAATCATGACTGGTGCATATCTACATAACCTGGTTCTGATATTTTTATACTATGCTTCGCTTCTCGCAAATATCATGAACTAGTAAGGCTTCCGCTACTCTGATGGTAAGATGTCATGATTCAAAAGTGTGAGCATGTCGGTCCGAAAGTCACAACTTCACATGATGGCAACACAACAAAAGGGTGATCCAGAGAGATTTGCTGTGGCTGATGATCTCAATGAAAGCTCAAAGATCATCAAAGATGTGGATCAGTTAAAGGCCTCCACTTAAAGTACAAAGTTGTCAGACCTTAAAGAATCGCTACTAATGCACAAAGTTTGCGGAATTGAAGAATTGAAGTCTACGAGCTCAAGAACAAAGTCAAGAATAGAATGCTAGGATTCGAAATGTAAAACATGGGGTGACCTCCCTTAGGGGGAGACTGTCAGGAATTAGAAAATTCCATAGTAATGTTTCGGTCACCCCAAATATTATCTAGCATAAGTTAGCTCGTAGATTTTTCATTAGTTACGTTATTTAGTAGTTTATTAGTTAGTTTGTAGCGTAGTTTAGTTTAGAGCAACACCGTGGAGGAAGGACGGGTCTTTACCCACTGTATACCTGATCCGCAGGCCGATAGGAGGTCGTGTATTTTGTAAGTATAAATACCCCTTCCATTCATGGAAGGGGTGTGGCTTCTTTGAATCTAACCTTTCACTTTTGATAAGCAACTCTCTTTCAAGAACCTCCTCTCTACTCTCTTCATCTCTAAAATGGCTTTCTTATATAATCATTGTCCTAGATCACCCGAATCATCAAACAACATAATTATTGGATCCTAACATTATCAAAAGCACCTCTCCTGTAACCATGCTTCAACAGGAATGATGATAACCTAGCATACCATGCTCTTGGTGCTTGATGAAGCCCATAGAGTGCTTTAACCACCTTGTAAACCATATCTGGATTGTGTGGGTCCACAAAGCCTTTGGTTTAAGTCACATACACTTCTTCAATTTTACCATATTGGAAGGCACTTTTAATATCCATTTGATAAACCATGAAGCCCATATAGGAAGCAAAAGCTAAGAAGAGTCTAATAGCCTCAACTCTTGCTACCGGAGCAAAGACTTCATCATAATCAATCCCCTCTTTTTGCCTGTGACCTTGAGCAACCAATCTAGCCTTATTTCTTGCCACAATCCCCTTTGCATCCCTTTTACACTTCAGGATCCATTTAGTTCCAATTGCATATTTCCCAACAGGCAACTGAACAAGTTCCCAGACATTTTGATTTAAGAACTGTTGCATTTATTCATGCATAGCAGCCACCCAATCTGAGTCTTCTAGTGCTTGTGCTACACTGGTAGGTTCAACCTGGGACAGGAAACAAGCAAATAGACAATGATGATAGTCTATGTGATTGTTCCTGTGTTGATGCTGAATATTACTGAGAAATGCAGCTTCTCAAAATATTTTCTTCTTCACCTTACTTCTTATTTGAACAGAGGAAGTAAGATCACCAATTATTAGAGATTGAGGGTGAACAGGGTTAATCCTTTTAGTAGCATTAGGACTAACATCAATTGAGGTTGGCAGGTTATTAATAGTGGGGCCAGAATCATCATCATATGAAGAGGAGTCAAAAATGCCTGATCTTGACAGATGATGAATACCTTCCAACTCAGTGCTTGAATATTGGGAATTGGCTAGATCAGATAGACATGAAAATCGAGTAGGAGAATCATTGAAACCCAGAGAATCAACAGATGGAGTAGGTGAGGGAACCGCATGAACAACATCAATACCAGGAGAAACAGGACCACTACCAGCAGGATTGATATCAGCAGCAACTGAACCACTACCAGCAAAATTGAAATTACCAGCAGCATGCTGACCAGTAGGAACAGTAGCATTACCAGCAGGAACAGAAACATTATCAGCAGCTTCAAAGTTCCTGCGGGCTTCAATAGTAGCCTGCCTTAAGAGTTCCTCTGTGTCTTTGGAGAATTCATAACCAAAATTTTCAGTATCATCCTTAGCTGCATGATCTTGGCGTTGAAGCTTCACAAGTTCTTCTGCATACCCCAAATCAGTTTGAGTTACACCAGAAGAATCCTTATCTTCAGTACCCGAAAAGTGGTTAGTAGGAAAAGAGGGAGCAACAATAGGTTGTTCATCACAATCTGAGTCTGAATCATCATCTAAGGAACCTGTAATGTTAGTTTGTGAAACTTGTTGACCTGCAGAATGATTATATTTGAAGCGAGTATAACCTAAATGATCAGTTAAATAGTCAAGATCAAAGTACCATTCCTGACCAGCCCCCTGAACATTAGGTTTATCCTCTAGAAATCTTAGATTCAGTGTTTCTTCTATCTTCTTGGCAGATATATTATACACCCTATAAGCCTTACTATAAGCAGAGTAACCCACTATAAAACCCTCATCAGCTTTCCCTTCAAATTTGCCCACATGATCAATGATGTTCAAGATAGTCACATGACAACCAAAAGGCTTAAAGTAATTAATGGTAGGAAGCTTCCCAGATAGAAGTTCATAAGGTGTCTTATTGAGAGGACTAGTTATCAAAACCTTGTTCAAAACATAACAGGCAGTGCTGACTGCTTTAGTCCAGAACATGGTAGGTAACTTAGAATCAGCAAGCATAGATCTTTCTGCTTCAATAAGGGTTCTGTTCTTCCTTTCAGCAACTCCATTTTGTTTAGGAGTTCTGGCATTGCTGTAGTCCCTTTTTATCCCCTTAGAGTCACAGAGTTCTATTAATTTGGCATTTTTGAACTCTGTCCCATTGTCACACCTTTTGGCTTTAACCTTTTTATTCAACTGGTTTTCAATCAGGGCAATAAAAGTTTGAAGAACCCGAAATGTTTCATCCTTTGTCCCCAAAAAGAATACCAAGCAAAACCTGTTGTAGTCATCAGTAACAACCAGACAATAGTACTTGTGATCAATACTTCTGATAGAAGTAGGACCAAAAAGGTCCATGTGAATAAGCTGCAAAGGTTCTGATATTGTGCTGACTGCAATAATGGATTTGTACGAAGCCTTGTGTTGCTTTCCCTTGTTGCAAGCCACACAATTATGCTCGTTAGTGAAGACTTTGGAAGGAAGTCCATGGACCAAACCATGTTTTGCCAGCTTGTTGATAGTTTTGAAGTTTACATGAGCCATCCTTCTATGCCATTTGTTAGATTCATCCAAGGATGCTTTTGCCACCAAACAAGCCAAATCTCTTTCAGGCTGGACATCATTAAGGTTGAATGCATACAGATTATGTCTCCTTGAAACCTTCAGCATTACTTGATTGTCATCAGGTATCTGAAAGTCTTTAGAAAGCACAAGACATGCATTATCAGTGAATAGAACACTGTTCTTCTTGTTACAGATTTGGGACACAGAAAACAGATTAAAGTTTCTAAGTTCTTTCACATAATACACATTCTCAAAGTCCAGCTTGAAGGTCCTAATGGTTCCTTTCCCAGTTATCTTTCCATCTCCTCCTCCAAAAGTCACCGTGCCTCCATGAATAGACACAAAATCATGCAGTCTTTCTCTGTTCCCTGTCATACTCCTAGAACACCCACTATCAACAATATCTAAATCTTTATTCTTATGAGGATCATCCTACAAGTTAGAAAAAATATACAACAACATTAGTATTTATGGAGACCCAAGTCATAACTGACTTGGGCCTGCCTTGTGGATCATAGATGAAAATCCTATAGATTGATGAGATCCACCATTGTTCTTGGATTCCTTCCCTAAGTGTGGTTTGCATTGTCTCTAAGAGCAAACTACAGAGGGCTTAACTGCAGTATCCTATCTTGCCCACCTTTTATACAATGGGTCATTATTAACAGGCGTATATCCATTCTGAAAATAAGTACTGGTAGGTCTGATTAATGGCCTAGGAACATTTCTTCTCAAATATAATGGAAAGGGTCTATCAGCAGAAACTGGCTTTCCAGCATGAACTGGTTTACCAGTAGAAACTGGCTTATCAGCAGAAACTGGGTTACCAGCAGGATTGGGTCTGCCAGTCCTCACATGTTTTCCAGTAGGAACAAATGGAGGAATATTAGTCACATCATTCCATATTGGTCTTTGCTTCTGATGGTCAGTACACACACCCATTCGTGTTTCATAAAAGTCACAATCTTTAATAAGATGAAATGTACTACCACAAACAAAACAAGATTTCTTCTTAAAAGGCTTGTTCATAACATGAGAAGTCTTATTACCAACAAACTTTGTTAATACAAATAAACCGTAAAAACGTTTATTAATATTTTGCGATCTCTTTTTGTTTTGTTGATAACAAATGTAATGTTATCTTAAGTATAATTATATGGATACATGTTATTTTTGTAAAGCATTTACATATAGCCATTTAAATACAAAAATGTAATAATTAAGCATTTGTTGTAATAGTTTATTACGATGGGTAAAAACCATAACCCATGGACCATAACCCATGGATCATAACCCATACCCAAGTTGGCTAGATACAATGTATACTTAGATACATTGAATCTAAAAAAAACCCATGGACCAACCCATAACCCATGACCCATAACCAAAAAACCCATGGGCAAAGAGGAGCGGACCACGGATCCCTAGGATTACACTAGCCGGATCCCAAGTGGGAGGGATCCGTGGGATCGGTGGAACAGAGAAGAAATTTGCCTATAAATAGAGAGCCATTTCTTCATTCTAACTCACCCCTCTTCTTACTAAATCTCTCATACACTCTCATTCTCTTCTAACATATAGATCACTTGATCTAGAGAGTTGTTCTTCTTTCTTTCTATTTGTGATCCTCATATAGGTCCTTCTCTAAGGCAAGATCACGAGCATTCTACAAGTCATCCAAGCAAGGGGTCCTTGATTGATTTGTCACTTCGCAAGATTTCTGTAGCGAAGATCTTGTACTTGATATTTCACATATTTGTTGTGTAATAGTTGTGTTGGTTTGGTCCACCGTGCTACGGACTCGGTATCTAGCTTTGTACCGGAAAAAGTGTAAGCAACTTTGTGAAGGCTTCTCCGCCAAGTGAAGGAGTTTGTTGACATAGTGCTTGAACTCTCGAGTAGGTGACTCGGGGAGTGGAGTAGGGCAAGGAAGGTGACCTTGTAGCCGAACCACTATAAATCGGTTGTGTCTTTTCTATCCCTCAACTTTATTTATTTGCTTGCATTATCATTAGATCTATACGTTCTCAACATCCATACGATTTCACATAATATCGAATCTAAAGTTTTTGAAATCAACTTAAAATCGGCAAAACTATTCAACCCCCTTCTAGTTTTCCACAATTGGCATCAAGAGCTAAGTTTATAAAAGTTTAAAAATAAAATTGTATTTTAAAAACTTTTCGATCACTATGGGTTCTAAAAATTATAAGGAAGGGCAATCTATGCAACGACCACCACTACTTGAAACTAATGGCTTTATATATTGCAAAAATAGATTCGAAACATATGTGAAGTCTAAAGATATTGATCTTTGGTACATTATTGTTGAAGGTGATTTTGAGGCTACCTCAAATGATGATAAAGGAAATTTAGTTCACATACCTCATGATAAACTAAACGATGAAATGAAGAAAAAGCTTTCTAAAAATAGTGAAGCAAAAATGGTTTTATATAATGTTGGGTTCAGTAAATACCCAAACCCCTTAAACTAGGATTTGAATAGAAAATATCCTAAGTGTTTAATCCGTTAAACACAATCAGGTCACTGAGCGCATAGTCTCTCAGTGAGCTATCTTCAGGACACTTAGTATGAGGCGAAGAAGGAACCTCTCCACTCTGCAAGGCGGAACTTAAAGGGTGAATACTAAGTCAAGAAGAAGATAGTGGATTCAGTGACTGATGACAATAACTCACTGAATCCCTTCGACTCCTCTCCAACTGTTAAACATTGAAGACAAACGAAGAAAGAGACTGAAGACTTTAAAGACTGAAGAATGAGCTGGATTAGGCGGGAAAGTTTTACCCAGATAAAACTAAGTCCCTCAAGTGTTTATCCAGTCTATACACAGTCTCAATCTATCAAGATCATATCTTCCCATTTATAGTAAGCGATGATTCTCTATCAAGGAAAGAAGCTTCGCCGCCTACTATAGAAAGGTGAACAGTAACCGAATATATCAATATTCGTGTTTGCTGTGATCCATGTTTTTGTCTTCTAGGATAAAGTTAATAATCATACTTGTATAAATAGCATAAGAGAATGAGTGAAAAGTTTAAGCTTGTGAATTGTAAACACACACACACATACAAGCCAACTTTTCACTCCTCTAAATACAACTTTATCCTTGAGCTAGCTCAGTGGGTTCTAAGAGTTGTGCTCAGACTTAGCCTGAGCTTAGAGAGGAGTCACCCAAACTTTGTCATTTCAATCCCAAGTACTATTCCGCAAGTACTTGGGTAACGTATTCTTTTGATTTATTTCTAATAAGAATATGATGTTGAAAATTACTTTGTTTGTTTTACTTATGTTAATTTCAGTCATTATTCACTGTTAAATTGCTTTAAGTACTTAATTATTCCTTTTTAACGATAGTGAATAGGGAACAACAAGTGGTATCAGAGCCAGGTTGATTATAAAACCTTTTAAGCCGCTCTAAAACATTTTTAAATCAGGATTCCTATGGCTGAAATTGATGTACCCCAACTAGTCGATAAAAAGGGTGGAGCTTATTCAACTGTTGCCCCTAGACTTGAAGTTGGCAAATTCAACAAATGGAAAAAGCGTATGCTTTGCTATTTGATTGGGATGGAACCTTATTATATCAAGTGTATTAATGAGGGCCCATTTGTCCCAAAGACTGCTGAAGGTTTGCCCAAACCTGAAGCTCAGTGGACTCAGGATGAAAGGAGAGTGGTCAACCAGGACCAAAGACTCAAAAGTATCATCATAGCATGTCTTCCTGATGATATAATGGAGTCAGTTATAAGCTGTAACACGGCTAAACAAACTGGGATGACCTGGTCCATAGCCATAAAGGTCCATCTGATACCAAGGAAAACAGGATAATGGACCTGAAACTTGAGTATAATACCTTCGGGCTAAGGACTCAAACTCTCTCTCAAACTTACACCCGTTACAAAACTCTCTTAAATGAACTGGCTAATGATGGTGTTAAGTTATCAAAACATGAGATAAATGTTGGTTTTGTTAATTGTCTCCCTGAGAAATGGTTAAACTTCTCTCAGGGACTTAGAAATGCAAATCACATCCTTGAGCTTCCTGAAATTTATGGGAAATTTGTCTATGAGGAAAATCTCATCAACAGACGATACCCTGACTTAAAGAAGTCTCAGGAAGTCAAGAAGTCCCTGACCATCACCTCACCTATATCAATTCCCTTCTTTTCTAACAATGTGGTTCAAGATTTTCAAGAAAATTCTGATGATGAGCCTGATGAGAGATCAAGTGAGGAGTACCTAAATGACCTGAACGTTGAATTTCAGGAAAGGGCACTCCTTGCAAACTCTCGAAGGTTTATTAAAAGAAACAAAGGTTTTTCAACTGCTAAAGCTAACGAGGACACTGAATGCTTTAAGTGTCACAAAAAGGTCATTTTGCAAAGGACTGTTTTTCAAAAACAATTTCTGAACCTTCTTACGCACCATCGGGTCAAATCAGTCCTCATGCTTTAGCAAATTTCAACCAAAAATCTATCAGTCTCATCAAAACCTTCAGAATAAATCTGACCAGAACAAAACAATAGATTTTGAAGCCAAGTATAGGAAGATCAAAGCTAAGCTTGCATTACTTGAGGCCAGTCCCTCAGAACCAAAAAGTGTTCAATCTGTGCAGGGTAAAACAAAGGTCTTGTTGCTGAAACCTTCGACTGGGATGAAGAGCCAGTCTCATCGGATGATGAAATGGTGCATGTCAACAAGACCGATGGCCCTCTCAGAGGAAGACAAGCTAGCTGTTGGAAAGAATCATGCCAGAAATGGAGAATGGGTCAACATCACAATGAAGAAGGTAAATATTCTACTTTCTATGGATGATGATTCTGATTGGCAGTCCTATATGAACTATATCAATGTAGATCTTAAGTTTGTAGAGGAGCAAAGACTAAATCTTTTTCTAAGTACAACAAGTTAAGTTTTGAATTGAATAAGTGTAGGGATGAGTTACTTGTGTTAAAACAAAACAAGCTTGAGGCTATCACCTTACAGATTCAAAACACCGAATTAGTTAAAAGAAATCAGGCTCTTCAAGATGAACTTAAGAAAGAAAAATATATCATTGATAGCTGGACCACCAAGAATCCAAGAGTCTTTGATGCTGTGGGTGCCCCCAGTAGCAAAAAGAGAGTCATAGGTGAACATCATCTTACTGACTCTCTCAACAAAGACCAGAGTTCTAAACCATTTGTGTCTGGTGGCATGATTACCAATATGTTGTCTGTTCCCAAGACCGGTGATTGGATTGAAAGACTTAATCCTGATAGTAAGCTTCCTAACTTTGACTCTGGAAGAATTCTAGAACTTGAAAGTCAAGCTCTAAAGAGCATGCTTGGACTCCCTGATGTGCCCAGTAGCACTGAACACATCTCTGAGTCTGAAGATGAATCTCAAGCACCACTTTCACCTTTGAAACCTCTTCAAGGTGCTGATCCTAGCTCTGAGCTTACTCCATTACATTACAATCCACACTCTCCTAAAGAAAGGTCTGGACTTGGTAGAACCATTTTGAAAAGACCATCAAAACCAACTCAACAAGAATCCACCCCACTGAAAATTCCACATCCTCACCCCACTGAAGCTCGATCAGATTCAAAGAACTGACTGAACTTGTGAGAAAGCTAACTGACAAAATGGAATCTATTGAAAAGGTCAATGAACCAATCAAGGAGACAAAGTCAGCTTCCTCTAGTTCCTCAAAGTCAAAAGCCACCACCAAAAACAAGCAGAAGTGTGATATGTGCCACTATACCAGTCATACCACTAACAATTCTTATAGAATCCTCTTTGCATGATCAAAAGGATGATCACAGGATCTGCTGACCACTTGCAATATGTGAGCTCTCTCACCAAGAAAACTACACCAAATTTGGTCATCAATATGCTTCTTCATCCAAAGCTCAAAAGTTGAGAGCAAAGCCTTTTCCTCCTTGCCCACACTGTGGCTTTAATGATCATCGTCCGATGATTGTCTCATGAACACATGCTGTGATATTTGCGGTAACACAGCTCATAAGACATCTCAGCATGACAATGTTATCAATGCAAGAAGAAGTTCAAAACAACCCAAATCCACTGAGTCATCCTCAGTCTCTAAATGCAAAACCTGTGGTAGCTCATTGCACTCCACCACTGACCATGAATCGATTGCTCAATTCAAAGAGACCATGAGACCCAAGCCCACTAGTAAGTGGGTCACGAAGAGAAACTAATTCAGTTTACTACTTGTGCAGAGGCATGCCAAGGAGCCTATCTGGCATCTAGACAGTGGATGTTCAAGAAGCATGACTGGTGTGAAGGAATATCTGCACAAGTATGTAAAGGAACCAGGACCAAAGGTAGTATTTGGTGATAACTCATCATGTCCCACTGAAGGTTATGGTTCAAGAAACTGTAATGGAATAGTTTTCTCTAGGATTGCTTATGTAAATGGTCTCAAATACAATCTCATCGGTGTCAGTCAGCTATGTGATGCTAAGTACATTGTACAATTCAATGACAAACAAGGTACCATTTTCAATGCCAACAAGGAAGTTGTGTTGATTGCTCCTAGGAGAGATGATGTTTATGTCTTAGACATGTCAACTCTCTATAAAGATGGAACCTGTCTTTTTGCCAAAGCCACTGAAACTATCAACTGGCAGTGGCACAAGAGACTCTCACACTTAAACTTCAAAAACATCAACAACTTGGCAAAACAAAACAAGGTCCTTGGCTTACCATCACCGGTTTTTGCAAAAGATAAACCATGCTCAGCCTGTGAAAAAGGAAAACATAAAAGAGCATCTTTCAAAACCAAGCAAAACTTCTCTATCAAAAGCTGCCTTCACCTCTTGCATATGGATCTATTTGGACCATCAGTCCCTAGATCAATCCAACTTGAGAGGTATACACTTGTCATTGTTGATGAGTTCTCAAGATACACTTGGGTATACTTTCTTTCTAAAAAGAGTCAGTACTGATACTATAATGTCAATTATCAGGAACATTGAAAACCAGAATGACATTACAGTGAAACAAATCAGAACTGACAATGGTACTGAATTTAGAAATGCTGAGCTTGAGAATTTCTGTGATGAGAAGGGAATCTCCCAAAAAATTTCATCTCCTTATACCCCTGAACAAAATGGGGTAGCTGAAAGGAAGAACAGAACTCTCATTGAGGCTGCAAGAACCATGTTAAATGGCTCAACTCTTTCAAAGCATTTCTGGACTGAAGCAGTTAAAACAGCCTGTTACACTCAAAACAGGTCAATCATTGTCAAAAGACATAATAAAACCCCATATGAGATATTCAAAGGTAGACTTCCTGACATCAGCTACTTCCATGTGTTTGGATGTCCTGTGTTTATTCATAACCACAAGGATCATCTAGGCAAGTTTGATGCTAAAGCTGATGATGGATACTTTTTAGGTTACTCACTGATCTCCAAAGCCTTCAGGGTATTTAACACAAGGAGACAACAAGTTGAGGAAACCTATCATGTCACCTTTGATGAAAGTATAGAAAGCATCGGATTCACCAACACTTCAGTGGAAGAAATAGGAATTGATAACTCATCAAGATATC
>OU343216.1:80792181-80821266 GCA_910596185.1 Chrysanthemum makinoi
TAAACTACAACGAAGCTAAAGATGAGAAAAATTCTTACTTGATAGGAATCAAGCAAGGGAACCTAAACGAGATAAAGATCAAACTAGCTATTTTATTCCTCGGGTAAAAACTTGATCTGCGTTACAAAGCGTGTTCGGGGTCAAAGGAACTTCTTTTTTGTCGAGAAAGTTTTTCAACACCCTAGGAGTGAACATAATCGTTGTAGTGTAGTATTGGTTAAGCCTTGGGGATTGATATCGTTCTCTAGGGGAATAGAAATGCTAGCAAGAAATGTATTACGCTAAGGTGGGGGTTGAGGATGATTCTTTTTTATCTTTTTTAGTTTTTTTATAAAGCTAAGGTAAATCTCGGGAAATTGGTTTGAGGGTGGTACTTCTACCGATTACTTCTATTCTAATTATCTATTATTACTACGGGTAGTCTTATGTCTATTTGATGTGTGCTCGTATGATGATTAAAAATGTGTTTACCTAGATACTATTACTACCTAGTTATCTTTTATTGGTGGTTGAATTGTCACATCCTTATTCTTAACGCGTTGTGCTTCCTAAAGTCATAGGGTGTGCCTATGCCCTAACTCTTTGAGGTTACCCTTGGGTTTAGCCTACAAAATCTGCTAGATTATTCATAAGTCAACTTTCACAAAGACTATTCAAGCATTAAACACAACGAAAGCCTAGTTAAGCTCTAAGCCAATTACAATTAAGATAAGAGACCACCTAATAATAATTAATAACTAGGTTTCATAGATCTAAGCAAACACATAAGAAATTTAGCTAGACATGTTAAACAAAGCAAGCATACACACAATTAATGGAAGAAATAATGATACTATTGGATAAAACACTAATCTTGATGTGTAAAATAGGGTTTGGGACCCTAAGATACTGTCCAAGTCGGACTACAAAAGTTTAGGGTTTTTACTCCAAA
Source organism: Chrysanthemum makinoi (assembly GCA_910596185.1). Taxonomy (NCBI): domain Eukaryota; kingdom Viridiplantae; phylum Streptophyta; class Magnoliopsida; order Asterales; family Asteraceae; genus Chrysanthemum; species Chrysanthemum makinoi. The sequence continues at coordinate 80,793,113 of OU343216.1, forward strand.
ATTCTACCACAAATCTGGAAAAATCGAATTCTATATATAGATTTATAATTGCGACGGCGTCGCCTTATAGGTGGGACGCTGTTGGATCGATGTACTTTAATCAAACTAACTTTAAATAGCTTGTTAAGGCTTAATAACCTCGGATAAATCCTAAGTTATTAACAAAGAAACATTGAGCAATCTTTATTAAGTCTGTGAATTTACTTAACAAAGCTAAGAAGAATAACTTTTATTATTAACTCTAAATGCTTATTATGAGATACTCTAAACAACTCTAAGAATATCAAACTTCTCTCTAAAACACTAAATACCTTGTGAATTCGTAAACTCTAAAACTCATAAACTCCTTATCTCTAATGCCAATCTAGGAGTCCTTTTATAGCTCAGGATATCCTAGTCGGTTTACAAATTGTATCCTTGTACGACAAGTAATCTAATCGGAATAACCTTCTAGAGTTACAATACTTTCTATAAAATATATAATTCTTTGTTCTTGCAATACTTTGACTTTCATATGCAGTACTTTGACTTTATCTTTAGCAGTACTTTGACTATTTGACTCTTTCCAGTGCTGCGACTACGGTACTTTTATCAATTTTAGTACTTTCATATCTTCGACCTTTCATATCCACAATCCTCCCCTAACTTGAATTCTACTTGCTTGACTTCAAGTTCCTTTATAAAATATCTTTAACGACTTCATCTTTAAGACGGTTGTTTCTTAGTCTTTGGATTGTATCTTTGTAGTTTCTGTGCTTTGTCAAAGTGTCTCTAGAATTATTCTTTTTCGGCATCATCCAGCAAGCTCCATCTGACAACGGCAACATATGACAATTTGTACATTAATTCAGTTTAAGTTGCATACTATTCTCATCACTTCCGGTGTGTTAACTCCGTGAGAGTGAATCATTGAAAATTTTAATGGATTTAGATCTCTTTACCAAAGCCATTAACTTTGGAGTAGCCGAATGTTTTGGTGTGTAAGACCATGGTACATTGATAACCATATGATTTTTAGCAAATCATCAGTATCAACGATTTGAGTTGTCTTTACCAAAAGTTGTACCCTACGGACTAGTTAGTTCTTCTATCTAATGGTGAACTAATTACCAATAATGGTTTTCCACTGCCTTTACCACAAGCCATTTTCTTGTGGGCTAGCCAACTCTTCACATTAACTGATATGGTGAGTTGATTACCATACAACTTTGATGAGTGTGTAAATACTCATCATTTTTGGTTAATTCTGAACTGCAAAACATTTAAAATTGCTCAGAAATGCATCAAAATACTGAAAATATCACAAAAATGCATTTTATATGTTTCAGATGCAAAATGTTCAAAATCGGATGAAAAACGAGCAAAGTTTGCATAATTGGCGATTTCAGTCCCAGACTTTCAAAATGGCAAAATCAGTCCCTAGGCATTTATTTTAAAAGAAAAGTCACCAAAGGTCCTTTTGGAATCATAAATTGTCATATTTAGTCCTTTGGTGGAAAATCCAAAAATATTTGAGAAATTGCAGTTTAGTCCCTGAAAATCCAAAAATGTTCAAAATTTAATCCTTGGAATTTTCAAAAGTGTCAAAAATTAACCCTTGGATTATTAAAGTGTGGCAAGACCAACCCTTGACTACATCTTCATAATTTACATGTTTGGTCCCTTGAATTTCAAATATTACACAAGTGATCCTTGTGTTTAATAAACAAACCAAACGGATCCTAATTATAACCCAAGCCCAAACATTAATCCCTTGGCCCAATTCACTTACCCGGTCCTTTACCCACAACCCGACCAACCCAATACCAAGATTTAAAATAAACAAACCCGCCCCCAAAATCCTGTCATCCCGACATTGTTGTCTGCAACCTTCCCCCTCCAGCCACCTACCAGTCCACCACCATCATTGTCTCCCCACCTCACCTAACAACTCAAACCACATTAAATGCACCTTCTTCCCTTCCGAGATATGGAAACCAATTTTCCTTAAATCCACTCAACGGCCAAGATGGCTCAAAAGGCATCCAACGGTTGAGATTGCTGCTGGGATCCACTCAGAAAGGTGAGAGAAGCACTTTGGGTGTATAAGAAGACCAAGAGGAAGCAAGAATGAGTAGTTAGTTTTTATTTTGTTAAAATGTATGTCATTTCTTAGATTATTAGGTCTTAATTAGTTTTCAATTGTTTTTTCTAGTTGATTTGTATTAAACAAAGTTATTAAAGTGTATTGCAACTCAATTTAAATTTCAATTCCAGTTTATGGTTATGTTTCAAAGTTCATGTTAACTGTTGAGTCTTTCAATTCTAAATTCTGAATCCCAAGCTTCAATGAGCTTATTTATAAGTTAAAACAAGTTTAAATTAGCTTATAATAGCTTTTTATAAGCTTGTGTTTAAGTTGAAACAATATTGGACATTGGTCAATGAAAGTCAAAGCAAGGAGCAAAACTGATCAGAGGGATGATATGGGTTGATTCAGACAGGAATATGGGTTGATTTAGATTCATATGGGTTAAGATTTAGGATAGTGGTTCTGGTTTCCTGTTTGCAAGCCATAGTGGCTTTGGACCAATTAAGTGCTATTTTTCTTGTTCTTGGCGATCTGTTTTAGTGATCTTAAGTAGTTAAAACCTGTAGGTTAATCTGTGATTAGGTTATATGAACTCAGTTTGGTCATTGGTTCAAGCCTGTTCAGTAGCTAGCTTGATGTTATTTGCTTATCAGGTTTAAAAGGAGTGTTTGGTTTAGCTTTGAAAACTGTTTTAGAGGTCTAAGAATGGATTAGATCAGTTGCATTTAGTTTGTTATAGTTATTAGTAGTCATATCTGTCTTGTTTTTGGTGTTTGTTTTCTTCATAAGTCAATTTTTCATCTCTACTGATCTTGTTTCCATAACTGTTGAAAACAGTTTATGAAATCATTTCTTATAGGTTTAGAAGTTAATAAGCTAGCTTGTTTCAGTTGCATTATATCATTATTTACCCACATCAGTTCTACATTTGCTCTTGAATCTCAATTTAGTCAACTTTGTATCTGTTTTTAAAAAGTCAAAACCTGTTCTTAAGTTCAATTTTTGCAGATCTATTAGCTTATGCACAGTGCTTATTCCAAGTAGCTAGGATTTGATATTTGACACATTTGTAGTTTGCTAGGTTGTTTTTAGTCCCACATATCTGTTTTGCCTTTAAGCTTGTCTGATAAGCTCATAGATTAGCTCAAACAGTAGGGGTAAGTTCACTGTTCTGTTGCATCTGCAATCTGTCCCATAATGGTCAGTTAGGTTTTGGCCTGTAACTTCTTCATTAAAGGTCTTCATTAGCTGTAACTTTGGATATGCAATCTCTGGTTGGTTGTCTTGAGAACTATACCTTCTGTTTTCACTCTAGCTTATTGGATAAGCAGTTAGACCTGCTTAAACTTAGGGTCAGTTAGATGTTTTGGCTTATAGATCAGTTTGAATAATCCTTGGTAATCAATGCTTTAGCAGTTAGGAGTAGGTGTAATCAGTTGCCTTAGAGTAGTTTTAGCATACCCTAGCTTATATAATCAGTTGGTTCATTTTTGTGCTTGTTAGCTTATTTCCAAGTGCTTATTCCAACTCAATTTACACTACAGCTGTAGTCTCTTACACATAAGCCCAGTGTTTTGTATTTTTCATAGATTTAGAATTACATTTTAGAATTTCCCTGCAATTTTCATAATTTTTAGTCACTGTTTACTATTTTTCTTTATTAAATTTAGTTTTTAAGCTTTTAATTAGCTTTTAATACAAAAAATTCAGAAAAGGTTCAAAAAAATAATTTTTCAATTTTCTTAGGTTTAGATAAATATAAAAAGTAAAAAAAGTAATTTTCCAGATTTTTCAAAGTTTATTTTGTAATTTTTAGTAATTTAATTAGTTTTTAATAGTTTAAAATTCCTAGAAAATAGAAAAATAATCAGAAAATTACAAAAATAGTTTTGAAAATTCTATTTTGATATTTTAGATTTTTCTAAGTCATAATTTTATTTTTCTAGCTTTATTTCACATTTTCTTGTATTTTAGGTAATTATTAAATAGTTAAAATTAGTTTTTAATTAATAATAATTAGATAATTAGTTATAAAAATAATTTTCTTTTTCTATATATTTTCTTTTATCATTAGGTTTGTAAAAATATCATTTTCATATTTTTAGGGTTAATATTGTGTAAGTTTTATTTTTTAATTTGTACGTCGCGTAGTTTTTAATTTCAGTTCTATAAAAACATAAAAACAAAAACATCATTTTAATTATAGTGATAGCGTTTATTTAATAGATTTTATCTTTTTAATTTCCTCTAATTTGCATTTAAGCCATTGTAATTTGTTGGCTTTTCCTTAGTTATAATCATATTCACAAATCTCTTTTTCATTCAAATTTCTCAATCACTTTACGTTTGATAATCCATTGCATAGCTCGCTGGGACATAACGACCCGAGGAAACACTATACTCCCGGATCTTCATTGCATTAGTGCTTAGGCGGTTTAAAATTTGGTTACGGTCTGTTCACAAAATGGCAGGGCTTAGTGAGGATTTAGCTTGACTGTTTGGCGATTTTAAGTGGTTACATAATTAATGAGTTCATCATCACTAGTGGTTATATCCTCAAGGTCATCATCGACTGATTCTCTTCTATGTTATCAAAGTCCATTCCAAAACCTAAGCCAATTTTAATATAAGCTCTTCTCGTTTTGAACATAAGTAACATGTGACAGACCGGACTCACTCAAGCGACAAACTTAGCTAACAAATCATCTCTTTCCTTAGTCAATTTCTCTATTTGAAATTTTCAGTTTAATTTCCATTCACTTAGTTTTAACTGATAATCCTGTTGTGCATATTTTTCAGCCTAAGCTACTTCATTATTTTCATGTGTTAAGATTTTAGCTTCCATAGATTCTAAGGTAATTTGGTAACCAGCTACCTCAGACCTAGCCTAGCACAATTATCTCTCTCAATCACATAACTGCCAAGTAATTTGTGATAAAAATCATGACAATTTGAGCATACCTTAGAGATAGGGGGTGAACTTGATGAAGTAGCCACCATTGCAAGTTGAACAGGATCATCTTCACTTTCCAAGCTCTAATCAAATTCTCCTAAACAATCTTTGGATTCCAAACGCATGTTCGGTTCCTCATCAAAAGCGAGTGCTCCATCCAATTCTTCCAATGACTCTTCAACTACTTCTTCCACTGCTACCATACAGTAAGTCACTAGTTCAGCATCAAACTCTTCACTCAGGTCAACTTCGATAACTTCTCTTGAGCAACCAAAGCCTTTGTTTCATAATGGAATTTCTTTGAGCTCTAACTTTGGTTTCTCGGATGTCTGTTTGCTTGATACTTAGCAAACCTGCACTCCCTGCAAAATGTCCATCTTTTGACAATTTAAGCATTCAATTTTGGATTTGTCAAAAGTTATTCCCTGTTTTGGTTTGAAATCAATGCTTTTTCTTGTCTTCTTCATATACTTCTTAATCCTAGCAGTGATCATAGCAACTTGCCACCTGATATCAATTTTCTCAAGTGCATCTTCTTCAATTTGTGTTAGATCTTCTTCATAAGTGACAGGTAAACTAGCTTGTTGTGCAAAGAAGGAGCACACAACTTCATCTGAGTGCAAATTAGTAGTTGGTGGGGCTTCTCAGGCATAGATGGGGGGGTGTAAACAGCAGTGCTTTGAAATGATACTTTGAGGAGAAGCAGTACTTTGGTTGAAGTACGCCCTTCTTTTCAGATGTGAAAGCAATCTTGTGTGATTTAGAACCAGTTTGACCATTCATCTCATGCTCATACACCTTCAGTTGATGGTAGAGATCATCAAAGTCCATGAAATCCAAACCTGGTTGTCCTCTGATTATTGTAGCAATCACATGCCATGTAGATGGCAAACTCCTTAGAAACTTCAAATTAGCATCCTCAACTGATAATTCTGCCTTGTATAACTCCAACATGTTGAGGAGATTTTGAAACCTATCATATGCAGCATCAAGACTCTCTCTTTCACCTACTGTGAAAGTTTCAAACTATTATGTTGGAATCACTCCTAAACCTTTATTCAAGTGTTAGTTTCTCATATGTAATAGGTAGCTTATTATGGCCTTTATGTTTGTTTAAGGTCTAGCTTATGTAGAAGGCCCATAAGCTTAGGCACATGTCCAATAAGGATAAGGATGGGAACTAGGAGTGTTGCCCTAGCTTCCCTCCTATAAATACCCCATGTAAACCTTCATTTGAAGGTTGGTTGTTCATTTTATTCACTCTCTTTACACTCTACGCCTAACCGTATTATTATGTTCGTGTGTGTGTGTGTTTAACGTGTTCAACCAATCTCTTCTCCTCTCTATTTCTTATCTTGATGCTTGTGTTGTAAAACTAGTGACCTAACAGTGGTATCAATCGCCAAATAGTTGGGTGAATCGCTATTTTGTTGTTTTGAAGGTTTTTGGTCTTACGCGTAAAAGAGGTTCCATCTTTGATTCCCTTAAAAACGTATTTTTTTACACTTTTTATTCCAAGATTCTTGTAGTTTCAATGTTATAAGGTGTTAAACTTACTATTTTTGGCAAAACGTTTTGAACTTTATGCGTGGATCATTGTTTTTCAACTAGCTTTTGAACGAGGGTGTAAACCTACGCGTAACCGTTTTGAGAGCTTTGGATCATCAAGTTTCACACTTTTGTGTCATTTGGTGTTATTGAAGCTATTTCATCATACAAAAACTGGTTTAGATACATCTTTGGGCACAATCATTTTTACAGTAAGATTACGTATCAAAACCCTAATCTTACGCGTAACTTTATCCTTAGTTTGATCTTCAGTTTTGTGGTTTACTCCGTGTTTTCTTGCTTGGATAAGCCCGAAAATACGTCGACTTTGGATATCTTTTGCCTTTGTGATAGTGTAAAAGATCATTTGGGATAAAACCCTAAACTTACGCATAAGCAGAAAGCTTACGGTAGAAATCCTACTAAGATTCATCTTACGCCTAAGCCTTGTCTTCGCAAGGTAATCCTCGCATAAGTCTCGCTAACTTTGTGTGTACGTATAACTTTAGTACCTTTACCCTACTACGCGTAAGCTAAATCTCTAGCGTAACTCTTGATTGTTACGCGTAACTTTGGTGTTTTTATGCATAAGTCCTACTTGGTTTATTGTGATTTCTACACCTAAGGATACTTCATCAACAAAGGTTCATTCGACTACAAAGATCCATTTTTTACCACACAAGTTTTCAACATGTCACAACCACCATACTCTAACTATTTCCCTTACACTTATTCTCAACGTCAACAACAACAACTAACTCCACAACATCAACAATGGAATCAACAACAAGCAATTTATCAACAACAATTTAATCAACATACTCCACAACTTGCAGCAATTCCACAACCTCAAATGGTTCAACCACCACCAAGTCTTCAAGTTCAACCCTACACAAATGACTTCAATCAACATCCATCAAGGAACACTATGAAGGAACCCACTTGGTTTGCAAAGATGTGTGAAGCTTTAAGCGGCCAACAATCAATTCATGAGTGGATCACTTGACCTCCATGCTCACTCCAGGAAACTACGATCAATGGGTGATTAGGTTCTTTAGGTTTTGTGATGAAGAAGCCACATGGAAAGTTCTTAAGAAGGTTATCTTGGAAGGTCCATTTCAGATGCCTATTGTCATTGTACCCGGCGATCCAAATGCCAATCCACCAAGAGATGAACAAACGAACATTGCTCGTTGCAGACTTAAATCCAGAGAACTTCTACACTATGAAGGCGATGAGCTTGCAATGCAATATATCCTCTTAGGATTATCTAACCCAATTCTTCGAAGTGTTGATGCTCAAAAGCGCAAAGGAAATGTGAGAATATTCATCTTCTTATGGAAGGATCGTACTCAATCGGAGGATTTGGAATCCAAAATTTACTTGGCTTATGAACACTTCATGATTGAACACGGAGAGACACTAGAGTCTTATCATCATCGATTTTTAGACATCATCAATGATTTGGATAAACACAACATCATCATGCCAAAAATTGCGGTGAATACTAAGTTCCAGAGTAGTCTTGGTTCTGAATGGGAGAAGTATGTCATTTTTCTCCGTCAAGCGAAGAATATGCATCATTCTACATATGGATTGTTGTATTATTACTTGAAGCCTCATGAAAAGGAAGTTGATAGGGAAAGGATTCTCCGTGTTCAAATTGCTCCACCGACACATCCGGAAAATCAACAACTTGCCTTATATGCTCAACAAAATTATCCTCCTCAACCAGCAACTCAACCAACTGCTACAATCACACCATATGATCCTTCACCGCCTCAATCTCAACAAACTCAATTGGTTCCATACAACAACAACAATGCTCAAGCACTTTTCAATGAAGCTAATGAGGAATCGATCCATTCGAGCATTGCAACAAGGATTTGCTATGATTGCTAATGTTTTTAGCCGTTATACCAACAAATCCAACAACCGTATTCGTTCCTCATCTAACACAAGGAATCAAGCTATTGTGAACAATGGATGAGTTGAAGTTGAAATCGTGGTTTATGGGCGAGATGGCGGTGGTCAAGGGTTTAATCTTGTGGGTAGGAATAACAATAGAGCTCAAGTGGTGGAATAAGGGAATGCTCAAAATGGGTTGAATGGTCTTGATGCTACAATGCAATGAGAAGGGTCACTGGCTAATGCATGCCCAAAGCCGGGACAAAGGGCGGTGCTTATCACAAGAGGCTCTTCTTTTGGCTCTTAAGGATGGTGGTGGAACTCTCACGGACAAAGAACAGAGCTTTATGGCAAATCGGTTCGAGATGATGATATGGAGGATTGCAGGCCAATCACGGTTGTATGTTGATGGCTAATATGCATGAGTTGCACATAGTGACAGGCCCAGTGTATGACCTTGATGGCTTGTCTCGAGTGCGAACAAACCATATTCATCTCGCTCTAATATCTCGTAACTTATCTGAATCCGGCAAGGCTCAGAATGTTCAAAATGAGTCGTCCGCATCTCATTCCGACGATTTTCAATTAGACCCGTAGTTATATTTGACGATCAAGATGACCAAATGGTTTCCCTCGATAATCAAATTGACTCCGTGGTTATACTTGAGGATCTAAGTAATGATCATGTTGTGACTCGCGTTGAACACACCGAACTTTTGCCTCATCCAAATTTTGCTCGTTTAATACAAGACCAACAAACCATAGTGGAAGAATGTCGTCAATTAATGTCGGGACTTGAAATCTAAAATGCTGCTTGTTAACCAAGGATTTTGAATGTTTACAAAGCAACTCAACTTTTCAAAACTCAAGAAAAGCGTGAAAAAGGTTTTGAAGCGACTTTGCTAAATCTCATCAAAATGAAAAATATTTAGAGAGAGAGATCGTGATCTAGCGCTTGAAGAATGCTTGTTGTCTGAAATAGAACAACTAAAACATGAACATAAAAAGCAAATTAACGCTCTCACCTTGGAAAATCAAAAGCTAAATTTGAGATGTTAACTTGTCAAAAAGCAGTTATCTGCATACAAAAAGCATTCAACGAAGCGAATAGATTATCATCTTGATGAAATCATAAACACAAAACAAACTTAAAGAGTTTAAAACTGTTGTTTACAAACATGGTGAGTCGGTCAAAGCTATTGAAAAGTTTACTTTAAAACCTAATCCAAATGGCCATGGACCGAATCTCGTGATTAAACCTAAGTTTTCAACCAAAGCATTCAAACCAAATCACGAAGTTTCAGTGCGAATATAAAATTGATAATTCTATTATGTGTTGTTTGAATATCATCGTCAAGAGGAATTAGATGCAGAAGGCGAGTCGATCAAAATTAAAAAGTTGTTTACAACAAACCTTTTAACTATCAAAAGCGGTCAGGTTTACGTCCACCAGTTCTTCTAACACACAGAGGATTATCATAAAAGCGTCACGAGTCTTCTAATGTTAATCCCAAACAGTTATGCACAAACTTATGGTCCTTTACCTTCCATCGATGAAGTAAACTCAAAATCGAAAATAGCAAAATTCTTAGATATTTTGACCGTTTCATGGTGACCTCAAAACTTTACATGAGATAGAATATCATTCGAAATCAAAGTTCAACATTTTCAATCGCCTCGCAGCGAGAACAAAGAGACATCTTTTAGAAAAATCTTTTACCAAATGTTAAAAATTTGAAAAGTTGTGCATTGTCTTGGGAAGGGACTTTCATAAGGAACTTGGATTGATGAAGGTCGTTTTGAGAAAAGCGAAACATCTATCTCTAATACTAAACGTAAAAAGAAAATGTTGAGAAAAGATGTTGATCGACTCTTGGAAGATGTCATCTGTGCGGATGTCCATAATGTTGTGCTATTGAATTCTTTGTCATATGCATTTGATTATATCTCTGATACTATTGATTTTGTGGTAAATGTTGAGAACAACGATAATGTGCTTCAAATCGAGTCCTTAAAAGTTGAAAATAAACGATTGTCAAACGAACTTTCAAATGCAATGCGTCGTCTTAATTGGTGTCAAAAAGATATTCACGATCAACAACTTGTTTTTCAACACAAAATCGCCCGATTCGCGTGCAAAATCTTCGATCCTAAATTTGAACAAGCGGATGATCAAAGCGTGTCTTTTAAGTGTCAAATCTCAAAATATGAACAAGAACTTGTAAAAGTTAAAAGGAATATGGTGTCATATTTGATTTACTCAAAAAGACTCGTGATGAAGCATCAAATGAACTTGATCATTATCTTGCACACACTAAAGATGTTTATGCATTTTCTTTGGAAATATTGATTCGAAAATCAAGATCTAATTAACACTATCTTCAAGTTAAGAGAAATGTTAAGAAAGTATGAACAACTTCCGCCTACCGTGATTAAGAGAATAGCCCCGTAACACTTATGTCGTGAACCTAGAATCCCTACTGCCAAATCACAATTGCTAACGTGCTTCCTCTCTTGAAACATGAATAGTTGCGTCTTTTCCAAACGACCGCACTTCACAGCCTAGGAGCACTACATCGAAGAATAGGAAGTTGCGACCTAAGAAAAGTTCAATAAGGAATGCTAAAGTAGAAGAACACCCTAGGACTATGAATAAGACTCACGTTGCTTCCACTATAGATATGCGTCGGAAAATGTAATAGAATTAGTGATGTAGCGAATGCTAAACCTTTAAGCTTTTGATATTCAGTCAGATGCACCTTGTGTTATTTGTCGTAAAAGTATGAATTCTGATTGTCATGACAAATGTGTTGCTAAAGCTATCATCTCTCGTTTAAGGAATCCTAAGAACCGAGAATACCTCTAGGCCCACTAATCTTTCTAAGTGCATTGGCAGTAGACCGCCTCTTTAGATTCTAAGAAGCATTCTTGTCTGTAGCTCGGTTTCACCTCCTAGGAATGTAGTTCCACCTAGTGCATTCACTAAGACTAAAGCAAATACTAGCAGGAGATGGCAGAAATGGATATATAACACACTAGGATTTAAATGGATACCTAAAGCTATTGATGTGTGTATATCTACTATAAGCTGCTCGGAACCTCTAACATTTGGGTTACATCTACTTCTATTCCATCGTGTCGATGCATTATGTAATGCGGTGATCTGATCATTCTCTGGATTGTTGATAGCGGATGTTCCCGACACATGACAGGCAACCTTAAGCTGTTATCAAACTTTATTGCAAAGTTCATTGGCACTGTCAGATTCGGAATGATCACCAGCAGCTATCATGGGCTATGGAGACTATATCAATGGGAACATCGAAATTAGCAGAGTTTATTATGTGGAAGGCCTCGGTCACAATCTGTTTTCAGTAGGTCGGTTTTGTGATGGAGATTTGGAGGTTGCTTTCAGGGAGAAATCTTGTTTCATTAGTGATCTACAAGGAAACGACCTTATGTCCGCTCGCGTAATTCAAGTCTTTACACTATCTCTATGCAAGACATGGTTGCTTCATCTCTCATTTTCTTACTTTCAAAGGCAACATCAACAAAATCCTGGCTATGGCACCGTCGTCTATCACATCTAAACTTTCAAACCATCACCAACCTTGCTCGACACAAACTAGTCGAAGGACTTAGACGATTTTGGTATTCTAAAGATCACCTTTGCTCAGTGGTGCCGCTGCCGGGGAGGTTGTGTCGCGACAATATCGTTAACGGTTTGACGATTAGTGACTCGTGATCCTTCTTCGTGAAGTTATTGTTTTTATAAAAATAAAAAAGTAAAAAATATTTTCCTTTTTCTTTTGTATATATATATATATATATATATATATATATATATATATATATATATATATATATATATATATATATATATATATATATATATATATATATATATATATATATATATATATCATATTAAAAATACAAAAAGATTTTCCCTTTTGTTTTTGAGCTTAAATAGAATACATCAATTATATAACATTCTCAACGGAGGTGTTATCATTAGTAAGTTCCCGAACCAAAGATCAAAAAACTTGCCTTTGTGTCGCGTCTATTTATTTCTATCGGATAAACAAACGTGTGGTGGGTATAAGGGCTACATTAAATTTCGGTGAAAGAGGCGGTTTTTAATAAGCTTCGCTGACCTAAATAGCTTCCCGCTTGTCGCGTTTGTCTTATAGAAGTGATTTATTCACTTGGGATTATTGGTTAAGTTCCTGTTGTTTTCGAATACCGTTCTCTTTTAATTGCCTTGGTTTTGAAAGTGCATGCGCACTTCGTTCTAATAACTACGGACCAATACGTGAAACTGCTACAATTACGAGAAGGCGAAATAGACGTGCTTCATTAGTCGAACCCGATATTCGAACTAATCCGACTCGCCATCATCGAAATGGCGGAGGACAAATCCATCTTGAGCAACTCCGGGCACCCACCGACGGTTATGGAGAAGCCATCGTCGTCCCGAAAATCGTTAGATAACTTTGAGCTTAAACACGGATTGATAAACTTGGTTTCGTCAAGCCAATTTTACGGATTTGAGAGAGACGATCCTCACTCTCATATCCGATGATTCAACAAGCTCACGTCTACGATCAAATACCGTAACGTTAGGAAGAAGCCATCAGCTACTACTCTTCCCGTTTCACTTGAGGGGGCGGCCGGATTGGCTCGAAAAACTACCCCTCGATCGATAACCACATGGGAGAATTTAGTATCAAAATTCGGTGAAACGAATTCTTCCGTCTAAAACAACAAATATAAAAAATGAAATAACAAAATTCACACAAAGATTTGATGAATCATTTAGTGAGGCATGGGACCGATTCAAAGATTTGCTTAGGCAATGTCCCCATCATGGTTTTACGGAATTACACCAACTTGATGCGTTTTATAACGGTTTGAATGAAACTGATCAAGACTCTCTCAATGCCGCAGCGGGTGGTAATTTGTTGACCGATCAACGAGATGCCTTGTCGATTATTGAGAACAAATCTAAAGTTCGTACCTCACGTAGTAAATCGGTTGCTGCCCGAGTGAGTGTTACACCATCGTCCTCGTCTTCACAAAATACGTCTAGCACAGATGCTAAGATTGATAAGCTTACGGATATGATACAGGCTTTGGTTAAGATTAAGACCGCTAAGATTAATTCTTCTCCACCCGCTCAAGTTAAAGCGGTGGAATCGACTTGTACTACTTGTGGTGGCCCGAATGCTTACTACAATTGTACCGCCACCGATGGAAATCCTTTCGAAGCTAATGCCGTAACCGGAGGTAACCAATACCGTCCTCAAGTTGAAACAAATCCTCGTGTTAGTAATCAAATGGGACCTCCGGGATTTTCTCAATCGAACAATCAAACTCATTTTAATCAAAATCAAGTTCGTTGACCAAATGATCAAAACCAATACAAAGCCCCATCAAATCAATACCCGACCCAAGGGGTCAATTACAATCAAGGATACCAAGCTTCAAGCTATCAAGCTCCACCTTTTCCCTTTAATGAATTCTCGAATTACGTTCAGCACAATAATGCTAAAATCCACACCATGCAAACCCAGATTTCAAGTTTGAGAAGTGAGTTTCAATCTTCATTAACTAGACAAAGCAATGAGTTTAGGAACGAAATTCGAATTCAGAACAACAAGATGGATGCTTCGCAGAATAAACTTGAGAATATGTTAAACGCTGTTTTGTGCCAAATAAGTCGACCCTCGAGTTCCGGTTCTCTCCCAAGTAACACCATTCCAAACCCGAAGGAGAAATGAAATCCGTTACCATTCGAGATGATGGGCCCTCGATGACTACTTCTCTCCGGGTGATGAGTGTAGCACGAGAGAGGGTGACAAAGGACGGTAATTCCTCTTGACAATGGAAAAGCCAAATACGTCCAACCTCTGGTTGCCCAAGTTCCTTCTATCTCATTCAAAATGCCGAGTTCTAACCTTACACCGTGCAAATCGATTCAATCACGATTCGACAAAATGAAAGTTGTTTCTGGAACAAAGTTTAAACTTACTTGATATGATCAAAGCTGCTAACATGATTTATGAAAAGAAATTGGAACAAATTTCAAAGATTTCAATTGAGCCTACATCGTCTAATTCTTCCTCGAACTAAGCTCCCGAGAAGCTTGGTGATCCCGGGAAATTTCTCCTTCCTTGCTCTTTGAATAATATTGAGGAATGTAATGCCCTAACTGATTCAGGTGCAAGCATAAGTCTCATGCCTCTTGCGATATATCATGAGCTTGGATTGAATCTTATACCGCCTCATTGACTATCGAATTAGCTAATCGAACAATTGCTCACACGGTTGGTGTAGTCAAAGATGTTATGGTACGAGTGGATAAATTCCATTTTCCCGTGGATTTTTCCGTAGTTGATATAGAGGTCGACGCCCGAGTCCCTCTCACTTTAGGAAGACCATTCTTGAGAACCCGAAATCCTTGTGGATCATTACCAAGGAACGTTAACGATCGAGAAGGAAATGAAAAGATTGTGTTTTATGTCAGAACAAGCGTCAAAACCTCCACTCGATGATCATTCTATTCATAGCATCGGTGTGATTGATTTTTCTCAAGAAAGTGGTGATCCCATTTTACCGTCCTAATCGATTATGCATGAGCTCTTTCCGTCTCACTCTGAAAGTGACCCCTTTGGGAAGAGATCGAGGCCTTTCTTAATGATGATTCAGTTCTCGTTGAGATTGATGATGCTACTTTTGACCCGGAGGGGGACATTCTTTTTCTTGAAAAAG
The DNA here is from genome assembly GCA_910596185.1 of Chrysanthemum makinoi. Taxonomy (NCBI): domain Eukaryota; kingdom Viridiplantae; phylum Streptophyta; class Magnoliopsida; order Asterales; family Asteraceae; genus Chrysanthemum; species Chrysanthemum makinoi. Next base: position 80,808,367 of record OU343216.1, read on the forward strand.
TTGTTATATAATGAGCCGTCTTCGTACCCCTCTGGATGATCGGATGATGTGAAGAAAGTTGAACCTAAACCGTCTAGAATTGATCTTTCAAGGTTTACGATTAAGAGTATGTCGACAATACAAGCTGAACGGAAAAAGAAACAAGAAAAGGAGTCTACAACGGTAGTGGTGGAAACTGCTAGCTCTAAGAGCACACCACTTGTCCCACCTCCAATTTCTAATAAAATCGCCCTTCCTTTGAGTGGCAATCCTACTCCTTCTTCTGAAATTATGGAACCTTCTTGAGACATCTTTTCGATCTAGAATCTTTTAAAACATTCACGAATCCCTTGTTTGAATTCGATTCTGAATATACTCTAAATTTTGACAATCCGCTCTTTGGCGAAGTGAGGAGTTCACCGATGAACTTGCTCTTACCGACTCGATTTTCTCTGAGAATGAAGAAGAATACGATGATCCGTTTTTCCCAAAGAAAGATAAGGAAGTGAAGTTTTCGACAGATGAACTTGTTGATCCTGAGGTCCAATATTATTTTTTATCCGAAAGTGATTCCTCTCCTCGTGAGGATTTTCACGTAGATGATACCTTGATTTCCTTCCTCTCCGAGGACAAGATTTTTAACCCTGGGATACTCATTGGAGAGGACATTCATATCACAAAAGTTTTTCGGAAAAAGGATCCTCTCTTGGATACCTTCATGTTTGAGTCTTTGAAATACACCTCTCTGTACCATGGACTCCCTTCTTCTATGGGGTCATTTCTCTTTGATCCGTCATCCCTTCGTCCGCCCGCAAAACCACCGGATGATGGATCGTTCTTTCATATGCCTTATGTGAGTTTAGGAGGAGTTATCCCATTTGTGCTTGAGCCCGACATTTTCTTTCCCTCCCAACCCCCCCCTTCTCTTTCCCTCCGGTGGGGATACCATCTTTGACCCGGGTATCCCTTCCGCTTGTTTCCCCAAGGACAAATGAATTCGGGGACGAGTCAGGCTAGCGACTTCGGTGATCAAAACGATGGCGCTTCGTGGGAGGCACCCCATGCTTATCCTTCTATCTTCTTTCTATTTTATAATAAGTGACGTGAAGGGGATAGCCACTTTGATTTCTCGTGTTTGGTTGTTTGTGATGTTTTGTTTAGGATTTTCCCGATGTGAAGACTCTCGTGCTGGAAGTTTGTCATTTTCTCCACTCGAGTTTCATGATCGATGCTGATGGAAATACGATATCCAAAATCTTATCGACTAACGTTTATCTTTAAGCATACTTAATAAACGGCTTTTAGATTTTCGTTATTACCCTTGCTTTTAAACATTGAGGACAATGTTTCGTTTTAGTCTGGGGTAGGGTAATCTTCGATTTGATTTGACCGCACTTGCTTATTTTTGTCGTATACTCTCAGACCAGTTTTTCCTAAAAATGAAAAAATTGTGCAAAATGAGAAAATTTAAATTTTTTTGTAAGCTTTTGTTAGTTTTATGATCGAAAAGTTCTTGCTAGTCTCTTAGAAGTTTCTTTAAATATGCGTGTTTCTTGAAAAAGCCTTTGCTAATTGCTTAGACAAGAGGCTATAAAATGTGATTCTAAAACAGGCCAAGAATTTGCAAGTCTCCCTAAGTGATTTTAAATATCTTGAAGCTTAACCAAGAATTCGCTAGTTTCTAATAAGTGACTTTAAAAATGCGAGACTTGAGATTATTGACGAAGCATTCGCTAAGTTAATATATGTTTTGACACCTTGTTGACTTTCCGCTGGTGAGAGTAGGAATAGAATTCTGACTTGGCGTGTTGAGCTACTAGCTTGTTCCCTTAACTATAGATAATCTAAAATTATCGGCTAAGCATCCGCGGATCTCATTATTTGGGATTTTAAATTTCCGGAGATCGAGGAATGATAGAGTTACTTATGAGTTTAGATGCTAAGCGTGGAGTAGTTGGTTCTCTTAGAGCCCATCGAAGGTACTTATGGTTTTTGTTCCCACAAAATTGTTTCACCCCATATCTGCTAATAATAATTAAAGATGTTAGGTTTACGACGATAGTTAGTTCTTTATTCTTCTTTAGAGAATCCTTGCCCATGAGAGTTGGGTACACATCAAGGTCTTGTCAGTGTTAGAGTGTAATAGACAACCTGATTCTGATAGTTTGTCTTATTGTTTCTATTGTTATAAAAGACGTAGGATTCGAAGTTTGGCACAAAAATTAACATGAAATAAAGCCCAAATGTATTAAGTTGAAAAATCCAAAGCCATAAAAGTTTTCTATGTCCGACGGTACCCCGTTGTCATGGACTTCTAAAAAGGTTGAGGAAAATCCAAAGTCATAATAAGACTTATGATAAAACGGTAATCCCGTTGAGTTAGTGGTTGAAAAGACCAAGGGCCTAAATTGCAAAATGCAAATGTCTTTGAAATAAGTGTTAAGCTAAACTTTGAATCCGGAGATATCTCCTAAATCGTCGCAAATTAGGACCTTGATATGGACCTCATTCTTGTGTGCAATGGTTTTCGAGGGAAGATGGATAACTAATTAGCGACTTAGCTTCATATCTTTATCGGAATAAAAGTTATCGAAACGAGAAATTTGAAGAAATTCAATTCTCACCAAAAATAAAATAAATAGAGGAAAATAGGAAAATGGGAGCAAAAGGTAATTACACAAGTAACTTCCATGGGTAGTGTTAGCATCTAAAATCATATTTAACAATGATTTCGATTTTACGCTTAGTTTGGGAGCTTGTGAAAAATCAGGGACGATGTATTCTATCCGTATGGTCACTTCACGCTGTGTTGTGTTTCCTATTCCGTGATCCTAATGTGTCTTTTGAAAAATGTTGGAGTTATTAATCGACATGAAAGTTCAACAAACCGTCACTCATAATGAATAAGTGCTTAATCGTAATATCTATATGTGAATTAAAAGGTAAACGAGGCGTTTTTAGAATTAAGGCTTTCTTGATCTCTTTTGAGGAATCTTTGCTACTTCTTCATAGGTATAGTAGAAAGAGATTGAAATCCTTGGTTTTAGAAGCGTGAGTTGATTGCATGCGTGGGGACGGACAATGGTCTCGTCTGGGGTATTTTGATATGTGCGAAAACACATATCATTTCTTTATCAAATCAGACCCAAAATAACCAAGAAAGAGCCGTTTATTGCTAATATTTGTTGTTTTCTTGAGTTTATGCATGTGCAGTACCGGATATGTGAAAACAGCAAAGTTAACAAATCGACAAAAGCAGAACGCGAGAGATAAAGAGTGCTAAAGCTGAGCCAGAAGGTCATAATTGAGCATCTGTGAAGATTTTCTTGCTAAAAGGATAATTTTTGAAAGATATGATCAAGATTGAAGAATTGTCAGAATCAGTCCCTGAACTTTAAGCATTTGGCAGATAATATCCCTGAAGTTTCAGAATTTGCAAGTTTAGCCCTTGGTCTATTGAAGATTGGCAAGTCTAGCCCTTGGATTACTTTTTCAGAATTACATTCTTGGTCCCTGGATTTTCAGAAAATACATGAATGGTCCTTATGGTTGCACATGGGTTTAATGCTAGTCCAATTTCAACATTAACCTTTAGGCCAATGTACATCACAAGCCCAAACCAATACACACCCGGTCCAAACCACTACCCAACCCGTACCCGGTCAAAAGAAAACGAAATAAAATAAACAAACCAAGTGCGCCAATTTTATCCCCAATTCCCAAACCCAGATGAACCCTAAAAACCGATTTAATTAATTCCCCACATGTAACTCAAATTCATCTGAAATTAGTACTCAACTTTGACACGTGACTGACACACGGATGCCACGCTGGCAATCCGTGTGTCATATCACATCATCCTGCTCTCCTATTGGTCACACATACGTGGTGATATTAATCCTAAGGCTAAGATTGATGGAATGAGGTGGAGAGTTAATCTAAGGGCTGATATCCATCCAGAGAAAGCACAGATTGAAGAATTCGAGATCCTTCCAAGACCTTGAGCTCAAGTATATAAGGACCCTTCATTCACGAGTTGGAATCATCTTTCTTTTCTTCATTTCAGTAGCTAAAATATATTTTGTATTAAGTTTTTAATTCAGTTTTAATTTCCTCAGCTTTTGTAATTCACTTTTTGTACTCAAATTTTCTAGATTAATGAAATTCAGCTTTTAATTCTCAAGTTATTGTTTAGCTGTTTATGTTTCAAATTTGCTTATTATAATTGTCTACTGCTTATTTCCTTATTTCAAAGTGATTTCAGTTTGTGTCTTCATTAGTTCAAAAAAAATTAAAAAAAAAATCAGAAAAAAATAATTGGAAAATAAAAAAAATATTCTCAAGCTCTTATAAACTTATCATAAGCTCTGCTACTGTTTCATTAAGCTTTGTTAAGCTTCCTTATAGCTTATTCAAGGTTTACATTTGTTTCACTTTTTATTTTCTCAAAATCTCAAAAATAGTCAAACTAAGTCAACTGGATGAATTCAGAAGCTGGATTGGGTTAAGCAGTTGAGATAGAGTTGGATTTGGGTTAAGTTAGCACAATTTAGGGTTGAAAATAATAGGTTAGAGGTTACTTGTTCTTTGGCAAGCTATAGTGGCTAAGGATATTTGTAAGTTCCATAAAACTCATATCTGTTATCATCTGTTATTCAGCTTATTTGATTGTGTTTTGTCATCATTTAGGTGTTAGTTGATTTACTGATTAGGATTAAGTATTAGAGTAAAAGGATTAAGTAGAGTAGTAGCAAAACTGTTTCTGAAAGTGTGTTTGGATCAGATCATTAGACTGCATTTTAAGTTAGTCCAGTAATTAAGCTTGATTGGTTTACACTAGTCTAGGTTTATTTCACTCCTATTGGTCATTACTTTGTTTCTGCATACACTCATAGTCAAAATATTATTTAATCTGCTCTTGTGGTTTAATCAGATTATTTCAGAATTGCATAGTTTAGTAATAGGTTTAGATTTTATCAAGCTAGCTTAATTAGGTCATATTGCATCTCTAAACAACTTATACAATCTGTTTGTGAAGATCAAATTTGGAGAAAGTCAAAAATTGCAAATCTGTTTTTAAAGTCAAAAGTTGCAAAAGTGGATTTCCACATAACTTTATAGATTTTTCATAGTTTCAGTTCTAAGTCAAAATCATTGAAACTTTGGGATTTTCAAGTTCAGTTGGTCTATTTTTGAAATTTGATTTTTGTGGAATTTTTGGGAATCCTTATAAGCACTAAATAAGATCTATTAGGCTTTTTTGCCACATTCTACCTTGACATAACTGAGTGTGAATCAAGCTCACTTGCAGGACTTGCATTGGATTCAATTTAGATCATTAGGACCTGGAATTTGGGTTAGCAGTTCTTAGCTTGGTTGTCTAGAGTTCCTTAGTTCTCGTTTTCACATAAGCTCTTTCAATAAGCAGTTGGATAAGCTTAAAGTAGAAGAGTTAGGGCTGTTTGGATTTAGTAGTTAATTAGCATTAATCATTGGTAGTTTGCACAATATAGGTTAGGATTAGCTGGAATAAGTAGCTTTTAGGTAAATTTAGTATAATACAGCTTCTGTAACAATTTGGTGCCCTTTAGTACTTTTTAGCTTAATCTAGGAGCTTATTTGCAAATCATTTACACTACAGCTTCTTAATCTTACACACAAGCTTAATATTTTATATTTTTCATAGATTTAGAATAATATTTTAGAATTTTTCGGAATTTTTCATAATTTTCCATAACTATTTGCTATTTTTCCTATTTTAAATTAGTTTTTAAGACTTTTTAAATAGCATTTAATACAAATAAATCAGAAAAGCTTAAAAAAAATAAGTTTTCAATTTTCATAGATTAAGATAAATATAAAAAGCAAAAAAATAATTTTTCCATATTTTTCTTAGTTTAATTTGTAATTTTTAGCCATTTAATTAGTTTTAAATAGTTTTTAATTCATAAAAAATAGAAAAATAATCAGAAAAATACAAAATTAGTTATGAAAATTCTTTTGAGTTATTTTAAATTTTTGAAAAATAGTTTCATAATTTTCCCCTTAATTTTCATAATTTTAGTATTTTAGATTAGTTTTACAAGTTTAAAATTAGTTTTTAATTCAAATAAATTCCAGAAAAACCATAAAAATTAGTTTTAAATCATAATTAAGTTTTAAATTGCATTTTTAGTTTTAAAATAATTTTAGATCATATTTAGGACTTAGATTAGACGTAGTTGCACTTTATTTACGTTTCATTTAATTCGTATTAGTTTATATTCGCGTATTTAAGATTCCCCGTAGTATAATTTCCCTTAATTGCTTTCCCATTTCCCGTAGTTTAGATCATAATCAAAAATCCAAAACATCGAGCATTTTAATAACAAACCAATAAGAGCTTGCTTTCCCGTAGTTTAGATTCCCCGTATTAGAAACGACTCGGATTTCCCATTTCCCGTCGTTATAAGAGCTTGCTTTCCCATTTCCCGTCGTTATTGGTTTGTTATTAAAATGCTCGATGTTTTGGATTTTTGATTATGATCTAAACTACGATAAAGAGAAATCTCGAAATCTTAATCTGTAAACTAATCGCTTAAATGAACGTAAATAAAGTCAATCTAGTCTAATGATCACAAAAATTATTTTAAAACTAAAATGCAATTTAAAACTTAATTATGATTTAAAACTAATTTTATGGTTTTTCGGAATTTATTGAATTAAAACTAATTTTAAACTTGTAAAACTAATCTAAAATACTAAAATTATGAAAATTAAGGGGAAAATTATGAAACTATTTTTCAAAAATCTAAAATAACTCAAAAGAATTTTCATAACTAATTTTTTACGATTATTTTCTATTTTCTAGGAATTAAAAACTATTTAAAACTAATTAAATTGCTAAAAATTACAAATTAAACTAAGAAAAAATGGAAAAATTATTTTTGCTTTTATATTTATCTTAATCTATGAAATTGAAAACTTATTTTTAAGCTTTTCATTGTTTGTATTAAATGCTATTTAAAACTTAAAATAAGGAAAAATAGCAAATAGTTATGGAAAATTATGAAAATTCCGAAAATTCTAAAATATTATTCTAAATCTATGAAAAATATAAAATATTAAGCGACGATATAAGATGAAGGCTGTAATTAAGCTAAAATGAACTGAAATAATTTGAATTAGCTTTAAAAGCACTTAAAGCACCAAGCAATAGAATGCTGTGCTTACTAAATTCTACCACAAAAGCCGCATTCGGTAATCCCCAACATATTGTGCAAACGTAATGCTGGTAACTGGTAACGACCAACTATACTGCTTTAAGGCATCCTTTGCTTGAAAGACATATTGGCGAAGGCGGGGACTTCTGAACGACCTAAGCTATGGCTAACCCAGCAATTCCCGGTCTGGCATTGGTTGAATCGATGCGAAAGTCTGCACTAACCGACTTATGACTGGGTCAATCTTCCAGAGTGTACCTTGTTGAGTAACTATGAGATTATGAAAGAACAGCAATCGAATTTCGAAGCAGACCATTTGGCACTTGAGGACTCGTGATTTTGACTGGCGAAACATGTCTGCCAAGGTATGTTAATCGACTTTCAAACTTTGACTTTAGCAATTTTAATTTACGATTTTCTTCAAATTTGTCTTCACTAACCGACTATGCTGAAGATACTGTGCATGACCTAATTAAACTTGGCTTGATAAAATTAAAACCTATTACCAAACATGCGATTCAGATAATGATTGGCTACAGAGCGGTAAACTGTATTTTGACTATGTGTATGCCCGAAACAAAGCGATAAGTGAGATAAACGAACAAATGTGCCAATCAAGCAATGGACTAACCATCGCGGATCGATCAACTGCAGCAACTACTTATCCTTTACTCAATATCTGTCGATTAATCACCAAGAGACAAGCAATCAACTGGCGAACTCTTTGAAGATAATTTTAGTTTTTATGAAACACAATGGGAACTACTGGCGATGTTTTTCATATCATGCACCGCTGCATAAACTTCGAGAAAACAACAAATAAACAAGCGGCTTTCTTTCTTGTATTTTAGATACGATTAAAAATGATATGTTTTTACGCTATATCCTTCGACGACGAGGGAGAAAACCGTGCTCATTTTCGCTTCGAATGGAACTGCATTCCGACGTAGCCATCTTCTTCACATAATGGTTGGCAACGGCTGTTTAGCGTGCAAGCGATCAATAATGACGCTGCATCTTGAAGTAATTGTTGCATGACTATTCGTTGTACTTGGAATTACACTTTCTTGAAGCAAAAGATCAAGCTGCAGTGATCATCCTTTCTTACAATACAAGTTCATTCTGAAATACTTGGATTCGACCGTCGAGCAGGGCAGAGGCAGAATTTGTTAACCAAACTCTTAAGTGAATTTTATGAGAAAGTGAAATTCAACATCAGAATATCTATTGCAGCTGAGAACAAAGCGGAGTTGTTGAAAGTGAGCAGTGGAAGGCTGCAAGAAACAATGTTAATCAATGCTAAACTTCAGTTACTTATGGGCGGAAGGCACGTATCTACTACATGCTATACTCAAAACCGGTCTATGATTACAAAAGCATACAACAAAACACCTTCGAGCTTGTCCTTAACGAAAACCGAATCTAAAACACTTTCATGTATTTGGATCTCTTTTTATCAGAATAATGATCGTGATGACTTTGGAAAGCTCAAAGCCAAAGCTGACATTGGAGTCTTTATTGGATATTGTGATAATTCTAAATGTTTGAATGCGGAATCGTCGAACAAAGGAGGTTATGGAAGCGATTCATGCTCATTTTGATGAACTTACGAGTAATGCCACGAGTATAACGACTTAGAACCGGTCACAACCATTAAACTTCCCCGAACCCCATCATCGGTGAACAAAGCTGACTCACTTTCGTCAACAAATGGAGCGACTATTTGCTCCTCACGTTGATGGCGATATTGATGAGCGTGCTCGGGTGTATCCATTTGTTCATTTTCAACACGATACTACTCTTATACACGATACACACACTACAACAACCCTGTTGTGAAGCACCACCATTGACTCCATACAACGGTTGAACAAACCGCTTCCAACAATGATGAGCCGTTAATGATGTTCTTAATAAAGTACCCCCACGCATATTTTTGATCCAAATGCATTCTTTTGCGTTTGCTAATAGAGATGCTTGCGATGATGTGAGAATCTTCAACAAACCATTTAAATCCTCAAAATGCACAATGTATATCAACATCAACCAGCACATAGATGGACAAAGACCATCCTACGGAAAATATTATTAACAGCAAGATCAACCCGGTCGTTCTACGAGACAACGTCTTCACTCGAGATAGTGAACATTGCATTTATGCACTCATTGTCACCTTGTCCCGAACCTAAAACATCAAAGACGCAATGACAAAGGACAATTGGATTGAATCCATGCAGGAAGAACTAAACCAATTTAAACGTCTTGAAGTATGGGAACTGGTTGAAAGACCAGAGCGGGGTTCTTCGTCATTAGTCTTAAATGGATTTGGAAAAACAAATTGGATCTTGAAGGAAGCGTTATCGAAAACAAGTCGCGTCACGGTGGCTAAGGGTTATAAACGGGAAGAGGGTATTGACTTTGAAGAATCTTTGCTCGTTGCTCGTCTTGAGGGCTGTTGGATATTTCTCGCGTTAGCGGCTCATATGAATATGACGGTCTTCGGATGGATGTCAAAACTGCGTTTCTAAATGGACAACTAAAAGCGGTTTGTCGAATAACGAAGGATTCGTTGATCAGCGTTCGAACCATGTCTAATGAACAAAGCTCGTATGGTCTTAAAACTCGTCGGGCATGGTACGATAAGTTGTCATCTTTCCTAATTGCCAATAATTTCACCAAAGGTTCGGTTGACCCTACTCTTTTCATACAATATCCGCGGTACATATCTTAATTGTTCAAATTCGTGGATGACATCGTTTGGGTCTACACATAAAAAGTACTCATAAGCTTTTAAAACTAATGAAGAAAATTTTTGAAATGTCAATGATGGGTGAACTTACATTCTTTCTAGGACTACAAGTTCATCAATCACCCCGTGGTATTTTCTTGAGTCGGTCAAATATACCCTTGAATTGTTAAACAAGTTTGGAATGAATACACGACACTATGCCACACCAATGATTCATACCAAGAAGCTAGACGCTGATTTACATGGGAAATTGGTGGACCCTACAAAATACCGTAGTATTATTGGGTCTCTCATGTATCTAACGACTAGGGCACGATATTGTCTTTCTTGGTATATCTTTGCTCTCGTTATCAATCGCAACCAAGCTGAAACCCACCTCTCAGAGGATAAAAGAATCCTCCGATACATCAAGGGAACCATTAATTTGGGAATCGGTGTCAGGATTCGGTTTTGAACTAATCGCTTTTGGATCTTGACCACGCAGGATGCTTAGATCACGGAAAAGCACTTGAGAACTTTACAATTTCTTGGTGATAAACGGTGTCATGGTCGAAGAAGCGGGATTGTACATCGCCGTCATCAACAAGGCGAAATATGTAGCCATGTCGGTGTTGTGCCAAGTCATCCGGATGCGAACACAACTCAAAGACTATGGTTACGTGTTTGACCGAAATCGATGTCTGCGACAATCGGAGTGCCATTGCGATCTCGTCAACTTCGTTCAACACTCGAAATCAAAGCACATCGATCTTGATATCATTTCATCAAGGATCCGTGGAGCAGGTCTGTTGAATTATATTTTGTGGAGTACGAATACCAATAGCGAATCTTCTCACCAAAGCATTGCCTCCCGCTAGGTTCAATGAGTTGGTCCACCGGATTGGTATGAGGTATTTGACTCAAGAGGAATTGGATGACCTCCTAAAACAGTCTTAAAAACCTATCAAACACCAACAACTCTTTTGTAAATATTATTTTCAAAAACAAAATACAAAAATATAAAACCTGATAAAACAACAAAAATATTCTTCTAATCTATTTTTCTTTCAACATGGCAAGTACATTTCTTCCGTCAACACTTTAATCTTTCAAAATTCATTATTTTCCTTTCAAGTGTTGAGGGGAGAAAATAATCACTTAGCTGTTTCAAAACATCGTGTACTTGCATGTTATTTTATCGGTTGTTTCTTTCAATGGTTGTAAATTTTTACGGATCAATGACACTCCTCGAATAAAATTTATAACCTTTCAGTATTTTCTTAAGTCGAGGGGAGTGTCGTCAAGTTTCTTTCTTAAAATCTTTGTTTGATAACCAAGCGGAAGTTAAATGGCTTTGGATGAAAAAGGAAAAGGTGGAGGGACCAAAGCGTCAAAACTTTAAAGTAATTTTAAATAAAATACCCTACCAACCTCATTAACTTCATCACATTTATTATCTTACCAAACATAATCCACGATCCATAATCACTTGACAAATCCGTGTTTCAGATCATCAATTTGTAAGTGATTTAGTGTTTTAACAAGTTTTAACCAATGGTTTTGAATTTTTCAAAAATCCAACGGTTTAATCTTGAGATATTATCACTTTTGTCTCTTACGTTAGCGCAAGAACACCAAATCATGAAAGGGTGTTTATGGTTAAAGGGTTTTGCCAAGCGTTCTTAAAACATCAATGATACTTTTTTAATCATCAAAGCGCGAGAAACACGAATTGAGTGTATTTGAAAACTAGGGTTTATGCGTGGATTTGGGTTTTGTCCAAATGAGAACGTTTTTGGTGAAAAAGATTGTTGTATAAGGTTATTATCAAGTTGAATTGATTATATCCAGTTGAATTACGAAACACTAATAACTAATAAAATGGAAATTAGGGTTTTGTTCATCACGGTTTGGGTACTTTTGATTCTTGACACTTTTGATGTTAAAACTTGACCAAAACAACTCTATATGCTTCCTTGAACTCCCAGAAACACTATGGTGCAAATCATGGTTAGAAATCTATCGTGAATCTATAAACCTTGGGGTTTTGACTTACAGCGTATGACTTTCACGGCAATGTACTTAACATACTTTCATGCCTTGATCTATTTTAACATTGAATGTATTAGTCAAAATTGATGATATGATGTTTTATTTAGGAGCTTGCGGCAAAACTCGAGAATCAAGGTCCTTGTTACTCATAGCATGGGATCACCTTACGCGTAGAAGTTATCGTAAGAAATTTCGCAGCAGTAAGCGTGCAGTAAGGTTCTAATGGGACTCGGCGTATCTGTGAAGGATAGCCGTAACCGATGACTCACGCATGGGTCTACTCTTCGAGTAAGCCTTACGTAAAGTCTTTATCGTACTCTGGGTAAGCTCTGGCGTAAGGTTACTCTGTTCCTCTGGCGTAACATTTCTTCTGGCGTAGAGCCGGACTCTACGCGTAAGCTTGTGCTCTGCGCTTATAACCCTTGTTTACGCGCAAGCTACTATTCCTCGCGCCAAGCCTTGATCAAACCTTCGTTTGAATTGTTACGCTTACAAACTTGTAAATAAATGAATCATAACGTCGCGAATCCAATAATGTCGCGATAAACTTAATCGTTTAATATGTTGTAAACTATAAGTGATAACATAAACTTTAAAACTTAAAGTTAACTAACTCATGAGAAATGTTTCACGGCGTCATTGAAATATTGGACAAACAAGTGACTTAGGACTCGTAACAATCAATAACCTTGTATATTCAATAATTAGACAATAAAACCTTACGTTGACTAACATTATGTCTTTGATATGTTGGTTCTTTTGGCTATTGTTATTTGAGATCGCGACATGGCTACTCAAATGAATGTGGATGCGAAGTTCTCACAATTCTGACATCTTCCTAATGGCTATCGAAAAGATTGTAAAGAACAATCTCGAGTTACTTTGAAACCTCCACATGCTCGAGAATCTTCTTGCTTGATATTTACGTGGATATTCTAA
>OU343216.1:80821366-80867798 GCA_910596185.1 Chrysanthemum makinoi
ATTATTGGTTTTCTCTTCAAATCAGTAACTCATCTCTCACATTACGCCGTAACTATTGCGTGACCCAGAAGTCCAACTTATCAAGAGGTTACGGCTTAACTCCTCCCAAAGGTTACGACGTAACTCCATTAGGTCAAAAGAGGTTCCACGCCGCGATACTTACGCGTAACTCTGCATCACTTACGGCGTAACCGAGTTTATTGAAGACTGCGGCGTAACCACTTATTAGGTTACGCCATAACTAGCAGATCTAGTGCATTTATGGAGAAATAGAAGGTTACGGCGTAACTCATCTTTTGGTTACGCCGTAACCCGACACTGAACTATAAATACCCCAATTCCGAGCATTTCAAAGCATCCCATTCCACACACAACACTCGAGAGCGTGGGAAAAAGCTCAAGGAGGTCTAGGGAAACATACGGAGCTATTTCCAAGGGAGAAGTCACACCATTACGATAAGCTTTAGCGTTTATTATTTCTTTTACTTTCAATTCATGTATTTCGCACCTTTGAATATTGAATTGATGTGCATGATTAATATGGCGCTAAGCACCCTTTGGTGTTAGCCTAGTTATGATTCCTTAATTGTTTTGTTTGCGTTTATCTTTACTTCCGTACAATTATTTCTAAGTGTATGCATTCATAGTTCTTTGGTAGTCACCCCTGGTTCGGTAGTTTTGAATGGCGATAGAGGCCAATTGCCTAGGAGATATGACCAACTGACCCTAGGAGAGGGATGAGGCGGGAAGGGTAAGATATGACCAACTGACGACCCATTCTACTTGTGCGATTTGACCAACTGATCACCTATTGTTTGGATGAACTTAAGAATTGGGGGTGTAGTGTCTAAGTTCCTAACGGCTGGGCACTCACTATTTAGAATCTAGCATGTAGCGGTACTTAATGACTTCGCTTAGGGGACCAGGAATAATAGGACTTATGACGGTGCTTTGATTTCTCTGTGGTAGCATCTTTGCTTGATAGGTTAGGGCGAATTGACCAAATCTTGTCCTCTCGAATTTGACCCCACCTGAAGTAATTGGAAGTAGGTAGACGTAGACATAACTAGTTAGGAGGATTAACTAGGTTAGCACCACTATTCCTTTATTGATTTCCTTTCTACCATTTATTTGCTTTTATATTCTACATTAGTAGTTTAATTAATTAAAACCCTATCAAACCATTAATATTATGTGACAATTAGACTTAGTAATTATCCGACACACATAGCTCTTGGGACGACCTCGGCTTTACCATTTGCTACACTACACACGACCGGGTACACTGCCCGTTAGTGCTTTAGGGTAGACCATAGGTATAGCGAGACACTATAAATATTAATACCTGGTCAGTAAAACCTGCATAAAAATACACGATCACAGAAAGCGCTAGATCGTTTTTTCGCTTTTGAAACTTTGCCAAATAGAAACCCTGTTATCGGACAAAATTCTTTCGGCCAAACCTTAGCGAATGCTCCCTATTTGGAATGTTAGTGGAGGGAATCAGAGGATATGTTAGAAACATATACAGGTGTTGCAAAACATAATGCATCGAAGGCAGTCATTCTCGCACAATTTATATCCAACCATGGACCAAATACTGTTTGCACTGAACAACCTTTCCCGGTTTTGTTCTTTGATAAGCGAGTTTAATATCCGGCAGCAACTTCAATGTAGAACGACGCGATTTTACAATTGTACAACTTTAATTTTGTCATACGTAATTATACAGTAAATTTAATTAGGGGGTTAGAGGGTTCTGTGAATAAGATGTGGTTCGTGAGTATGTGCGCGTGATCTAGAAGAAGATGTTTAATTGTAGAAGCTGTTAAATTGTAGTAGAAGATGTTTGATTGTGTGTGTGCGCGTGTGATGGTGTGTGAGTACGTGTCTAATTTATTAATATTACTTTTATAATACAGCCATTGTAAAATGACCATATTATCCTCGTGTATAAATACAAGTTTACCAATAATATATAGTTGCCCGAAAATACATTTTGGTTGCCCAAAAAACAATACCTTACAATACATGACAAATACGTTCAAAATATGTACTTCTGTCGTACCTTTGTTGGACACGAGGCACCACATGGTTGGCTACAAGAAAATCGCTGGGCAACAAGTCCATTTCTGTAACGTAAAAAAGCGTGGTCCATAAAGTGATATGCATCAGGGCGTGCGGTCTATTTGACTAATTTTCCCTTTTTAAAATCATCAGCAGCATGACAAGTGCACCTAGGCAACTGTATTAAAGCATCAAATTGTTTCCACAAAGTGTTCAGTTTATTAAAGTATTCAGCAATCGGACAACCATTCAGCAATAGAACAACCATTTTAAAATTTTGATTAAAGAACTTGCTATTGTTTAAAACAATACCTGCCATATTGGCATGTACTCCTATCCCATTTCCATCAACATTATTAGAATTTTCTTTAATCAAAGAAATCAGTTTAGAAATCTGGTCATCTGAAAAAGTAGAAGTGGAACTAGAGCCAACAGAACTGTTATTATTTATAAACCTTTTGTTAAAGTTCTGAGCACCCTGATTATTATTATTGTTATTATTCCTCTTATTCTTTCCAAAATCAGCAGGATACCCAATGAGCTTAAAGCATCTATCAGCAGTATGTCCATTAAAGCCACAGTGTTCACAAACAAAAACAGGACCACTAGTAGCCCTTCTATTATCATTAGACCTAGTGGTATTATTTGGCCTTGAGTAATTACCAGGGATGGGGGCCTCGAGAATTACCTCTATTGTGCACAGGTTGAACACAATTGACTGAGACTTGTTAGAAGTCCCACCAACTGAACTAGTAACCACAGATCTGTGAGATTCCTCACTAGAAATAATGGCAAATGCGCCTTTCACATCAGGTAGAGGATCTCTAGATAACACATTACTTCTTATTTGCATATAAGAATAATCCAAACCCATTAAAAATTGCATGAGTTTCATTAACTGGTTATGTTTTAAAATCATCAGCAGCATGACAAGTGCACCTAGGCAACTGTATTAAAGCATCAAATAGTGCTCAGTTTATTAAAGTATTCAGCAATAGAACAACCATTTTGAGACAGAGAATTGATTTTATGATGCAGATTAAAATGGCGAACTATCAACTCTATCGAAAGTTTCTTTTAATTCAGTCCACACATCAAAAGCCTTTTTAGAAAAAATTTGACCCAAGAATAATTCTTTTGATATGGAGTTCAAAATCCATCCCAACACAACAACATTAACCCTGTCCCATTGTCTTCCTAAAACTTCATCAACATGTGATCTTATGCATGTACCATCTATAAATCCAGTTTTATTTCTGCCCTCAAGAGCCAATAACATAGCACAAGACCACACATTATAATTTTCAGTCCCTTTTAGTTTAATAGACACAACAGTCAAGGTAGCAGAATCATTAGGATGCAAATGAAGAGGATGACTAAGATCAAGTTTACTAATAAGAGTAACAGGAACATCATCCTCATCATCATCAGAATTATGAACAGAATTATCAGAATTATGCACAGACATAATGAAGAAACCAAGTATCACACAAACACTCAAGAAAGGTCAAGAAAGCAGTTCCCAGGTTTTCCTTGCCACTCAAAGTGGTAGGTCAAGGGCGCACACAAGCACACAAACAAGAAATAAAAAACAACAAAGAACCCTAACACAACAATCAACCGATCTCAACTTCTGTCACACCCCGCCAAAGGCGGAAATGCGAGGTGTAACAGGAAAGGAACACAAGCACAAGATAATAGAACATACCAACGTTTAAGATTCAAAGAAAAGATACATCATTGCAATACCAGTTTAGCCGACATCGGCAAATATAATATAAAGTTTAGATCCCAAAAGATTGCGTTTTATTACATAATGATTAGTAGTGACATGTGAAAACTTCATTATGCAAAGACCTTGAGGAAAAGCTTACTAACGATCACCTGAAATGCATGAGAGAAAACGGGTCAACTATGAAAATAGTTGGTGAGTACACACGTTTTATATAATATGGAAACTCTTAAGAGAGAGGGTCAAAGGTTTCGGTCATCGAGAATAGTCCACAAAGCAAAGGCATTGTAAATCCACTCAGTTCCAAGTTCCGCCCATACAAAACTTGCAACCAGTGTGTTCACAACCCATTGCACAAAACATAGTCTGTCTAGTAGTCAAGTATACGTTGTCATAATAGTTCACAATATAGCACCACGTATATAATAATGTATGCCAGGCAAAGCCCCTAGAATAAATAATATGCGTCCCGTAACATAGTGACGAGAGGTTGGCCGACCTCTAATAGCGCTATCCATACTATCTACTAATAGGAGACTAACAATGCGAATGTACAAACGGTACATCATACAACTATTATGTACAATTAAGAACACTCCGAACATGGGAGAATTTGCACGCTCCACCAATAAGGCGAGACTTTGTATTGCTCCGTTCACATAGGGAGACTTGGTATTGCTCCGTTCACATAGGGAGACTTGGTATTGCTCCGTTCACATAGGGAGACTTTTAGGTCATAGTACGTACGGTTCAATAAGTTCAAACAAGTCATAATTTCGTAATTTAGTTCAAGGATTTGATTCAAGTTCAAAAGTTCAAGCCAAAAGAGTTCACAAAAGTAGGAATCAATTTAGTTCAAGTATGGTTCATGCATTTCGCCCCAAAATATAGTAAAAACGATAAAAAGGGGATTGTGAATACTCACCTGATGCAATAGTTATGATGACAAAGTGGATACACAGAAATGAGGTGCAATCTCTATCCGCAACCTAATATGAATGATATGCTCTAATATAAGTCATGAAACAATGTTGTGCATGCAAACTCATATGATATCCATACCACTTGTGCATTTGAAAATAAAGTTTATCGTCGAAAATAAGTTTATAACGTCTTATCAAGTTATAAATTACTTTACAAGTACTTACGTTGAAATAATATCCTACGGTAGCCATTTAGAAGTAAAACAAGAATTCATAATTTTTCGTCGTAAAATAATATACTTTAACAACTCATGAAAATGACTAAGTAACCTTGCGAAGCTTAGTCGCAAATGGTGAATATTAAATATTAATGTTGAAGAAAAATAGTTGTGATCGTCGTAATTCAAATAAGTATATCTTAGTCGTTATAAGTCTCTTTCCTACGTTTTATATATCCTTAGTTTCGTGTTAAGGTATACTAATATATTTTTGATAAATCGACTCATTTAGATAATGCTTAAAACTCATTTTTGCCCCTTAAATAACCCTTGACAGCTTTGAATTTTTTAGAAAATTAGTTTTCGTCGTTAAACTTGAAAATAGCGTAACTTCTTCGTTATAAATCCGTTTTAACCCGTTCAAGCGACCACGGTTTCGTTTTAAAGTATATTTTCTGAAATTATAAACCAAAATAGTCCATGACCTGTCGAAATTTCCAGATTTTTCAAAAATGGACAGCAACTATATTTATATCGTCTAACTTGATTTTCTTGCGTAAATCTTGTTCCAATCACTTCAAATCAACACCAAATCTATTCTAAACCTACCATACACCTTCTTAGGGTGTCATGGGTTCCTAAACTTCATCAACAATGATGAGTTCCATGGGAATAATTATAGGATAGTTTAAACTCATAATAAGTACTAAAAACAAATAAAAGTGGTATAAATACATATGATACTTGCATGTTTTTGTACTAGCATGATGAAAATAGATCAAATATGATTATGAAAGAGTAGTAAAAATATTTAGAACACTTACTAGTAGGTATGATGAGGTTTAAGGTAACTAGGTTCCTAAATACTTCTTGGTTTTTATTTCAAAACCCTAAATAGAAGTATGCTAGTGTTTAATTATCACTTGAACTTGAAAAATCTTATGTTTCTTCCCTTGATTCTTTCTTGGCCGAACCTCAAAGAAGGAAGGAGAGGATTCTCTAGTTTTTCACCTTTTGCTTTATGTTTCTATGTATTTTTATTTGGTATATTATTAATATTTAGTCAAGTAAATGAGTATGTGTCAAATTTTAGACAAGATATTTATGAAATATGATGACATGGGGGGGTCGGCAAGGGTGATATGGGAAGGGATTTGATGAGTTTTTGTTAGTTAAATACATTTAAAGTTAAGTATAGTGTATATTTGGCACATGTAATTAATTATTTAGTGTAGCGTTAACTAGAAATCGATTTTTACGGAACAAAATAAAATATATCAAAGTCATAAAAATTATAAAAATGCATTTCTCACAAGTATTGAGTGAATAAATAATTATTGATTAAATTTACGAAAACCGTCGTGAATATATATATATATATATATAACAATATATATATACAAAATAAGTTCAAAACATCGGGTAAACTAATAATATAATTTTTATAGTATTAAAATGAGTATAAAAATATATCAGGATAATTTTGGAAGTGTCGGATCAATTATTTAAAATAAATGATTATTCGATAGCGTTTATTTAATAGGAAAAATATACGTTTATGAAATATGCAAACCTATGCATGAACTAATATGAGAATGATATTACTGATAATATGTAGACTAACTCTAGTATATATGAAGTGTTCTCAATGATGTTTCATGAATACGCAACTTAACCCTTACGGTTACGCGAATTTGATACTCGTAAACCTAGTTTACGAAAAATGATGAATAGAAATCATGAATATAAATTTTTCTCCGGGAATGAATAGTGTTTCGTGAATAGTAAAATTTTGAAATAACCTCTCAAAATATCATCTCGACTTCAAAAACGATGAATAGTAAACCGATGAATAGTAAATTCCCGAGATGAATAGTAAAAATTTTTAAAGTTTGCAAAATGACCGGAAATTTGAGAATTGTGACAACTTCCAAAATCCCAAATCCTATCCTCCAACAATCTAATGCAAGAAAATAAAAAACAGAATTTAAAAGAGAGAGCGTGAGAGGTGTTACAGAGCATGCAAAAGATCCAATAAGCAGCGGAACAAGAACCCAGGTTATGTTCTTGATTCACTTAGTCAAGAATCACAACCCACACTATCTCAATAACCCATAATCAATGAATCTCCAAACCCTAATTTTCAAGAATTAGGGAAACCACCGAAGAACCACCAAGATTTACCAGAATCACCAGTAAATCAACCAAGAACACTTAACCAACCACCAATCGAAGCCAGAGATCAAAATCCCAACAAGTACCCAAACCCTAATTTTTCAAAAAATTAGGCGTTTTATAAATTGTTTAAGAAATAGCCAATTAGAGTCAAAAGAACCCAATTAACCACGGTTAATTGAGTTATATCAAGTTAATTTTAAAAACTCCCAAAATTCTTGAAACCCTAATTTTTTCGAAACCAAGATTAGAGTAAGATTCAACAGCCTGGCTCTGATACCATGTAGGAAAACACAATATTAACTAGTAACAGATCTTGAATCTTAATCCAAGAACAACTTCTATTAATCAACCAAAACTTCAAAGATCAATCAGAAACTGATCTCAATCAGTACAACCACAAGAATCACAAAACTGTAACAACAACTCACAATCCTTCCCACTGCTACTCAGGTGGAAGGCTATTGACTAATTATCAATAGTTCATACAATAC
The DNA here is from genome assembly GCA_910596185.1 of Chrysanthemum makinoi. Taxonomy (NCBI): domain Eukaryota; kingdom Viridiplantae; phylum Streptophyta; class Magnoliopsida; order Asterales; family Asteraceae; genus Chrysanthemum; species Chrysanthemum makinoi. Next base: position 80,828,976 of record OU343216.1, read on the forward strand.
CAACTTCCTCAAAATCACTGTTAAGTAATTATTGAATCAATAACAGATACACAAGTTTTTGGTTGAGAGAAGACTGGGTGCAGCCTTGTCTTTGAGAGAGAAAATAATGAGAGATAATGAAACCCTAAACGGGTTATGATCTTTATATAGGCCTTGACCAAGCTTGACTCCAACTTCTCCAATATAGCATAAAACACCCCTTCAACTTTCACCAACTTGCACTTCACCACCAAACCTTACTTTAAGCTTATAACTGAGAATACAAACACACAAGTTTAGTCCCTGAGAATAAGTGTTTCAGTTTGAGATATATTTCAACAAGTTTTCATGTATCACTTGCATGCAAACATATTTCCATGCAACTTAATCATGTAAGCACAAAAGCGAACGAAAATCTATGTAGCACGTAGACAAACTTACACTTACTACCAGGGTATCCGTGTGTTGCAGTGACGGATACTTTAAATTCAAATTTTCCGATGAATTAAGTATTATAATTTATTATGTTTCTTTTTGACAATAAATTTACGGAAATCAAGAATTTCATGTGACGTATTTCAACTCTTTAACTAATGACAATGTTTTTCATTATACAAATTGTGATAATAAATATTTCAGTGAGCAAATGTCGTTCAAAATATTTATTTGATTTATATAAAGCTAAGTTTTATGGATACGGGCATTAAAAAAACTGTGAAACCGACAAACCCAGTCGACCCGCTCAATCTGAAACCGCAAAAAACGATAACTAAAAAATCGAATCCGAAAAAACAAGAAATCTGATAAATCCCTCGTATCGCGATTCGATTTCAATTTTTATTTTTAAATATTAGCGATTACCCGAATCGAACCGTGTTTTATATACATGTAGTTTTAAATAAGTTTTAAATAAGTTGAGGCTGGATTATAAATATGTGCGGTAGAATAAAATATAGAGAAAAATATTTTGTAACTTTAGCTTTATTATTTGTATTTCTTAAATTTTATTTTTGTGTTTGAATAGTTTGTATAATATGTTTTATTATATGTATTAGTGACATTTAATGCAAGAATTATGTTTAAGTTGGTTATACAATATGCTTTTAATTTGTATTTTCTATATAATGAGTGTTTTAATAACTGCATTAATTATATTTATTGACTAGTTAATTTATTTATTTAATTGTGCAAAAGTTAATTGCACATAACGCTTTATAACATGTATTACTTAAAATTAAGTTTGAGTAGAGTAAATACTTGTTCCATAAGCTTTATAACATATCATGTTTAAAATTAAGTTTATGAGGAGGGAAATGTCTTTCTCCATTATATGTAGTATAGAAACAATGCTACTTAGGTGTAAAAAACCGTAGAACCCAGTAAAATGAATGGCGGACACGACGAGAGAAATAAAGAGGAAGATAATGAAAATCATGTAATTTGGGTGTTTTAGGAAAGGAAAAAAAGTATCAGTTGGGTTTAATTTTTAAGTACACGTGTTATAAAGGGTGTGCACGGCTTAGTTTGGGTCGGTTTTTGGCTAAACCGAAACCGAACCAAAATATTTGGTTTTCACAAAACCCAAAATCGACACCATTCGGTTTTTGGCGTTTCAGGTTTTCTGGTTTATTATCGATTCGGTTTTTAACCGTTTATATTTGGGTGTAGCTAATTTATACCAACAAACTTGATTTTCGTAGAAAATTTATTATTTTTCTTTACTTTTTTGTCAATCTAAGCATAATAATATTTATCTCATAATTTTATAATTACACACGTATATATGAAACGCACAAATGCAAATAAACTTACACATAGTATGATCATTGTCACATAAGTATTGATATATTGTAAAGTAAACACACGCACACGAAAAACAAACATATAAACAGTAACATAAAAATATTATAAATCCACCTACAAAATTAATATGAATTTATAAATTAGATTTGTTTAGTTATTTATTTACATTATATTAGTTATATACTATTATATAAGAAAACTGGTTCGGTTCGGTTTTTTTACGGTTTGGTTTTTGGATGAAAACCGAAACCCAACCAAATTTTTGGGTTTTTGAAAAAGGAAAACCCAAACCATTGTTTTTTTGTTTCGTTCGGTTATTTCGGTTCGGTTTTATCGGTTTTAGTTTCGGTTTTTTCGGTTTTTTTCCTCACCCCTACGTGTTATCACAAGACATTTAGGCATGTAATTAAGTCTAATTATTTAGGTCCATGTATCATATTTCTTAATAGTATTATTATTTGCTATTTTACAAATGGGCGGTTGCAGAAAATATTGGTGAAAAAGAACTGTTTGTTGAGGAGAGAGTGTGTGTTGGGAAGATATAAGTTGTATGTTGGTGAAGAAGAAGAACGTTTTGCAGAAAATAATGTTGGGAAGTTGAGTTAAAAAGTCGATACACACACACAATTTAACACATATGGGTTGTTTTGATGTAAATCCTAAAATATTGCTTTCTCGAACTATCTATCCCAATTGCACCAAGAAAACTTGATACAATACTCGTCTATGGTCTCGAAATGCTATAAAGCCAAGTTCTAAAGTTTACAATACTACCGAAATACTCAATATTTAGTGGATTATGTTATATAAGAAAACGAATATTAGGCTAAATCTCACCAGTGGAATCAAGGGTTGTTATCCTCGGAAAAGATCTACTCTAGTTCGGTTAAAAACATGTCAATTTTTTTTCAAAATGGCATACTTTTTCAAAATAAACTAGAAAAATGAGGGCAAGTAAAGTTTAATGATACTTTTACTCCCGTCCCCTCACTTAAATTGTACAATGTCCCAATTGTACACACAAATGGTAAATAAAGAGAGACAAGTAGAATTTGAACAAGAAACTCCCCTGAAATTTGCTTCAATATGGTAGAAGGAACATGTGAAAAAGACGTGCCTTGACTTGGCTTCCTTGAACAAACTTCATTTTCCTAAAATCATACTACTACCAAAGCATAAATCTAGAAAAACACATGAAAAGAAAAACAAAAATAAATGAAAACCAAACTCACTTTCGTAGAAATCACGGTTGCATTTAGCGTATGCAAAAAGCCTTTTAAACCACTCGGTGTCTTGAGTGGACGAGTGTAGTCTCGTGATGGTTTACAAGGAACACGCCCACAAAGTTCTTTTAGTTACTAATACAAGGTTATGGAATGTAAATTATTTAAAAAAACTGTTTTGTTTTATAGGAGGAATTTACGGAATAACCTCATCGAGTGGGTTACTTCGTAGAAGAGTTGACATGTTCTTTTTTCATTAACTAGGAGTGAGTTACGACGTAACCTCTTCGATTGGGTTACGCCGTAACTTCTTTCTGTTGTTGATTTATTGTTTATAGTATATGTTTTTCCAAAGAAATACAAGTGAAGTATGTATTCCCGGATCGTTTCCCGATGAAGGTTGAATGGAATTCTTAATTCGAGTCGCGTTTTCGTGAAATTTGAATAGTGAAAAAGTGGATTTGGATTTTTACACTAAAATTGATAAACATAAGCTAAAACAACTTAATCAGCATCTAAAACAATAATATGAAGCAATTGGGGGCTAAAACGCAAAAAAACCTAAAAACGCGAAAACCTGGGCTAATCCCGAGACTTAAAAGTGAAACAGTGGAAAAATAACCCTAGAAACGCAAAATTATATTCCTATGTGCTAAATGACAAAAGAAAATTTTAGAAAAAAGTCGGATGTTATTTTTTACTTTTCTTTTATTTATTATGAATTATAAACTAAATTTATAAAAACTAATTATTAAAAATAGTAAATGTTGATGAAAAATTATCAAAAATTCAAGGAAAGTACATTTTAAAAAGTTAAAAAAGAGAAAAATAAGAACCAGTCACTAGCTTATCCAGATAAGTTGTAGTAAGCTCTTGAAACGCTGAAGGCTTAAAACTGCAATTACCCTTACTAATTAAACTATGCACCTAGGACATTGTAAGTCCCTAGGGCGCAGTTGGTGTTGTGTGCTTTGCTAAAGGGGAGGTCCAGGGTTCGAGGCTTGCCTCACCCAGGACCACCCTTTTTATTTATTTTTTTCAAATCTCTTTTTACAAACTGAAATAACAAGTTAAGATTAGCAGGATTTGAAAAGATACATTTTTGACAATGTAAAATAAGCTAGTAAAAAGAAATTTTATAAAACAGCTTAGCAAAACTTTTAAACCTAAGCTAAAATTAACTGATAAATAAGCACAAGCTTGAAAGAGCTTGTGCTTACTTGAAAAGCTATTAAAAAACTTAAAACAAACATTATTTAGCTAAGGCTATCCTAAAGAAACAACTTCTAAATAAGCAAATAAGCTGAAAGCAAAACTAAGAAATAAGCACTCATTGAATTCTGCTATAACAGCAGCCTAGAACACTAATTTGCAGACTAAAAATAAGCTCTTAAACAAACACCAAATTCCTCAAATAAACAAAACAGATTAACTTTATACTACTAGCTGCTAAATAAACCAAATATCAGACAATAAGCTCTAATGAAAAGGCCTAAATCAACTTGAGGAAAAGCCTTCTCATGCTGTTTTGGTTTTGGAAAACAAAAGAAAAGCTTTGATCCACTACTTATAAGCTTTAAATGAAGCTAGAAAAAGCTATTTATAAACTTTGAAAACTCAAAACAGATAAAATTGGAACAATAAGGTTTTAAGAAAATCAACTTTTGAAGATTTTGGACTTGATTTAAACCCTAAAAATGATTAGAGAAATAGACTCATTGGAATGATTTTTGGTTTTCTTTAAAAACTATGACAGAAACACGAATGTGGAAATTGACCCAAATTGATGTGAAACTTAGGCCACTTAACCTAATTATGAAGATAACCTTGAAACACTCCTTTGAACTCAGGAAACACACCTCAACATCACCTATTCATACCAATTCAGATTCAAGCTATTGAAACTGTTAAACATCACAAAATCTTGCATTTCGTTGAAAAACCTTTGAAACTTTATGAAAGAGCTTTGGATAACTTGTAAACTTCTATAATGACTGAAATACAACTTTAACAAATTGATTCATGAACCAAAAATCACCAAAACACCAAAAACCAACTAATGCCAAACACTCCCTTAATTTGACAGTTTTAACTTTAACACTATTTTTGACTTAAAATTCTACTAGTTTTGACCCTAAATAACAAATAGTGACTAAATGAATTTCTAAAATGAGATTTTAATCATAAAATAAGCTGAGAAATAGCTGGACCAAAACTTTGACTTTATTTGACTTTTTGGAAAATTGAACACATAACTGAAAACAAAACTTACAAAGAGCTAAAAAGTTTTTATAAGCTTGTTGAGAAGCTATGATGAGCTTTTTACAGCTTATTTGAATCTTAATAAACCTTTTGAGAGCGATAATAAAAGCAGAAATATTGAATAACAATTTAATTGAAGTCAAACTTTAAATTCTGTTAATCATAAAAGAGTTTACAAAATTAATACTGAAATTGAAAGACAATTTAAACTAAATACAACTGAATTAAAAATTTACATAAGAAACAACTAAAAACTATGGACTCAATTTATAAAAGTTGGACAAATCTAATCTGTGAGAAGAGGGTCTTCTTATATAGGCCTTCAAGGGTTTCAGAAAGATGAGGAAGCGTGATTCTTGGCCCTTGATCATCAATTACATCATCTCATTCCATCACAGCCCTATGATCAACTTTGTAAGGTATTTCCTCCAATAGGAATTCTTGGGATTGCCAACATGGCAATCCCTTTGACATGTAAGCTCAGAAGATGCTAAGTATTATGCTTGCTGAGGGTACTGTGGGAATTACAGGTTAAGAAGATGATGAATAGGGGTGTTTTAGTTTTGGCATGCAAGGGTACTTTGGGAGTTTAATTATTATTGTTTGACTGGGACTAAATGGGGTTAACTTGGATCTTAAACCAGGTATATGAACGGGTAAGGGGTAGGTAAAGTTATTTTAGGTGTTGGGCTTTGGGTATTTTGGGCTTAAGGGATGTAAGCTTAGTAAATGGATTGGGTTGTGTTTTATTATAACCGGTTACAAGACCAAAATAATCATAAGGACTAATTTTACACTTTGATGATAATTCAAGGACCAAAGGTGTAATGTTTGGGTAAAATGGGGGTGAAATTGGTAATTTGGTTATTGTGAGGGTGTATAGTGTAATATGGGTAAAGATAAGGGTGTGATGTGAAAAGTTAAGCAATTAAGATCCAAAATCCGTAAAACTGAATCTCCGGCTTCGGCTTTTGCACTCTTTCCATTCTCGTGCTCGTTTTTGTCGGTTTTTCCTTGATTTTTGTCCTTTTTCACAATATCCGTACCTGCACATGCATAAACTCAAGAAACACAAAGATATTAAGCATTAACAGCTAGTTTCCGGTTTATTTGGCTCATTTTGATAAGGGAAAGGCTATATGTTTTCACATATACCAAAATTACCCAAACTAAAGTATTGTCGTGTCCTCACGCAATGTCAACAACTCACACTTCTAAAACTAAAGATTTCAACCTCTTTCTACTAAAGCTATGTAAAGTAGCAAAGATTCCTCATAAGAGATTAAGAAATCCGTGATTCTAAAAACGCCCCGTTAAACCATTTTATCTCATATATAGATATAACATTAAGCAATTTCCTTTTTGTGTGACGGTTTGTTGAACTTTCTTATTTATCAATAACTCTCACATACTTTTGATAAACAATTTAGTATCACAGAGTAGGAAACACAACTCATAAAGAAGTGACCATACGGATAAAATTCATCGTTCTTGATTTTTCACGAGTTCCCAAACTAAGCTTAAAATCGAAATCACTTGCTAATTTTCACTATCCATAGATGCTACTTGTGCACGTTTAGCTAATTTTCACTCCCATAATCCTACTTCCTCTAAGGATTTTATTTTGAAAATTGATAATTTTTTTGTTTTTCTCTTTTCTTGTTGCGATAGATTTTTATTCTGATAAAAGCATCGATTTTAGACGCTAAGTAGTTTTCCAAACCTTCCCTCGAAAACCATTTCTTACAAGAATGAGGTCCACATCAAGGTCCAAATTTAACATGATTTAGGGGACGTCTTTTTTATTTACAACCGAGACATCACATGTTTGAGACTCGAAACGGAAGCTTTTTATTAGAACACCCCCGGAGTCGAAGCTTGGCTTAACATTATTTCAGCACATTTGCAAATTTGCAATTTTGCCCTCGGTCTTTTCAACCACTACAACGGGATTACCGTTTTATTAGAAGTCTTATTATGACTTTGGAATTTTTCCTCAACCTTTTTGAAGTCCATGACAACGGGGCTACCGTCAAACATAGAAAACTTTTATGGCTTTGGATTTTTACATTTATACATTTGAGCATTATTTCACATTAATTATTTGCCAAACTCCGAGTCCCACGACCTTTATAACAATAGAAACAATAGCACGTACTATCATGAATCAGTTGTCTATTATACCGCAACACTTACAGTACCCTGATGTGTACCCAACTCTCATAAGCAAGGATTCTTTCAAGAATGATTGAAAACTAAATATCGCCAAAAATAAATATCTTTAATTATTTTGAAATTTTTGTTTTTGGGTTTATTAAGCTGCTGGGAGTAAAAAGCCACAAGTAACCTCTACAAGCTCTAAAGATCCAACTACTCCACGCTTAGCATCTAACTTCTATATAACTCTATCATTTCTCAATCTACGCAAAATTAAAATCTTAAATAATAAGATTCGCGAATGCTTAGCCAATAATTTAGCTTTTGCAAATTAAAGTCAATTATGGGAACTTGCAAACTCTTTGCTAGAATTCGCGTTTTATAGCTCCTTATATGAAAAACTAGCGAAAGCTTTTAAGTATCAAGGTTAAGGGAACAAGCTAGGGCTCAAGGTCAAGTAAAAATTCTATTCATACTCTAACCAGCGGAAAGTCAACAAGGTGGCAAAACATATATTATTTTGCAAATGCTTCGTCAAATAATCTCAACTCTCGCATTTTTAAAATCACTTATTAGAAAGTAGCAAATACTTTTAAAGCTTCGCATATTTAAAATCACTTAGGGAAGCTTGCAAATTCTTGGCCTTGTGAGCTAGAATTCGTATATTATAGCTTCTTGTCTAAGCAATTAGCAAAGACTCTTCAAGATTCGCATATTTAAAGTAACTTCTAAAAGACTCGCAAAAACTTTTCAATCATAAAACTAGCAAAAGCCAACAAAAATTTTAATTTTTCTCACTTTTTTCATCAATTTTTTTTTCCATTTTTTTCATTTTTTAGGAAAAACGAGGTTGCGAGAGTGTAAGGCAAAAAAAATAAGTGCGGTCAAATCAAATCCAAGATTACCCCAAACTAAAATGAAACATTGTCCTCAATGTTTAAAGGCAAGGGTTCTCAACGGAAATCTAAAAGCTGATTATTAATTATGTCAAATAGAAAAATGTTAGTCGATAAGATTTAGGATATCGGATTTCCCAAATAAGCAACGAAGGATGAGACTCGAGTGGAGATAAGACAAAACCACGAGCACGAGAGTCTTAAAACTTCGGGAAAATCCTTGACAAAAACATCAAACCCCAAACACGAGAAATCGAAGAGGCAAACTCCCTCACGTCACTTATTAGAAATAGAAAGAAGATAAAAGGATAAGCATGGGTTGCCACCCACGAAGTTCTTTTGTTTTTGTTAAACGAGTCGCTAGATTGACTCGTCCCCGAGTTCATTTGTTCTTGGGGAAGCAAGTGGAAGAAATGCCGGGATCAAAAATGGTATCCTCATTCCCGGGGGAGAAAAAACGGGTGGGTTGTGTGGGTAAAATATTAGGCATAAGCACAAAAGGTTCATAAATCTCTTCCACGAAAACCTGTATTGATCATAATATGAAAGAAAGTTCCATCATCCGGTGGTTTAGCTGTCGGAGGAGGGGATGATGGATCAAAGTGAAATGACTCAATAAAAGAAAGGAGTCCATGGTTAAGAAGGCGACTTTTTGAAAGCTAAACGGTTAAGGTAACCATCATAGGTTCCTTTTCTTGGATTAATTTTGTCGTAACATGAAGTTCATTTTTAACGAATATCCCGAGATTAAAAACTTTGTCTTTACAAGTAGGCTCAACGGGGATATGTGACGGTAGACTCATCAGAGAGAGGGAAGTCATTGTTAAGCAATCGTTCAAGAAACAGAATATCCCCTTTAGGGTCATACTCGGCATTCTCAATACCCGGTGGTATTTGTTAATACAAATAAGCCGTAAATACGTTTATTTATATTTTACGATCTTCTAATGTTTTGTCGATAACAAACGTAAATTCATTTTAATGAAACAAATAAAATACGTACATGGTTTGAATCAATAGTTTACTAACACACTTATATTTTCATATAAAACACTAAACAAGTAGTAGTGATTACATTTTATATAAATGCATATGTATAACAACTAGTGTTTACATAATAGGTATATATATATACATACTTAGTATATATTGTAATGGGTAAGAATCTAAGTACTTGACCCATTAACTAGATACATTGAATGCAGTTGGGTAAAACCCAAAGTCCATGACCCATACCCATGGAGCATGATCCATAACCCATGACCCATTGCATGACATCATGCATGAAGTCATGTTGGGTATTATCCATGGTCCATGACCCATACCCATGACCCTTTGACTAGATGCATTGCATCTTCTAGATACATTGTATCTATTTGGATACCCATGATCCAAATTCCATGACCCATGATCCATGACCCATAACCCAATTAGGAGGAGCATCCTACGGATCCCCCTGTTTACACTGGACAGATCCCTCATGTAAGGGATCCGTGGGATCCGGGGAACAATATTTGATTTTTGTCTATAAATAGTAAGCCATTTCCTCATTGTAACACACCCATTTCACACACATTCTCTCTTAGTGTTGTAAACTCTCTAACCTCAGATCCAAAGGATCTTTCTTTGTAGTTTTGTGTTTGTTTGATTCTCTAGGTTCCTCTTAAAGGCGAGATCACCACCTCTTGAAGTCGAGCAAGCTCAAGTCCATGAGTTGCCAAGCTTCGTCATCATGAAGACTACTAAAGTTCTCTTGTTGATAGTTCTTTCTTCCTCCTTAGAAGTGTTGTGTTGAAGGCATAAGGTGAAAGATGCCAAAAGGGTCAAGTAGAAGGCATTAGTGAAAGGTGTTGAAATTCCATGTCGAAGGCATTAGTGAAAGGTGTTGAAAGTCCGTGTCGAAGGCATTAGTGAAAGGTGTTGAAGGTCCGTGTAGAAGGCATTAGTGAAAGGTCTTTGAAGGATCATGTCAAAGGCATTAGTGAAAGGTGCCAAGGGTGTACATTCAATATGGTGCATCGATGTACTAGATAGATTAGTTTGGGTAAAGGATATTGATATCCTTGATGATGTTGTAATAGGGAGTGTGTCTCCTTTGGGATAGGTGTTGTGTAGTGTTGGGTAGTAGTTCCTCCTGTGTAATGGAACTCGATATCTAACCTTGTACCGGATAAAGTGTAGGCGACGTTGTGATAGGTTTGGTTCTACCTCGTGGAAGAACCGGTGTCTAGCCTTGTACCGGATAAAGAGTAGGCGACGTTGTGAAGGCTTCTCCGCCACAAGGAGCTTGTGTTGTGTAGTCATTACGAACTCTCGAGTAGGTGACTCGGGGAGTAGAGTAGGACAAGGAAGGTGTCCTTGTAGCCGAACCACTATAAATACTCGTGTCGTGGTTTTGTGCTTCTTACTCTTTATCTTTGCATTGCTTATTTATATGCTTATCTATCAACATCCAACACACATATTTAATAGTTTAACAAAAGTCAATCTAAATAGTTTAAAACGAAGTTTTAATCGGTAAAACTATTCAACCCCCCTTCTAGTTTTCTACAGTATCGAGTCATCAGGAGTGAGAAATAAGTCGGCTTCCTCTATGAGAGGGTCACTTGTCTGATTATCAGAAATATCGTTCATAAAAAAATTTCTCAAATCGAACTCAATCTCAAAGTAGAAACACTCATAAATCGGAGGAGAAACATTCGTATGAATAGTGGTACTGCCACAAATTTTTTATTCAAATCTAAAAGTCTCAAGCTCCAGTAAAAATTCACTACCCTCAACGGGGATAGGAAATGAACTCGTATTTTCATTTAGTGCTTCAATCTTATAAATGAGAAGATTGATAATCAACAATTTTTCAAGAAGTGCATCATCCTCGATTTGCATCATATATGTGTCAATCTCTCCATCTTCTAGCTCAAAATTATTTTCTTCCTCTAAGCTGACGAGCCTAGAAGGTAAATCCTCAACGTAATCGATGTCTCCACAAGATAAAGAATCATCGTCAGAATCGGAGATCATCTCAACATGATCATTCGGGATATCAAAAGAAGGCTCATCACACATATCGTCGAAGATAACCTCGGACTCACTTGGGATTGGGACAAGGTTCTCAACACTATACTTTATTACTTCGTCCGATTCCATTTCTGGAATAGTGCTAAGATGCTCGTCCCCCATTTTTAGAGAGTCAACGGGTTCTTCAGGTGGTAATTCTTCCATAGTTTTCTCACAAGATTGGAAACTCATTAACTCTTCCATAAGTCGATAATGATGTTAATACGAAGTCATCTGGGTCTGTGGAGCGTAATCGGAGAAACTTCGAGAATCATTGAGAGAATTTTAATGGACAATTCACAACAATAACAATATCTGTTTCTACTATAATTTCCACACCGCTCACACAAACATTTGGGACAACGATACTGATTATCTTCCATACGGCTTTTACAATGAAACCAATGACGGTAGTCGAGCGTCGCCATAAGAATTAAACAATGAGAGGGTTGAGAAGATAGAATTATCGGTTTAGAGGATAAAAAAGATTATTTTTGAGTTTTTAGAAATAGAAAACATAAAAGACAAATATATTTTGAAAAAGAAAATATTTTTAGGTTTTTATATTTAAAAACTTTGAAAAACATTTTTTTTTTGTAATTAATTCGCCAACCGATGCTCGGTAGCTCTCTAGAATTACGCACAAAGGAGCGGAGAAACAAAGGCAGCGCCAAGCGTATTAAAAACCCGTTTCTTTGTGGTCACAATTTAACGTGAAACCTTCCTTACACCCCTCTTATAGTGTGTAATCTAAAGGTGAGCCGACGTAACAATTGGTTTCACTATTTCGTTTGTTCGTTTTTTAATTTTTTTTCTGATATTTTAAACACTCTAGGAAGAATGTTTGTGATTTTTTTCATTTTTGTTTTGGGTTTTTATAAGAAAATATATTCACAAAAACAAATGATAACTTCACGAGGAAGGTTCTTCAAAAACACGTGATTGTGACGGGAATCAAAAACTCACTACAACACTTCCCCGGAAGCGGCGCCAAAAATTGATTTGTTATTTATAGTATATGTTTTTCCAAAGAAATACAATTGAAGTATGTATTCCCGGATCGTTTCCCAACGAAGGTTGAAGGGAATTTTAATTCGAGTCGCGTTTTCGTGAATTTGAATAGTGAAAAGTGGATATTTTAGATTTTTTCACTAAAATTGATAAACATAAGCTAAAAACAACTTAATAAGCATCTAAAACAATAATATGAAGCAATTGGGGGCTAAAACGCAAAAAAAACCTAAAAACTCGAAAATCCAGGCTAATCCCAAGCCTTAAAAGTGAAACAGTGGAAAAATAACCCTAGAAATGCAAAACTATTTTTTCTACGTGCTAAATGACAAAAGAAAATTTTAGAAAAAATAGAGATAATTTTTTGACTTTTCTTTTATTTATTATGAATTAAAAACTAAATTTATGAAAACTAATTATTAAAAATAGTAAATGTTGATGAAAAATTATCAAAAATTCAAGGAAAGTACATTTTAAAAATTTTAAAAAGAGAAAAATAAGAAGCAATCACTAGCTTATCCAGATAAGCTAGAATAAGCTCTTGAAAAGCTGAAGGCTTAAAATTGCAATTACCCTTATTAATTAAACTATGCACCTCGGAACATGTAAGTCCCTAGAGCGCAGTTGGTTAAGTGTGCTTTGCTAAAAGGGAGGTCCAGGGTTCGAGGCTTGCCTCACCCAGGACCACCCCTTTTTTTCAAATCTCTTTTTACAAATTGAAATGATAAGCTAAGATTAGCAGGTTTTGAAAAGATAAACTTTTTTGAAAATGTAAAATAAGCTAGTAAAAAGCAATTTTATAAAACAGCTTAGCAAAACTTTAAGCTAAAATTAACTGATAAATAAGCACAAGCTTGAAAGAGCTTGTGCTTACTTGAAAAGTTATTAAAAAACTTAAAACAAACATTATTTAGCTAAGGCTATCCTAAAGAAACAGCTTCTAAATAAGCAAATAAGCTGAAAGCAAAACTAAGAAATAAGCACTCATTGAATTCTGCTATAACAGCAGCCTAGAATACTAATTTGCATACTAAAAATAAGCTCTTAAACAAACGCCAAATTCCTCAAATAAACAAAACAGATTAACTTTATACTACTAGCTGCTAAATAAACCAAATATCATACAATAAGCTCTAATGAAAAGGCCTAAATCAACTTGAGGAAAAGGCTTCTCAGGTTGTTTTGGTTTTGAAAACAAAAGAAAAGCTTTGATCCACTACTCATAAGCTTTAAATGAAGCTAGAAAAAGCTATTTATAAACTTTGAAAACTCAAAACAGATAAAATTGGAACAATAAGGTTTTAAGAAAACCAACTTTTGAAGATTTTGGATTTGATTTAAATCCTAAAAATGATCTGAGAAATTGATTCATTGGAATGATTTTTTGTTTTCTTTAAAAACTATGACAGAAACACAGATATGGAAATTGACCCAAATTGATTTGAAACTTAAGCCACTCAACCTAATTATGAAGATAACCTTGAAACACTCCTTTGAACTCAGGAAACACAACTCAACATCACCTTTTCATACCAATTCAGATTCAAGCTATTGAAACAGTTAAACATCACAAAATTTTTCATTTCATTGAAAAACCTTTGAAACTTTATGAAAGAGCTTTGGATAACTTGTAAACTTCTATAATGACTGAAATACAGCTTTAACAAATTGATTCATGAACCAAAAATCACCAAAACACCAAAAACCAACTAATGCCAAACACTCCCTTAACTTGACAGTTTTAACTTTAACACTATTTTTGACTTAAAATTCTACTAGTTTTGACCCTAAATAACAAATAGTGACTAAATGAATTTCTAAAATGAGATTTTAATCATAAAATAAGCTGAGAAATAGCTGGACCAAAACTTTGACTTTATTTGACTTTTTGGAAAATTGAACACATAATTGAAAACAAAACTTACAAAGAGCTAAAAAGTTTTTATAAGCTTGTTGAGAAGCTATGATGAGCTTTTTACAGCTTATTTGAAACTTAATAAACCTTTTGAGAGCAATAATAAAAGCATAAATATTGAATAACAATTGAATTGAAGTCATACTTTATATTTTGTTAATCATAAAAGAGGTTTACAAAATTAATACTAAAATTGAAAGACAATTTAAACTAAATACAACTGAATTAAAAATCGACATAAAAACGACTATAAACTATGGACTCAATTTATAAAAATTGGACAAATCTAATCTGTGAGAAGAGGGTCTTCTTATATAGGCCTTCAAGGGTTTCAGAATGATTAGGAAGCTTGATTCTTGGCCCTTGATCATCAATTGCATCATCTCATTCCATTACATCCCTAGGATCAACTTTGTGAGGTGTTTCCTCCAATAGGAATGCTTGGGATTGCCAACATGGCAATCCATCTAACATGTAAGCTCAGAAGATGCTAAGTACTATGCTTGATGAGGGTACTATAGGAATTACAGGTTAAGAAGATGATGAATAGGGGTGTATTAGTTTTGGCGGGCAAGGGTACTTTGGGAGTTTAATTATTATTGTTTGATTAGGACTAAATGGGGTTGACTTTGATCTTAAACCAGGTATATGAACGGGTAAAGGGTGGGTAAAGTTATTTTAGGTGTTCGGCTTTGGGTATTTTGGGCTTAAGGGATGTAAGATTAGTAAATGGATTGGGTTATGTTTTATTATAACCGGATACAAGACCAAAATAATCATAAGGACTAATTTTACACTTTGATGATAATTCAAGGACCAAAGGTGTAATGTTTGGGTAAAGTGGGGTGAAATTGATAATTTAGTTAATGTGAGGGTGTATAGATTAATTTGTGTAAAGATAAGGGTGTGATGTGAAAAGTTAAGCAATCAAGATCCAAAATCCGTAAAACTGAATCCCCTGCTTCGGCCTTTGCACTCTTTCCATTCTCGTGCTCGTTTTTGTCGGGGTTTCCTTAATTTTTGTCCTTTTTCACTATTTCCGTTCCGGCACATTCATAAACTCAAGAAACACAATGATATTAAGCATTAACGGCCCGTTTCCGGTTTATTTAGCTTATTTTGATAAAGAAAAAGGTATATGTTTTCACATATACCAGTTGTCAATCCTAGAAAAATTTCAACTTATGGCTCATCCCGAGCTTTCTCATGCCCTCCTTGCTGTAGAAACCTGCAAAAAAAATGATAACAAACAATCCAAACCAAACTACACTATTAAAAATGAAGGGAAGAAAAGACGGGTTGTCTCCCGACAAGCACTTTTCTTTATTAAGTAGTCTTTAATTTGGACTCAAAGCCGGAGCTCACGGTTCCCAATAGACGTCTGCAGCTCCGTCCATTTCTTTCCTAACGCCTCTTTTTATGATTGCGGCATTCTTCCTACTAACAAATGATTCTTTTTTTCTTCCATTTAATAACATGGTGGAAGCTTTCCTTCCCCTTAATCCTGAACATCTTAACTTCATATGTTTCAATTTTTATCTTCAGAGGATCATATGGTATCTTCAACTCTTCATATCTATTTTATTCAATTCCCTCGTACTTACCCCTATACCAAGTCTGGGTGTTATGACTGCATACCATTTCACATTTTTCCCAAACTTCTTTTAACATGTGACCTTTTTCCCATTCTAAACCATTATTCACAATCTAATCTCTCAAACTCTTCTCTTAATGTTGCAAATTGCCCCTTAGCATTCTCCATTTTCGCCCATACTTCTCTTTTCCTTTCGTCAAGAATCTGAGAGTATCGAGAATCATACAAAATGAAGTCTTTTTTGGAAATTTCTGTGTTGCATACTTGCTAAGGTGCTGGTTGTTCCTTAGGTTTGTCATCTATTACCTCCGAAATACTTGTCACATCTTCATAGTCTTCAAATATCTACTCATTGTATAAACTCTCTGTAGCCTGCTAATTGATTTCTTCATTCCGAAATTTAACTTTTAACCATTTATCAAAAGGCATATTGCTCATCTTTTGATGGGTATTTAGTATCTTGAAACTGCCTTTTGCATTATTGCAATCAATCTCAACGACTTCGATCATAAGGTTACTAGGAGTCAAAATTCCATCCGATCCACCATTCGATTCAGTTATCTCGTGCATGGATTGCTCTACATCTATTGTAGATGCTCTTCCATCCACATAATCAGTATCATCATCACCACAATAATTGATCCACCATTCATTAGAAAGTCTTCCTATGGTCCCTTGATCGATTTTGGTACTCCCCACATTTATCTTAACCAATCATAAAAAGATAGATCATCTAATTTTTCTTCTTGTCTTTCCTTATCACAGTTACATTCCTATTTTTTAATCCTTTCACCTTCTTTCATTTCGTCCACCAAGTCGCCTCCATTTCATTTATTTAAAGAAGGATTGTAGGAGGGCCGATATCGACTTACCCTTTCACTGGTGGCTAGTATAGGTTCACACATGTGCATCCTCCTAGTTGCGTGATATGATTGGGTCATAACCAGATGATTAATTTCTTGAATCTCAATATTGCATGAAGTGTTAGTTTCAGAAATATGGTCAAACCTTTCAAATTTAGCGCACGAGGGTGAGTTAAAAGAGAAAAGATCCTAAGATATTTCTAATACATTAAAGAGCTCATCTTCACTAGGTGTTTTAATAATCTTAGCCATACAAATAGTCTCAATTGCTAAAGGTGTACCAACTTCTCTACTTGTTTTGAACAAGATTCTTTCGTCTCCAACCCCTAATGAAATTTGTTTAGTGAACACATCGATTCGTGCGTGAGCCGTGGCTAATGCAGGTCTCCCTAAAATTATAGGTATCCTAGGTTTTTCTCCCATGTCCATGACGACAAAGTCCATAGGAAATACAAACTTATCGACCTTTACTAACATGTTGTCTAAAATTCCTAAAGGAGTCCTTTGGGTTCCATCAGCCAATTTAATCATGAGACAAGAGGGTTTTAGGTTTTCTTGACCTAGTATTTTAAATATGGGAAATGATATGACACTAACACTAGCCCCAAGATCGGCCATAGCATATTCAACATTAATATTATCAATAGAACAAGGAAGAGTAAAACTTTCTGGGCCTTCCTCTTTTGGAAGTAGTTGATTTTGCAGAACTGCAAAGCATTTGGCATTTAACTTCATTGCTTCTTTATATGTGGATTCTTCCTCCTTATCCTCTGCAACCTGGATGGAAACATACGATACACTAGAAAAATAATTAATTTTATCAGCTGAATAATCGAAATGTGTATATAGAGGTGACCCATCACTGGTGAATATGGCCTTGTATTGACCAACTTATGCGGATCTACCTGCTTCCTTTGTGATATGTCTATGTATGTCATTACTCAGCATCCCAACCATGGCCTCCAGAGTCTTAAGAAACTCATTGTGACTTTTAAGGTTCATGTTCGTGCTTTCTTGAAAACTCTTCAACCATGCGTCTTGTTCATCCTGCTTCTTTGCTGATTCTTCCAAATACTTATTTATCGTTTCTTTCAAGCTAGAACTTTTTTCTCCAAAAGGGGGTCGATCATCTCCTCTTGAGTAATATCCAGGCGGTCCTACATGGTATCTCGCTTCATTACCTCCATTTCTTTGAAAAGGTCTACTAACCTCTCTATACTTCAATTATTTAACCGCCTTTACTCCTTCATGCACTGGGCAATATTAGCCAAATGTATCCCTACACTAGTCGCAAATCCTACCTGAATAGCATGAACATTCTCCTTTAGCTTTTTCATATCTCTACCCAAACTATCAAGCTTGCTGGTGATGGCTGAAATTCCGTCTAAGCTTCCCCCACTACTTCTACTGCTAGCACCATCGTACCATTTCTAATAATGGTCTGCCATATCTTGAATTGCCTCAAGGGCTCAAGTGGGTTTCATCCCAAGGATCGTTGCCCCTGGAAGTCTAGCATCTGTCTAGTTGAAATATTCAGCCCTTTGTAGAAAATGTTGATAGTTTGTTGGTTATTGAGATCGTGAGTTGGGCAATTGTAGAGGAGATCATTATACCTATCCCATGCTTGGTAAAAACTTTCATGCCCATATTGCTTGAAATTATAAATCTCTTCAAGCTGTTTTGCCATCTTGGAAGGAGGGAAATATCGTTGAATGAAATCCTTTTTAAGGATGTCCCAAGTGTTAAATGTGCCGCTGGGTAACCTGTTTATCCATCTCTGTGCTGCTCCAGTGAGTGTCATAGGAAACAGTCAGAGCATGACAGCATCGTAAGAAACACCCGGAGTGTTGAAGAGACTTACCATGTACAAGACCTTGTCTACGTGTTCATGAGCATCGTCATATTGCTTCCAAAAAAAGGAGATTCCCTCAACTCACGCATGAATTGGTTCTTGATCTCGAACTGAATATTAGCCCCAATTGCCAGCCTAACAACTCCCAATCCTTGATTTCCTCGAGTCATAGCTAAGTACTCCTCGAGAGTGAGTGTGTTGATGTCTTCCATTGCAAACCTGAAAATTATCAAAGAATAATATTAAGAAAGAAAAATAAACAAGTAATGAAAACTACAAAAACAAAAATTGTAAAAACTTAAATTATGTTAGGAATTAGAAAATTCAGTCATTAAAGTGTCGGTCACCTCAAGTATATGTAATCATTAGAAAGCTCGTAGTCGTAGTTATTTTATATTAGTAAGTAGTTAGTTAAGTAATACCGTGGAGGACGGACGGGTCTTTAGCCACTGTATGCTTGATCCACAGCCCGTTGGAGGCGTTTATTGTAAGACACTATAAATACCCTCTACCTCCCAAGGTAGAGGGTTGGAGCTTCAATACCATTTTTTCACATAGTTCCCAACTCTCTTCCATTTCTCCCTCTAAAACTTTCTCTCTCTAAAACCTTATATACGCCACTTATGTATTTGGTATGATGTGTTTGTGAAATCCAATATGTTACAATTGGTATCAAGAGCCATGGTTTGATCATCTCTCTTACATATCCTTGGATTTCTAGTGGTTTTATATGGTTTTTGGGTTTGAAAAAGTTTAGTGGTTTTTGAATCATTTGGATCATTTCTTGTGTTAAAGTTTGAATTTTGAGTGTACTTTTGTGTTTAGAATCATTGTATGTGCTTGGGTTTTGATTTGCAAAGCTTGAATCACTGTGGTTGAGCTTGTTTTGGATTGAAAAGTGTGGTTTTGAAGTTTTTCAACCTAGCGACTTGTGTCTCGGTGTGTTTTTCTTCGTAGCGACTTGCTTTAGTAATTTCCAGCGAGTTATAGTTTAAGTCGTAGCGACTTTATCCTAGTGACTTGTCTATGAGACAAGCCGAAAAGCATCAAGTTAGTGGAGGTTCCACTTAGGCTAGCGACTTGGTTGGGTTAGCGACTTGTTTCTATTATTTCTAGCGACTTGTCCTTATTGTTCTTAGCGAGTTGATTCTTAGCAACTTCGATACTTAGCGAGTTGTTCTTTAGCGACTTGTCTGCTTAGCGATTTGGTGCTTTAGCGACTTGTGTTTAGCGACTTGTGTTTAGCGACTTGGGTCTTAGCGACTTGTGCTTAGCGACTTGATTCACAGCGACTTGAGGTTTAGCGAGTTGCTACTTAGCGACTTGGTGCTTAGCGACTTGGTTCAAGGGTTATAGCGACTTGGTTAATATTTGTTTCTAATACGGTTTTCTCATGATTTAGTGAAATCTCGTGAAAGAATCTATTTCCTGGTTTAATCATAGAGTTATAAAATCCCGTGAAATCTGTAAACATGTCTACCAACGTGCCTACAATCATCTCTACGCAGGCGAGGGGCGTTAAGTTTGGTTGTTTCTCGTCCACCCATGCAGACGAACTGACTATGACTCATGGGCTCAACGTCCGGTTTTATTGTCTGGGAAAGGAAAATGGAGTCAACATTCTCAAGTCAATTGATGAAGGACCTATCAGTTGAGACTGAGACATAATGACACTACTACAGATGGAACAATGATCCTTGGATTGGACAGACCAAAGACATATGATGAGCTCAGTGATAAGGAGAAAAAGAGATTGATGTGATATCAGGGCAAACATTATACTTCAGGGTCTTCCAAAGGACATTTACAAGCTGATCAATCACAACACTGAAGCTAAGGCAGTTTGGGACAATGTCAAGATGCTTCTATCGGGTTCAAAACTTACCAAGGAAGACAGAGAATCACAACTATGTGATGAATTTAAGCATTTTAAGATGAAATCAGAAGAAAGTGTTTATGAATATTACGTGAGATTCCACAAGCTTGTAAATGACATGAGGAACATCAAAATGACCATGCCAAATATTCGCCTGAACTCAAAGTTTGTAAACAACATGAATCCAGAATGGCACAAATTTGTCACCTCTGTGAAGCTAACCAAAGGATTGAAGAACACCAACTATGAGCAACTGTACATGCCTTCCTTCTTCAAAATGAGAGACATGCTATGTTTGAACGAAGGATTCTTGAACAGTTCAAAACTAAACATGGAGAAACAAGCTTTTCAAATGATTCAACAGCCTTCTACACCAATGTTGGAATTACCACCAAAGCTTCTCAAGTCATACCAACGGGAAATGGTAACTACAAACTCATTCCAGATCCATCATACAAGCCTCCTGATTCAAACACATTCATGGAAAACTTCATCAATCAACTATCTCTCATGGTTAGTCAAAATATGAATTCCCTCCCACACACCAACAATAATCTCAGAACATCATCCAATCCACAGAATCAAGCTACCGTTAGAGATGGGAAGGTTATGGTGCAACCAGTTCAAGGAAGACAGTATGAACAGGGAAGAGGTGGAGTAGGTGGAGGGTATGTAATTCAGAATCGTGGAGAAATGCCATCAGTGACAAGTGAAGCCAATCAAGTGCTACAACTGTGGTGGTGATGGACACATTGCAAGGAACTGCACATCTCCAAAACGCCCTCAAAATGCAGAGTACTTCAGGGACAAGATGCTGCTGGTACAAGCTCAGGATAATGGAGTTGTTTTGGATGAAGAGGAATTGTTGTTTCTTGCTGAAGGAAATGCTAAAACCTATGATGCTGATGTGGATGAACACAGCAGATGAGGGAATGGGTCGAACAATCCAAATGCATGTCAAGTAGCTGACTGTGATGCTTATGATTCGGATGTGGATGATGAACCAACGCCTGCAATCTTCATGGCTAGCATTTCTCCAATGGTCTCTCCAAAGGCTTCATCATCTAAGGAAGCTGGTCCATCCAAAGAATCAATCATTTCAGAGGTATTAAAACTATACGATGAAGTTGATGAGCAAAAGATTCATAATGAAGTACAATCTCTTGAAACTTATGAATCAGATATTGATAAAGAGGGTAAGTAATAATATTGTCTCTTATCATCAATATGTGACGCAAAGTGAAAGTGAGATTGTACCAAGTGATGCATCTTCTGCAGTCAATGATGACTATGTTTTTGATGAATACACTGCATGTGCTGATGATTCTGTACCTCACGAACTAAATGCCTATAAAAAACAAGTTGCTATTTATGAACAACGTGCTAAGTTTGAGTTAACTACCGAGTGAAAGGAAATGGATGACCTAATGCGTACAATTATTAGAAAAAGTAATTTTAGAGAAGAAGTGTTAAAACGAGAGTTAAACTCCTTACAAGAAAAGCTTTCTAAAACGGTTAAGCAAAAGCAAGAGCTTCAAGAAAATGTTAAAGCGCTTAAATAAGAATTTAAAGCTAAGGAATCAAAACTTTTGAATGACTTTTCTAATCTAATTTTTTTGAAAAACAAGCTTGAAAATAAGTTGTACGTACAAGGGAACACCATTCAGACTACTCACATGGTCACTAAGCATCGAGTTTTAAGCGATGGCGTAGTATTCCCATTATTAAGGAACCACCACGAGTATGGTAAGAAAGCAAGAGAAGCTCAGAAGGTAAGCTATGATGGCAATGAAATCCTTAAGCCTAGGCAGAAACCTAGTTGCGTTGAGTGCACTGAGGAAGATAAGCAATTAGAAGAGGTTACTAGGAAGAAATTGGATGAAAACTTAGAGCCCCTCATGCATAGAAAACAACATCGCTTTCAAAACACCCAACTATGCTAAGGATAATTGGATTGCATTTAACAAGTTTAGACCACAGACTCAGCTGACCCCTAAACAAGTGTTCTGGAAAAAGGATATGGACATGAAAAAGTGATGAATTTGTTGAACAAATCCCCATGTAGGAGAATGATTCCAGCCCGTATATCCCCAATACACCAATGCATTTAGTTCCTAGATCTATTCCCACTAAGAGCAAGACCTTAATCGGTCAGTATGTTATTTATCAGTTATTTGTTGATTTTGAGAAAACATGAAAAGGATCACACACATTGGGATAACGAGGAAAGGGGTTTTGAGCTAACTAAAAAATGCTATTTAACTGAGGTCATGCCTTTCTTTAAACAATTAAAAGGTCAATTTGAGAGTCTTAAAAAGGGGATGGATTCAGATATTAAAGAAATGGAAAAGAATTTGATGCAATGATAGTTGAGGTCAATGACTATGAGCAAGAATTAAAATATAATGAGATTGAAGAAAAACTGCATACCTTAAATGAGAATCAGATTTCTGAATGTATCACTCAAGATGTGTTTTACACTACCACGAATTGTTCAATTAATGCATCCCAATTTCATGACTTATCTGTTGCTCTGAAAGTCTCCCATGATCGTGTCATTAGCTTAGAAAAACTAACTCTAAATTTCATGAAAAATTTGAACGGGGTGATCATGATAACCTGGTGAAACAGTTTTCTAAATTGGAAGTTGAGCATCTTGCTTTGCAATTGAAATATCAACATCTAAAAGAAAATGTTAAAACCTCAAATATCAAGACATCCTTGATGCTCCTAAATTTGATGCAGTTTTGAAATCACAAAGCGTGATGAACAGATTCGAGCTCATTGTAACACGATCAGAAAAATGAGAACCCAAATTTCGCAATTAAAGGGTGAAAAGAACAATGTGACAGGCTCCCAAATGCCTCCTCCTTTAGATTCTCAGAGTTCTCAGACTTTTCGTCTTCAAAACTTGGTTAATGTTTTACAAAAGGAAAATGAGAGTTTTTTAGAAGAAAATGAAAAGGTGAAACATCACTTTAAAAAGATATATGATTCAATGAAAGTCACTATGTTAGGAATTAGAAATTCCAGGTATTAAAGAGTCGGTCACCTCAAGTATATGTAATCGTTAGAAAGCTCGTAGTCGTAGTTCTTTTGTGTTAAGTAGTATTTAGTTAAGTAACACCATGGAGGACGGACGGGTCTTTACCCACTGTATGCCTGATCCACAGCCCGTTGTGTGTCGATTTATGTAAGACTATAAATACTCTCTACCTCCCAAGGTAGAGTTGGAGCTCATAATAATATCTTTCACTTTCTCTCACTAAGTTCCCTAAACCTCTAACTTTCTCTCTCTAGAATTCCATTTATAAGCCACTTTGTGTTATGGTTTGATGTGTATGTGAAAACTTATATCTAACAATTGGTATCAAGAGCCAAGGTTAGATCATATCTTGCACATCTTTGGATTTCTAGTGGTTTTTAGGTGGTTTTGAGTTTGAAAAAGTTTAGTGGTTTTGCATCATTTGGTTGATTTCTTGTGTTAAAGTTTGGATTTTGTTAGTACTTTTATGTTTAGAATCATCACAAGTGTGTAGGTTTTCATTTGGTAAGCTTGAATCATCTTGGTTGGGTTGTTTTGGATTGAAAAGTGATGTTTATGTGGTTTTTTCTAGCGCGACTTAACTCACGTATTACTTTCTTCGTAGCGACTTGCTTTACAAATTTGTAGCGAGTTACAGTTTTAGACCTAGCGACTTATACCTAGCGATTTACAGTACAAGTAGTGGACTCTCCACTACGGGTAGCGACTTAATTGGTAGCGACTTGATCTGTAGCGAGTTGCTCTTTAGCGACTTGTATCTTTAGCGACTTGAGTAGCGAATTCCTGCCAAAATTTTGCTAGCGACTTGAGGCTTAGCGAGTTACTACTTAGCGACTTGCATTTGTCTAGCGACTTGGGACTCTAGCGACTTAGTGGTGTAGCGAATTAAGTGTTAGCGACTTGGTGCATTATCTTCTAGCGACTTGGGTGATTGTTTACGGTTTTCTCTTGATTTAGTAAAATCCGGTGAAAGAATCTATTTCTCGGTTTAATCATAGAGTTATAAAATCCGTTATTATCTATTAACATGTCTACCAACGTTCCTACTATCATCTCCCTTGTTGAGAAGATGTTCAAGCAGTGGATCGAGATACTTTTCGTCCCATGCTTGTGAGAACGACTACGATTCTTGGGCTCAACGAATCAGTTATGCTTGCCTTGGAAAGGAATATGGTGTCAACATTCTCAAATCCATTGATGAAGGACCATATCGAGTTGAGGCGACTAGAGACATACTTGATACTAATGAAGATGGTACTCCTGTTTACGGAATGGACAGACCTAAAATGTATGATGAGCTTGATGATAAGGAGAAAAAGAGATTCGATCACAGATATCGGGCTTCAAACATTGTTCTTCAAGGTCTTCCTAAAGACATCTACAAGCTGATCAATCATAACAACGATGCAGGCGGTTTGGGATAATGTTAAGATGCTTCTCCGGGTTGAATTAACTATGGAAGGCAGAATCCCAACTCTATGACGAATTTGAACACTTCAAGATGAAACCAGATGAGAATGTCTATGAGTACTATGTGAGATTTCATAAGTTAGTGAATGACATGAGGAACATCGGAATGACTATGCCTAACATTCATTTGAACTCAAAATTTGTGAACAACATGAATCCCGAATGGCACAAGTTTGTCACCACTGTGAAGCTCACTAAAGGATTGAAGAATACAAACTATGAGCAACTCTATGCCTTCCTCCTTGAGAATGAGAGACATGCTATGTTTGAAAAATTGATTCTCAATCGGTTCAAAACCAACCGAGGAGAGACAAGCTCGTCTAATGACTCAGCCTTCTACTCAAACATCGGCATCACAACCAAAGCATCACAAGTCATACCCTTGGGTAATGGTAATCACAAACTCATTCCTGATCCTATGTTCAAACAAGGCGATCTTTGATGCACACTTGGGTAATTTCATTAATCAACTAGCTCTTCTGATTAGTCAAAACATGAATTCTCTCCCACAAACCAACAACAACCTCAGAGCGACATCTAACCCACACAAAAGCTTGTTAAAGATGGAAGGATCGTGGTGCAACCATTCGGGAAAGACAGTATGATGGGGAAGAGGTGGAGTTGGTAGAGGTTATGTTGGCAACCAGAATCGAGGAAGGAATGGTAACCAAGGTCAAGCTAAGCCAATCAAATGTTATAACTGTGGTGGTGAGGGACACATTGCAAGAGCGCACATCTCCAAAGCGTCCACACAATGCTGATTACTTTAGAGATAAGATGCTGGTACAAGCTCAGGGACAATGGTGCTTTGCTTTGGATGAAGAGGAATTGATGTTTCTAGCGAGGGCAATGCCAAGACCTATGATGCGGATGTGGATGACATTAGAGAATAGGTCACAATCATCGAATGCCTTTCAGTCGTGATTGTGATGCATACGACTTCGATGTGGATGATGGACCTACGGCACACACAATTTTATGGCTAGCATTTCTCCAATGGTTTCTCCCAAGGTCTCTTCTTCACCACTAGCGGGCCCATCCCAAGACAAACTCATCTCAGAGGTATTAAAACTATCGATATCTGATGTGCAACAGATTCATGACAAAGTACAATCAACTGAAACTATTGAATCAAATGTTGAAAATATGGGTAATATCGATATTATCCCATATGATCAATACGATGAAACAAAGTGAAGGTGTACCAAGTGATGCATCTTCGCAGTCAACAATGACCATGTTTTGATGAATACACGCATGTGCCCACGATGATTACGTAATTCTGAACTAAATGCCTATAAAGAGCGTGTTGCTATTTATGAACAACGTGCTAAATTTGAGTTGACCACTCGTGAGCGGGAAATGGATGACCAAGTCGCGTGCATCATTAGAAAAAGTAAATTTAGAGAAGAAGTATTGAAACAAGAATTAAATTCCTTGCAAGAAAAACTTTCTAAAACAGCTAAGCAAAAACAAGAACTTCAGGAAAATGTGAAAATGCTTAAGCAAGAATTTAATGCAAAGGAATCAAAACTCTTGAGATATTTTTCTAATCTGAAAACTTTGAAAAACAAACTTGAAAACAAGTTGTACATACAAGGAAACACCATTCAGACTGCTCATATGGTCACTAAACATAGAGTTCTAAGCGATAAGCATAGTGTTCCCATTATAGATAAACCCAACCACGAATGCGGAAAGATAGCAAATGCAGCTCAAAGTGTGATCTATGATGGCAATGAGATTCTTAAACCTAGACAGAAACCTAGTTGCGTTGAGTGCGCTGAGGAAGATAAGAAATCAGATGAAGTCACTAGGGAAAGGATGAACAAAAATTAGATGATCCTAAATGCAAAGAGAAAAAAATAATTATCACTCCCATGACTACAAAAAGGAAAACTGGATTTCCTTGAACATGTTTAAGCATCAGACATTGTTGACTCCCGAACAAGTTTTACGGAAAAGGATTTAGATAAGCTTGAAAATATTGTCGAAACAAACCTCCTATGGAAAATGCCTAGAATGTTGTGTATCCTCCTAATCCACCAATGCATCTTGTTCCTAGAAAAATTGCCACTAAAAGCAAGACCTTAATTAGCCAATATGTTATATTTCAACTATTTGTTGATTTTGAGAAAACTTGCAAGAAAGGATCACAACTGGTATAACGAAGGAGAAAGGGTTTTGAGCAAATGAAAGAATGTTATTTAACTGTGGTCATGCCTTTCTTTAAACTTCTGAAAGATCACTTTGAGAGTCTTAAAAGGGGATAAAACTGATATCAAGGAATGGAAAAGAATTTGATGCAATGATTGTTGAAGTTAGTGATTATGAGCGTGCACTAAAATATAATGAGATTGAGAGGAAGAACTTGCATACCTTAAATGAGACTCTTATTACTGAATGTGTTGCTCAAGATATCTTTTTCATTGCTTCAAATTGCTCTATTAATGCTTCCAAATTTCATGAACTATCTGTGGCCCTGAAAGTCTCCCATGATCGTGTCATTGATCTTGAAAAAACTAATTCTAAACTAAACGAGAAAATTGAACTGGATGATCACGACAATTTGGTTAAACATTTTTCTAAACTAGAAGTTGAGCATTTTAATTTACAACTAAAATATCAACATCTTAAAGAAAATGTTAAAACTTCAAATATCAAGACATCCTCGGATGCTCGAGTTTGATGCAGTTATTCAAATTAACAAACGTGATGAACAGATTCAAGCTCATTGCAACACGATCAGAAAGTTGAAAGCCCAAATCTCTCAATTAAAGGGTCAAATTAACAATATGACAGGCTCCCAAATCCCTCCTCCTTTAGATTCTCAGAATTCTCAAACTTTTCATCTTCAAAACTTAGTTGATGCCTTACAAAAAGAAAACGAGAGTTTTCTAGAAGAAAATGAAAAAGTTAAACGACATTTTAAAGAGTTATATGATTCAATAAAAGTCACCCGTGACCAAAACAACGAAAAAATAACGTCTCTACAAAAGGAAATTGAGAATCGAGAAGTCGGGAAATAGAACCCGCTTGTTTTCAATAAGAATGTTGTCTCAAAGTCACCCTTAGACTGCAAATACCTTTACGTAGCAGTTAAATATATTCCTCCTCATCTTAGGAATAATGAACATCGTTTCATGAATATCTCTCGTACCTTAAGGATAGTCTAGAATGTCTCCGTGAGATTGTCGAAGAGGATTTCATTAACAAACCTCTTGATAGTGAAATTAGGTTTGCTTGCCTCCGGGCCAAACGATCTCAAGAGTTGCTAGAATGTGTAATTGCCACATGTCCCAAATCCTTAACCTTAGGTGCAAAAGGCAAGGCTGTGATGCCTTGTTCTATGCCTAGTGCAGCGAGAAATCCGTTCTATGACCAGTCTTAAGAAAGGAAACACTAATGTGCCTTCAAGTAGTTCAGATTCGAGATATGTTAGTGCTAAGAAAGTGAACTTTAGTGTGCCACAAAAGCTCAAATCACGCAGTCTTAAAGTATACACTAATGTGCCCTCTAGTACTTCAGACCCACACATCAAGTTCAGGAATGCAAAAATTAGATCAACCAACTAATGTTCCCATTCCCTCACGAAGTAATCGGTGACTTTAAAGCGAACATGTCAAAGTCTCAAGACAATACAAGGAATGATAGGACCTTGCAAGCTAAGAATGTGCATTGGAAGAGTAGAAGAATCTAGGAACTTTAATCTTGAGTTAAATAAAACGAATCGTGTTGATTCTAGTATTAGCCTTAGGCGTCTTGTAATTAATTCAATCCGATATTTGCAAACCTTGTAATGATGTGCCGCTGAATTCGGTACTAATCAGGAATGTGGTGTGAATGCTTTGTCTAATGCTGTCAAATGCCCAGTTAAAATTGTTAATGTAGGATCGTTATTTTTATTGTGTTGATGATTCGGGTGGTCTTGGATGATCAAAATACATGTTTTCCATTTTAGAGAGAGTAGAGAGATGTTCTTGCTAGAGGTGTACTCAAATGTTGAATGTTAGATTATGAGAAGCACCACCCCTTCCATGGATGGAAGGGGTATTTATACTTACAATACACACCTCTATCGGCCTGTGGATATGGTATACAGTGGGTAAAGACCCGTCCTTCCTCCACGGTGTTGCTCTAAACTAAACTACGCTACAATACTAACAAATAAACTACTTAATACCGTAACAAACGACACGTCTACGAGTTAACATATGCTAGACTTATAATTGGGGTGACCGACACTTTAACATGGAATTTTCTAATTCCTAACAATCTCCCCCTAAGGGAGGTCACCCCATGAAATACATTATGCATCCTAGCATTCTATCTTTTTCTTTAGTTCTTGAGCTCGTAGACTTGAATTCTTCAACATCTGCATCTTTGTGCTTTTGTAGCGATTCTTTAAAGTCCGCATTGAATTGTACTTTAAGTGGAGGCCTTTAATTGATCCACATCTTTGATGATCTTCGAGCTTTCTTTGAGATCATCAGCCACAGTAAATCTCTCTGGATCATCCATAGTAGTGTTGCCTTCATGTGAAGTTGTGACATTTGGACCGACATGCTCACACTTTTGAATCATGACATCTTTCCATCGAGTAGCGAGAAGCCTTACTGGTTCATGATATTTGCAGCAGTGAAAGCATAAGCATATTATGAAATATCGAGCCAGTTATGTAGATATGCACCAGTCATGATTTCTTCAAATTAAGTGTGATGCTGTGAGCATGCGGCTTTGGATTGACTCCTCAATTCGATCAGCGCAATCGTCGGGTGTACCGCATACGACATTAGCAAGATAAGCGCACGAAAGTGACTTTGATCACTTTCGTTGAATTGAGGTACACGGCCCACGGTTCCCGTTGATCAGTACAAGTACTGCAATGATCGTGTGGATTCTAAGAATCTCCTTGACAAGGTTTCACATTTGTTCTAGCTGTTCTCAAACCGAACGTCTCAAAGAAGAACAACAGTGAGTGAACCAAACAAATTGAGATTCACTGATTGATGAAAATGATTTAAAAAACAATCATTTATTGCTTGAAGAAAGAGTTTTGCAATACAACGAAGGTTTTATGAGAAAGATCAATTTTCAATCAAAATACTTTTTGTATTAGAGAATGAGTACACATTCGACGTGCTAGAAAAAAGAAGAGATTTGCACATCGAACGGTTTTTCTAAAAGTATTTTTCAATCAGAGATATTTTTTTTTTTTGTTTGAAAACATAAGTACATTCGACGTGCTAGAAAAAGAAAAGATTTGCATCGAACGGTTTTCAAAAGCATCCGTCAATCCATTTCCTGGACCAAGGTTGATTTACGAGTGAATCGCCCCATCGTTCTATCCATTGTCACATGGTTGATCTATAGAATAGATCTCACATGCCACCTAAGAGCTTGTTTGATGTTGGCTCTAGAAGGCTTTCCATCTTCATCGTGAATATTTTACATATCACTCGGATGTTCGGCAATACCACAAGGATAATGCGTAGGACTCTTAATATATTCTTACTTTCCACATTGTGTGAAAACAAGTCATCATTAATTTTGTGTCCTAACGAGAGAGATATTGGATGATCTCTTGGCTCTAGACTCAATCGTGCATATTTGGTTCCTATACCGGAGACTAGGGAGAGGGTCTCCTTCTTCAATATCAACAATCTCTAAGAGAAAGTCGATAGATTATGTCGGTTCCCGTGAGAATGAAACAAGCCCTTTTAAGAGGAACTTGAGTGGCTTGGAAGTTAGGTGCGGTCGTCCACTGGGTCCATGACGTCTTGTCTTCAATACCATGTTACCTTAGTAAACACCAAGTAGCATATGTATTGAACCCGGTTTCCGCCTAAGGTTGAATTATATGAGGGCTATTTCTTTTCACCCTTTTCACATTCAATTCTTTTTCATTCTTCAACCCCTTAAGTGCTTACGAGACTTCATTACCTTGTTGGGTTTATTCTAGTTCTAGCTCTGTCTCAGTCGGCACTCTTCCCATATCTCACTTTTCTCCTTTTTTCAATATACCTAAGGACTCTACACTATCTAGTGGATTGTCCCTGGGTAGATCCCTCCGGTTCTGGCGGATCGTGGGAACGAATACCTAACCTAACCATCCTTATAACTCCATGCATAAAGTAAATTGGTCGGTCTTTTGGTATTGTTCTTTCCTTCATGAAACCAATTGAAAAATCATTTGGAAAAACAATCAAGGTACTTGTGATACGAGATCAAAGCATTTTGTACCTTAATAGTTTTGATCATTTTAGAAATGCTCCCCCTCAACATGTGCATATGATTTAAAATTTTTTGGCACATGGAGGCAAGAGTTCTTTGAAATAATTTCTTTGAAATAATTTCTTGATCACAATTTCCTTAGAAAAAGCCATTTGAATTTCTTTTGGTAAAATTCTCCCCCTCAATATGTGCATAGGATTTTTGAAATCATTTTTATCACATAGAGGCAAGAGTTCATTTGAAGCACATCCACAATCACAAGCGCCATTAAGAAACCATTTTAAAACTCAATCAAGGTACTCTATGTTAAAACATAAAAGCTTTTATACCTCGAAAGTTTTATTTTCCTTTAAAATGCTCCCCACTATATGTGCCAAGATTGAAAGCCGTTTAGCACATATGAGAGCGACTGCACAATTAATCAAACGATCACCTTTTATCAAATTTCATTATTAAATCACAAATTCTCCCCGATCAAAAATATCAAACCCTTTGAGATTTTGGATCCCAAGTGATTTAATTAGGTTTAAAAAACATGGGAGAAAATGTGGCCTTGTTTAAATACTCATCTGGTTTTTGGATAAATCCTCCTCCTCAACATGTGCATTGTGTAATCGTTTGGCACATGGAGGCTAGAGTGCCTTTGAAGGACTAAAACCAATTCCATTAAAACAGATTTGAGATTTAAATCGCGATCTCTACCCCGATCAAAATTTCAAACCTTTTGAGATTTGTGATCCCAATTGATTTAAATCATTTAAAGATTTTGGGGAAAGACGTGGGCGATTAACTTTGAAAAATGATAGATAAGGACCATTTTAAGACATTAAAGATTGTTAGTGTCGGGTATGATTGTTTTAAGAGATCTTTTAGGTAAAATAAAACAATTTCACAATCAAACAAGAAAAGAAAAAATTTCATTTTGAAAGATCTTGATTCTAAAGAAAAATCATACCATGACATAACATTAAATCTTTAGATCACCACTTAATTATTGTACAAAACGGAACTTTTGTGAAGAAATATCGTTTGAAAATATTTTATTTTAAATCACTCTCCCCCAATCCATGACAGTCAATAATTGAGTGACTTAAGTTTTGATAAAATGAAGTCCGGTGATTTTCAAAATTAGTCCAATATATTTTCAAAACAATATTTTCCATTTTCAAAACAATATAATTTTTCAAAATTGTTAAAAAATGTTATCCTCGCAAAAATACGTTAGGTGGTTGAGAAGCTTCCATTGTTGTTGTTGTAGGGTTGGAAGAAAAACCGTCTGCAAATGCAGTGAGACTTCTTCTTACGTTGCATTTTGAATGCCAACCGAGGTCAAATTAAGCTCCGTTTCTTCATTGCTGAAGAAAACCATCTGCGATGCAAAGAGACCTCTTACGTTGCATTAATGCCAACTCTCCATTGAAGTCCAATTAAGCTCCGTTTCTTCATTTGTCAACCCAAGATATAGTTACCCTTTCCTTCGGCATCCAATCATCTTCAATTGTGGGATCCGGATCGGGAACATTCTTATAACAATATACTGCATAAGTTAGTGAACACATACAAATATATGATGGTCGACAACACACCCAATGCAATCAATCGGATCATATAAATGTATGGGAAAAATGTGTTCATCAAACTCTAATTATCTAAACCTAGCAATCATATCCTTCGCACCTAGTCCTTCAACATAGGTTAACATCATTTTAATTAAGCATATTAGGATAATTAAGAAAGCTCGTTAGAAGATATAGATTTGAAAACATTTTCCCCATCAACCAATAACTCATTTTATAAAAGAATTTAAAAGTCTGAAGTCATTGATTGAGTACCAAATTTTATAAAACTCGAATCATGATTGATTTTAAGCAACTCATTTACCACCATTTTAGAAAACAACAAATATTTTCCTGAAGAATTTTAGACGGAAAAACATTTGTGTAGGAACAACAATCCTTCGACATACTTTCCTCAAATTGTTTTTAGGATAAGTGCACGAAAATATTTGAAAATTGGTTTAGCGCAGCTTTTTCCCTTTCTTGAAGAAGCGGGTTGCTATCAAAATAATAGCAAGCCATAGTTTAAGCTTGGGTTACTGATCACGTAAGTAGCTAGACCATAGTTTTGGACATGTTTTGAAATAAATATTTACACCTCTTGCTCGAACTTCATCTAAAGTCCCGTGCCATTATTGAATGACATTTCTAAGACCGTAGATGTTATCGATACGAAGACATGTCTTGGGAAACATATTTTTGGTCTTTTTCAAATTTTCTGATTTTTATGGCTTTTTGAAAATTTTATATTTTTCTATTTTGTTTTGTTGGTTTTATATTTTTCTATTTTCTTTTTGTTGGTTTTATATTTTTGTATTTTGTTTTCTGATAAATATATACAAAGATAGAGTAGATGATATAGTAAAAGAAGATGATGATACGAGTACCGAGATAAGGATATCGAGCAGCATGTCGTAGAAGATAGAATTCATCATCTCTTAAACTTCCACCACCAAAGCTTCCGAGGCTCCAGAATAGAAGAAGGAACATGAGCCTGAGAAAGAGACTTTGCGACTTCCCCCCAAACCGAAAATCCTTAAGATGAGCAGATTCGAAGCTCAATTTCAAGCTTGCATTAGCCGGTGCACAAAGCACACCATTACCATTGATCCAGCTGCTCCTTTTAAGACCGAATAATCGAGAATCTCGTTCGGGTTATATCATCCATAAGAACAAGACGTATCATCCCACACATAAATAATCTTCTCAAATTTCATAACCACTGAAGTCGGCGATCCATTCCAAAAGGTGTCAAGAGAGCAATTCCCCAAGTTGAATTGATGCAGTCGACTCTTTGTATAATGCTAAGAACTCTCCCAAATACACTTCATGAGGGAATAAAGAAGAACACCTTCCCATGTTCACATTTTTCTTCCCTCGATGAACGTGTATAAGCCTCAAGAACAGTACACAATATCCAAGAACTCCCGAATACACATCAAGAGGGTAATGTAGAACACCTCCCCTATGTTCACATCTTTAGTCCCGATGAATGTGTATGAAGCCCAAATCAAAGTACCACATTTAACCCAGAGAATAACGATAACACCTCCCCATGTTACACATTTATCTCCCCGAATATGTCGTACTTGTGTACCTCTTTATCTTCAAAACTTTCTCTAACATCTCTTCCCCTACATAGTTGGAATAAGAACACTAAACGCTTTGATGAGTAAAACCTTGAGTTTCTCTGCGGTCATGACATTTGTTTTCCCGGAATATCTTCAATCACTTAGAAGAGTTAAGTTCATCAAGTTTACTCGCCATGAGTCAAACCTTGAGTTTCTCTGCGGTAATACATTTGTCTTCGGGATATCTTCAATCACTTAGAAGAATTAAGCTTCATCAAGATTACTCGTTTAGATGCTGTCTCCTTTCCCTGCTGGTTTTGATGCTTCAGAATCAACAACTCATTGAAAGCCCGTATACTAGAAATTTGTTGAGAAGAACACTTGAATTCTTTGTGAGAATCAACTTGCGAAGACTCTCCAGACTATTTATATCAACCCTTCTGACAATAATTTGAAGTGACCAGCGAAGAAGAAAAACTGATATACCCTACTTGAAATTGAAGTCAACTTCCCCACATTTGTATCTTAAGCTTGCACCTAGTGGAAGGCGGTTGTAGAAATTTATGCTTCAAGCAAATCTCTAAGTACTCATTACCCCAACAAAGTATGAGACATTAACCTCTCGTGATTATCCACACCGTTCATATGCGTGTGACACGAGTAAAACAAAGTAACTCTATAGTGATAGTTAACCCGGTCTTCAACCATCCACCTCGACTGCTGGTAACTAGATAAACCAAGTCTTCACCTCAAATTCTTAAGCCCGAGCAAGTTATCAAATAAGAACACGCCTTTGTGAAAGTCAACTTCAATCTCAAATAAGTGATAAATGATTAACTCGGAAGTAATCACCTTGTGTCAAATGTCAACAATAATAGTCAATATCAACGTCTCGAGTAGTCCTGCTAAAAATATGAGCAAGTCTAATTGGGAATTGAATCGATAACTTTCTCCAGTGGTGCTCCCCTAAAACCGACAATCATTTGATAAATGCCCAGATTAAGAAGAAGTCTTTAGATCGTTAAATGCAACTCGCCTTTAGTCTTCTAACATGTAGCAGAAAATGTAGAACCGACGCAGACTCGACCTCTTCAAGATTGTCCAATTGGGGAATAGATAGTTAACATCTTCATTTCACCAAAAACACAAGAACATCACCAAAAAGCATCCCATTCAACTTACATCTTGCAAATCCCCTTAATTAAGATCCTCCCAATCAAACAAGAACAGAAGATGTTCATCAAGGAAATCACAATCACCCAGCGAACACACAAAATGGTAACACCAAGCAAACAATCATCAAACAAGAACAGCAGGTTGTTCGGAATCATCATGTTAATGTGCACGTGAAGCATTAACCGGAAGCACTTTGTCAATAAACTCATATCAGCTTGTGAAGATGTCAACCCGGCTCATAGAAAAGAAAAACACCATGTGAAGATGACCCGATAAGAAGAAGCTCGGTTCTTACATGAGTTTAGAGTCGTATGACCATTTATATTCTCAAATATCAATCAATAATGCAAAAAACAATCACACTTCTTCTCCCCCTCAAGAATTGCATACGGAGATGCCATTCTTGACTAAATAAGTGAACATTATCCAAATGTAGTCTATTCCACACTTCTCCCCATAAAATGCATAGGATCGCCATCATCGGTCATAATAGTTGAGAAAGTGGAATCGAAAACAATCAACGTAGCCGGTTCACTTAATGACCGAAGGCCATGGAAAAATTATGAAGCATGTTGATGAGAATGGTCATAATAAGAAGATTTCTCTTCTTCGAAGATAAAGCGCCTTTGACACGTACACTTTTCTTTCTTTAAGAACGAGGCTGGCGGAAGTGTGTTCAAACGTCATAAGAAGATTTCTTCTTCAGAAGATAATGCGCCTGCGTACATTTCTTTTCTTTAAGTACGAGGCAGGCCTGATGTGAACAGACGTCATAAGAAGATTTCTCTTCTTCGTAAGATAAAGCGCCTGAAACGCATTTTCTTTTCTTTGGAGTCGAGGCTGATGAAGTGAACAGACGTCATAATCTCTTTTTTTTTTTTTGCTCTCTTAGCAAAACATGTAATCATCCCCATTATCATTCTGTAGGCTCTTTGTAGTGACAGCTGATGGAGATGACCCAATATGATGAATTTGACCCTGAAGTAAACTAACCCGAACTCGTGACTTAAACTTGCACATATGTAACAAAGCGCGGTGCCGAGAATTCATGCTCCATTGAATCTCTTAAGTACTCTATACTCTTCAACCAACCAACCATCAAGTAATAGACGTACATTACCTCTTGAAAATCCACAATTGAATGTGACACGGAGCACTACAACGTAACTCCTTTAAGTGATAGTTATTTTGAGGTGATAAGAGCCCAATTCCCCAAGTGGTAAAAGAAAAGGTAAAAGTCACCCAACAATAACTAGATTTCCAAGTCTTCGTTTTTGATAGTAAGCTCGAACAAGGATCATGAAGAATCTTCATCCATCCATCCCGATACCTTCAGATACTAAGTACACTCGCCCGTGATAATTCACTTCAACCTCAAATTAATAATCTGAATGCCGTTGTCACATCTTCTGATAACGCTCAAGTCTAGCCTCCTTTAACGTTTTAAGTGAACTCTGATAACGGTTTCATCCCGACCATGGTTAAAAACACATAACCCCTAAGAAACCATGTAATAACCAAACTGCCATGAAGACAATCCAAACAATCACCCAATTCATGAAGTACATCCTTTTATCCCTTCCTTGAAGCAGAAACCGTAGCACCAGCATCAGAAAAGATCCCGAAATACATTTTCCATTACTCCAGGATGGTTCCATCATCACGGGATTTTACAATTCCATGGTTTAAACCCGATAGATTCTTTTGATTTTACAAAACAAGAATAAACCGTAAGATAGATCCGGAAATGCACTTACGATTACGGGATGTTTCCATTGTCACGGGATTTTACAAGTCTATGATTTAAACCGAGAATTAGGTTCTTTTCATGGGATTTTACAAAAATCAAAACAAAACCGTAAAACAATATCGCTTGAATGTGTAATGAAAGCATTGGTTTTGGTGAATATCTGTTTTAGGGGAACATGCAGCGGTTCATCGGCTAATAGTAATGACCACATATGGAGATAACCGTACAAAAATCCCGTAGTCATTTTCATTTTTGCCTCAATGTGAATTTGTATCCTTCCGTGAAATTAATACCATACCAAAAATACCGCGCATTTATCCAATATATAAAACATTGTAACCAATAACAAGTTTTATTCCATATCGTTTGACCGAAAATATCACCAAATCACAGTCAGGACAAATGGTTCCAACGATCAGCCCAAATGTTGCAAGTAAGTCTCGGCCCAATAAAAAATGAATAACAGTCCTGTCCAAATTATGAGATACACGGCCCATAAAAGAATTATCACAAACCCATGTCCAATCCAAACAAGTAACCGGTGTATGTGTGTATCATAAATACTCTCACTCACACTTTTTACCTTAACTTCATTTGAGATTAAAACGCCTACCACACTAGACGCTCTCTCCCTGATTCCCTACCCAACCAAATCAAAGCACATCATCATCGCCAAACCCTAATCACCTCACAAGTAACACGCCTCTATCACACCTTCGCCTCTTGTCACAAATTATACATCACCACAGGGATGGTTTGATGTAATCTTGCATACACGCCCGCATGGGATGGCGGACTCATTGAGATCAAAACTTCAAGGTAGGTTGATTAAGCTTTATGTTAATTTCATTATGTGTTGGACATTCACGAATAAAGAAAAACGAGTATAGCAATATTTGTTATAACTCATTTCTTTGTTATTCGGATATTAATCAAGAACAGGGATCTATGATGATAAAAAATTATTGATTTAGATCTATTGAAGGTCTCGAAGAAATTTGATGTACCCGAATTTAATTCGAGATCCATTTTCGTTTTGTTTAGAGTTTTAAACGACCAAGATAAAGTATAACAACCTTGTTAAATACTTATCTTAGAGTGTTCGAATAAAGACAGAAGCAAGACTTCAAACAAACTTTTAGATCGGTGATGATAATTCGTTTTCGTGCCTAGACCTTTGGTCTTGATGTAACCTTTGAGTTCCCGAAAATAGAAATCTGACATCATTTGATATCGATTAGATTTGAGACTATTCTAGTTTTAGGATGATGTTGAGATGGGATTAAAGTTAGGATAGATTGTTGTTGAATGATTGTTTGAGATGGATTTGGTATTCGGAACATTTTGAACCCTTCTATTCATCTCGAATTCATGTAGAACATGGACCAATGATGTTTGAACTGAGGTCAATGTTAAGTTCGTGGACCGTGATGGAATAACAACCCGAGGTCGAGTTGTTGAATGGTTTATATATTTGTGATTGTGTCATGTGGTCGAATCTTCTTCTTCCTACGTCAAAACCATTTTTACAC
>OU343216.1:80867898-80889103 GCA_910596185.1 Chrysanthemum makinoi
TACATTTGTTATACCATTACTCTTTTTTTCAGGAAATTGATAACATCAAATAGTCCTGAATATTAAGTGTCAATTTCCCCCGTTAATGCTCGTTATTTATATCATTTATATGGATTTACGCTTGTTTTCCATTGTTTTACACTTTCAGGTAAATTACGAGCATTGGAGCTAAAGAGACGCGGAAATGGAAACGTTACTAAAGATTTATCACAGTATGCTTATTTTGAAGAAGTTACGGCGTAACTCATCTCTCACATTACGTCGTACCTATTGCGTGACCCAGAAGTCCAACTTATCAAGAGGTTACGGCGTAACTCCTCCCAAAGGTTACAACGTAACTCCATTAGGTCAAAAGAGGTTCCACGCCGCTGATACTTACGCCGTAACTACTGCATCACTTACGACGTAACCGAGTTTATTGAAGACTGCGGCATAACCACTTATTAGGTTACACCTTAACTAGCAGATCTAGTGCATTTACGGAGAAATAGAAGGTTACGACGTAACTCATCTTTTGGTTACGCCGTAACCCAGACCTGGCCTATAAATACCCCACGAATTCCAGCATTTCAAAGCATCCCATTCCACACACAACACTCTGAGAACGTGGGAAAAAGCTCAAGGGAGGTCAATGGAAGCATACGGAACTGTTTCCAAGGGAGAAGTCACACCATTACGATAAGCTTTAGCGTTTATTATTTCTTTTACTTTCAATTCATGTATTTCGAACCTTTGAATATTGAATTGATGTGCATGATTAATATGAGCGGCAAAGCACCCTTTGGTGCTAGCCTACTTATGATTCCTTAATTGTTTTGTTTGCGTTTATCTTTACTTCCGTACAATTATTTCTAAGTGTATGCATGCATAGTTCTTTGGTAGTCACCCCTGGTTCGGTAGTTTTGAATGGTGATAGAGGCCAATTGCCTAGGAGATATGACCAACTGACCCTAAGAGAGCGGACTGAGACGGGAAGGGTAAGATATGACCAAATGATGTCCTCTCGAATTTGACCCCACCTGAAGTAATTGGAAGTAGGTAGACGTAGACATAACTAGTTAGGAGGATTAACTAGGTTAGCACCACTATTCCTCTATTGATTTCCTTTCTACCATTTATTTGCTTTTATATTCTGCATTAGTAGTTTAATTAATTAAAACCCTATCAAACCATTAATATTCTGTGACAATTAGACTTAGTAATTATCCGACACACATAGCTCTTGGGACGACCTCAGCTTTACCATTTGCTACACTACACACGACCAATTTTACCCGTTAGTGCTTTAGGGTAGACCATAGGTATAGCGAGACACTATAAGATATTAGACCTAGTCATAAAACTGCATCAAGTTTTTGGCGCCGCTGCCGGGGAGCTATATTAGGATTAATATTAAGTCTTTCATTTCATTTTTAAACTTTTCTTACGATCATATTTCAAGTTTTTAGGGACCATGGAAGTTGTTAACATCGATGACCCCACTCTTGAGGAATACTTGGCGTTGACTAGAGCAGATCAAGGGCCGGGTCTCGTAAGGCCGGCAATCGGAGCGGATGTTTGTTTCAAGATTAAAGACCAATTTATGAGGGAGCTTCGCGCTAACCCTATTTCAGGAAACAGGGACGAAGACGCATATGAGCACGTTGAAAATGTCCTATACATCGCTAGCCTTTTCAACATTCTGGGCGTGTCTCATGATGTTGTTATGCTCAGGGTCTTCCCTATGACTCTAACTGGAGCAGCCAGAAGATGGATCGAAAGATTGCCCGCCGGGGCAGTTAATACTTGGGCACTACTTAAGAAA
The DNA here is from genome assembly GCA_910596185.1 of Chrysanthemum makinoi. Taxonomy (NCBI): domain Eukaryota; kingdom Viridiplantae; phylum Streptophyta; class Magnoliopsida; order Asterales; family Asteraceae; genus Chrysanthemum; species Chrysanthemum makinoi. The sequence continues at coordinate 80,869,703 of OU343216.1, forward strand.
CACTTTATCCAAAGATATTGCCCACCATCAAAGATTTCTAATCAACTCTTGGAGATCCACAATTTCAAACAAGAAGACGACGAAACTTTGTATCAAGCTTGAGACAGATACAACGATCTTCTTTATAAGTGTCCTACCAATGATCTTAATAACTAGCAGAAGGTCAATATTTTCTACAAAGGAATAAATGTAACTACTGAGGCAGATCTGGACTATCAAGGACCTATACCGAATATGACTCCTACTACTGCAATTGAAGCCATTCAAAAAATGGCGGACCATTCTCAAAAATGGCACGACGGTGGAAGTAAAAGAAACCAAGGTGGAAGTTTCGACGGAATTGCAGCAATCGCTAGTAAAATTGAAAGCCTCAGTCGAGATATGCTGAAGGTCAGAGAAACCGTTCATGCCATCCAAGTGGGTTGTGAAAGCTGTGGAGGATGACATCTTACGAAAAATTTTCCTCATATGGACGAAGAAGATATTGAAGAAGCTGAGTATGGAGAAAATCGACCATTTTATGGTGAAAATCGAAATAGTAATGGGTATCGTGGTAATTACAACCATGGGCCTTATGGAGAAAGAAAGCCCAGTCTTGAAGAAACAATTAATAAATTTATGGAAAATTCAGCCCAAAGACAAAAGGAGCAAGATGAATGGTTGAAGGAATTCCAGGAAAACACTGATAGAAACATTTCCAAACAAGACTCAACTCTGAAAAACCTTGAATCCATGGTGATAAAGCTCAGCGAAAAAGTAAGGAGGAATAACGATAAACCTGAAGGATCTAAACCAGCTATGGAATGTAAGGTAATTTTCTCGGATGATAACTCGAAGATTCAGGCCAGTGATACGAGTTTAGGGGATGATTTCATCAACAGATCCGAGTTACACCGTAACATACCTAATGAGTTACGGCGTAACCTCGTGTTTAACAGCGAAAACGGAGTTGTGAAGAATACTGAGGAATATGACTCTAATGAATTACGCCGTAACCAAGAATCTCAGTTACGACGTAACTGGGATACATGGGCAGAAAAATTCCTCGACTTGGACGGGTCAGAAGAACTCGAGGAACTCTCCCTTGAAGATGAAGAAGATCCACTTATCACTCACTGGTGTACTCCTGTCGTCATTACTGATAAAGAAACCACAAGGGCATGGCCTACATGCAGCCTCTTCCACGAGTATTGCAATGGAGGAGACAATGAAAGAAAGGAAGAATGGACATGCCCTCATGAGCGTGAAAGACATGGCATAAAATTCGGTAATTTGGCCTTTAAAGATTGGTATGCAATTCAATTTGGGAATGCCAAGATCAATCCAAATCTTCTTATGAAGCTAAAAGTTGATTACGCGAAGCACATTCGAAATGAAGAGTCTAATAAAGATATACTCTGCACGGAAGAGCATTTAAGTGAAACTGACAACAAAGAACTACGCAGTCACTGGTGCGAAAAAGTAAAATCCCCTGGGAAATTTTCTGGGCGTCATGCAACCCGTATGACGATATGTGTAATGGTGGAAGAAATTCTGGAAGATTAGGGAAAGATGAATTCTTTTGGTCCTCAACCAATGATGAGGAGCGAACGAGTTTACCTTGGATGGACAACCTGGGGTTCGATAGTTGGGTAAAAATTAAGTATGGGCATGTGGACGCATTAACAAAAGATAAGATTTAGAAGGAATACATGGATCAAGAAAATTCTAAAAGTATCGAAAACACGAGTAAAATAACACTTGACGAGGACATAGAGCGGGTGAGTAATGATAAAGAAGAATGCAAGCGCGTTCTAGTGGAGAATTTGCTCGATGAAGAATGGTTCAAGGGCACTGATTTTGATGACGATGATATCGAAGGGATGCTAGATTACCTTGAGTTGCAAGGAAATGAGGAGTTCACTGATCCTGATGACGAAGCTTACGAGCAAAGAAGGTGCAAGCTCCTGGGGATACCCTACAAAAGACCACCCCCAATTATAGCAGAAAAATACGAATTCACTCGCTACCACTTAGGTCCGGAGGAGAAATTCTGTAAAATCCAAACGATCGAAACCATTGAATACCTCCGAACTGCCTCAAATGTTGCATGGATGAGGCACAATTTGATGAAGGATATTGAAGAAGTGGGGCAAGCTCAAAGGCCCCCATAGGAGCCCCACGGCTCTGAGTCTAACTTAAAGACTCGTTAATAAAGAAAAGTGCTCTTTTGGGAGACAACCCGAATTATCCCTTTCTTTTGTTTTTATTTCCTTTCTGTTGGGTTTTGTGTTTTCTAACCATTTTTGCAGGAGACAATGAAGTAATTACTGCTGCAGTTGCTGATCTGAATAGAGTTACGTCGTAACTCATCTTGGTGATTACGCCGTAACCAACATTTTAGCAGCATAATTCTTGACGCATTACCAATTACGGCGTAATACCATCTCAGTGGTTACGCCGTAACTATTCGCTTCACACCTCATACCAGGTTTTGCCAGTTACGGCGTAACTCTCTCATAGGAGTTACGACATAACTCTCCTCTGCTTTAATTCTTTCATTTTAAAACACATTAACCTTGTATTAGTTTTTAAATGAACTTTGTGGGTGTGTTCCCTGTAAACCCTCACGAGACTTCACTCGTCCACTTGGGACACCAAGTGGTTTAAAAGGCTTGTTGCATTCGCTAAATGCAACCGTGATTCCTACGAAACTGAGTTAGGTTTATTTTTCATTTTATTTTTTATTTTTAGAATTATGCTTGTCGGTATTGTGATTTCAAGGATTGAAGTTTGTTCATGACGCTTAAACGAAGGCACGATCCTTTCTCGTGGGCCTTCTTCTTTTTGGAGCAAATTTCAGGGAAGTTCTCGCTCTAATTCTACCTTTCTTTTCACCTTTATTTTAATGCCTAGTACAAAAGGGACTTTTTACAATTCAAGTGGGGGGACGGGTGTAGAATTATCTCTTGAACTTTATTTCTCCCTCATTTTTCTAGTTTATTTTGAAAAATTATGCCATTTTTAATATTTTGACATGTTTTTCCGAACCTAACTAGATTATACCTTAGCCGAGCACATACAACCCTTGATATTACATGGTGAGATTAGCCTTATCCGTTTCCAATATTTTACCCCAAATCCACCAAATTATGAGTGTGCCGGTAGCTTGTAAACTTTAGAACTTGGCCTTTGCATCATTTCGAGACCATAGACGAGGTATGTTGATTTAGCTCGATGTATTTGGACTTTTCAGCTTTAGAAGGCAGTATTATAGGATTATCACCCAAACAGCCTACCATTGTGAGTCTATCGATTAGTCACCTCGACTTTTTGACCCCCATGTGAAACCATTTTTTTGCACTCCCCTTTAGTGCAAGATACCCCTAGATACACCTTTCTGAGCCATTCCTTTCATTTTGTCACCCCAATATATTGTTTCGTTACACCCTTACACCTTAGCCTACCCTGTAGTCTTTATTTGTAATTGGGAAGTCATCATTTGCCTAAGTTCAAGGTTCGAGTGGAAAGGTTTGGAAATCACGCTTTCATCGACAACAATTATGAAGATCATTGAAGACCCCCCGAATTCCCATTGTTCATCTCAAGTGGGGGGATGTTATGTTCAAATATATATATATATATATATATATATATATATATATATATATATATATATATATATATATATATAGTTGATTGAGTTATGATTTTTTAAAGTGCGATGTTATAAGCACTATAGTATGAGCTTTATTGTTTAGTATCGAGGAGGCCACCTCGGTCACATTTGAAGATTGGAGTTGGATTTATACCAACTGAAGAAGAAAAGGTAGTGTGCCCATCACGACGTCCACTAATGACACATCTACCTTACATTTCATGATCCGGTCTCTAGACTTCTAAGCTTGAACTTTGGGCGGACGGTAAGTGGTGATGACTTAGTTATAGATATAGACTACCTGCTTGTTTTTCATTTTACACCAATTATATATCCCATGTCTTATCCTACCCTTTAGTCATGAAGCGTGTCTAGGTGATGCAGCGAGCAATCTTTGGTGTCTTGGCCATGGATTTGGTCATGTATCATTGATTTTGTCTACTTCGCCGTGACATGTTAGTAATGACGAGTCACCCCTTAACCTTTGTCGTGTCTACCCATATTGCCTTCGATAATTGTTTAGCCCTTAACTCTAGTGGTGGAGATTTGTGTAACCGCCAAGCTTATGATAGAATACATGCTATGACTGTGCGATTGAGTGATCACCCCAAAATTGACACTTAGAATAGTTGAGAGATTTTAGTGTTTGTTCTCCTTTCGTGAGGTGTTCGGCTTTGTTTTATTCTAGCATAAGGGATTTGTAAACTCATATTTTCCAGGTTTTGGGAGATATCTTTTTAGGAATCTATCTAATAAGGTCTACTTGAGGGCAAGTAGAGTTCAAGTGGGGGGATATTTGATAACATCAAATAGTCCTGAATATTAAGTGTCAATGTCCCCCGTTAATGCTCGTTATTTATATCATTTATATGGATTTATGCTTGTTTTCCATTGTTTTACACTTTCAGGTAAATTATGAGCATTGGAGCTAAAGAGACACGGAAATGGAAACGTTACTAAAGATTTATCACAATATGCTTATTTTGAAGAAGTCACGGCGTAACTGGTATGTGCTAAAACACATACCTTTTCATTGTCAAAACTGACCCAAAACAACCAAGGAAAAGCCGTTTATTGCTTATATTTGTGGTTTTCTTGAGTTTATGCTTGTGCAGGTATGGATATGCAAAAACACGCAAAAAGGATCCAAATCAGATGTAAATCCGAGCACGAGAGATCAAGAGAGTTTTAGCCGAGCTGGAAGGTCAAGATTGTGTATTGTGGAATATTTTATTCTCAGAAGATGATTTTTGAAGTCACAGTCAAGTTTGAAGAAATGTCAAGATCAGTCCCTAGACTTTGAGTATTTGGCAGTTTAGACCCCTGAAGTTTCTGAAATTGCAGAATCAGCCCTTGGTTAATTTGAGAATGATAAAAACAACCCTTGGATTACATTTTCAGTTTTACACTAGTGGTCCCTGAAGTTTCAAGTTATACACTTTTGGTCCCTTTAAGTATACTTGGATCACATTATATTTAAGTCCAAACCCAACAATTAACCTTGGCCCAAAAGCTTACCCGAATCCAAGCCCAAATAAACTTAACACGTACCGGTATATCATATTCCAACCCGAACACCCTTTTAAACCCGAGTCAACCTCAAAACCCGGTCAACGAAAAACTTGAAATATATTATTAAAACCCAAAACTCACGCGCGCTTGTTTTATCCCAAATCCCTCTCAAACCCGGCATAAGAACCTAAATGCCCTTTTCATTAATTGATGCAATTCACTCTCATTAAGGGTAAAGTTGTCCTTCTACGACACATCTGACACTGATGCCAGGTTGGCAATCCGTGTGTCAATCCACCCAAATCCTCACCTTTGATTGGTTGAGCAAGCGTGGAGATGTAAATCCAAGGGATGAGATGAAATGGGATTGATCTGATGGTGGAAACAAGCTCAAGAGAAGCACAGATGGGACTTCTGGATCTTTCCAAAACCTCAAGACCTCAGCTATAAATAAGACCCCTGATTCACAGAGATTATCAAGTAGTTTTGTAGTGAGATAAAGTAGTTTAGGAGTAGTATTAGAGTAGATAATGAGTAATTTTATTTTCAGTTTTAAATCATTTTAACGTTTAGTTTAATTTCAGTTTTCAATCTCAATTTGTACTCAAAGTTTATTAATACAAGTATTTGTTTCAGCTTATATTTTCATCAAATTCACTGTTTCATTGTTATTCTCATCATATTTCAATTGTTGTTTAAACCTTTATATAATCTGTTTTAGTTTATTTAAACTCATTTAAACTTGGTCAAGGTAAGTCAGATGCAGAATTATGGTCATTGAATGGTACTGTTTTGCTGATTCTGATGCTGATATGGGTTGATTTTGGATCTGGTATTGGTTTATATTAAGTTTAGATTGGTTATATTGGATCACAATAGCAGGCCATTGTGGCAGGACATCATGTAAGTTCATCACTGTTATGTTTCTGTCATATCTTCATATGCAACATATTTGTCATTTGATAGTGATAGGTTAGATAATTGCTACATTTAGCTTGTACTTCATCCTTCATACTTGTTATAATTTGATTCATAGTTTGGATTTGAATTCAGAGCTTAAATCTGTTCATTAATCCATTTAAGGTGTGTTTGGTATAAGGTGTTAATCACAGTTTAGGTTTAGTTTTATTGTTAAGTTTAGTCAGTTTAGCTCCATTAAGATGTATTAAGTTCATTTCATCCTCAATTTTGCATAGCTAATAACTGAAAGTCAAAATTATATGTAATCTGTTATTGAGCTTAAATTTGTTAGACTTAAGAGTTCACTTGCTGCATTTAAGTTAGGATATAAGTACTTTAGCTAAAGGTAGTTTCATTTCTTCATTAATCATCAGTTTCAATCCAATTTAGTAGCCTAGAATTTCATAAAAGTCAAACATCTCATCTGCTCTTCAAAAGTCAAATGATGTCTATACCAGTTTTCTTAACAACTTGCAGCAACTGCATTAGGTTCATTACAGATGGTTAAGGTCTAAGATTAGGCACATTTGTAGTTGGCTAGGTGGTCTTCATATCCACAATTCTGGTTTTGGTATTAGCTCATTAAATTAGCTCTTAGATAAGTTCAAACTAGCTTACTTTACATTTCGTCATCAGCCGAGCCTCACATCCATTTTGCCATATTTGTTTGATCAATATTTGCTTCATTTCTAGTCCTTATTTGCTGCAATTTGGTGCACATGTTCTCTGGTTGGTGGACTTGAGCTCCACATTTCAGGTTTTCTCTTTAGCTTTCAGATAAGCAGTTGCAAGCTGCTTATGCTGATAGGGTCATTAGCAGTTTTGCTTAATAAGATCAGTTTGCATAATCCTTGTTAAAATGCTCATTAGTGGTTAGGAGTAGATGTAATTGGTTGAGTTAGAGTAGTTTTAGCATGCATTAGCTTATTTGATCAGTTGGATCCCTCTAGTGCTTATTTGCTTATTTACCCTTGCTTATTCCTTACTAGTTTACATAGCAGCTCTCAAATCTTCCACATAGGGCCTAGTTTTTATATTTTTCTCAGCTTTAGATTAGCATTTTAGAATTTCCCTGAAATTTTCATAATTTTAGACACCTGTTCACTATTTTTCTTGATTAAATTCAGTTTTTAATCACTTTTAAATACCTTTAATTGCAATTAATTGAGAAAAAGTCCCAAAAATTAATTTTTCAATTTTAATAGATTAAGATAAATATAAAAAGTATAAAAAATATTTTTCCTTATTTTTCCTCTTTTATTTGGTATTTTTTTTCACAATTTAAATTAGATTTAAATAGATTTAAATTCATAGAAAATATAAAATTATTCCGAAAAATACAAAAAATAGTTTTTAAAAGTCTTTTATGATATTTTAGATTTTTAGAAAGTAATTCCATATTTTTCCCTTTTGTTTTTATAATTTCTAGATAATTAGTTTTATTTTCAAAGTTAATAATTAGTTTTTAATTAAAATAAAATCAAGAAAATTCCTAAAAAATAATTTTAATTCATAATTAGTTTTATAATATCATTTTTAGCATAAAAGTACTTTTAGATTATTTTTAGGATGTAGATTAGACGTTCTTGCATTTTATTCGCGTTTCGTTTAAAATTCCGTATTTGCGTTTTAGCGTAGAATTACGTAGTGTGCCTTAGTTCTTAGGATTTACCGTAGATTATATGTTCCATTTACTTTCCTTATCCCGTAGTTTAGGATATATCATTTTATGCCCCTTCTTTTATTCGAATCCCGATTATTGAGACGTGAGTTGGAAATTCCATTCAACCCTCGTTCGGAACGATCTCGGTGCTCAAACCTTACACGTTTGAGTTACCCGTATACTACATCTTCTCTATTATTGGTTTTCTCTTCAAATCAATTTTTGGCGCCGCTGCCGGGGAGGTTGTGTCACGACAATATCGTTTGAAGTTTGTCGATTAGTGACTTGAGATCCTTCATTCGTGAAGTTACTATTTTTCTATAAAAATAAAAAAGTAAAAAAATATTTTCCTTTTTCTTTTGTATATATATATATCAGATTAAAAATACAAAAGGATTTTCTCTTTGTTTTTGCTAATAAATAGAAGATACCAATTATATAACATTCTCAACGGAGGTGTTATCATTATAAGTTCCCGAACAAAAGATCAAAAACTTGCCTTTGTGTCGCTTGTGGATTTATTTACTTCTATTTGATAAACAAACTGTGTGGTGGGTATAAGGACGGCCTGACATTAAATTGCGGCTGTAAAGAAGCGGGTTTTTAATAAGCTTCGCGCTGACCTACAAAGCTTCTCCGCTCGCTTGTGCGTTTGTCTTGTAGAGGTGATTTATTCACTCGGGATTATTGGTTTAAGTTCACTGTGTTTTCGAATATCGGTTTCTTTTAATTAACTTGGTTTTAAGTGCATGCGCTTTCGATCTCGATCTAGACGACTTGAAGCAGAATCGAGCGTACCGAGTTACGTAATATGGCTGCTCCCAACGGACCACCAATACCTGGTCCTAATCCTCCTCCCGATAATCAACATGTAGCTCCCGATCTCCGAACGATGGAGGAGTTATGTCAACCTACCATGTACGGGAGGGGAGGACCAATTGCACCGACTAATTTTCAAGCTACCGATTTTAGCTTGAAACATCATATGATAGAACAAGTAAAAAGCAGTTGTCAATTCCATGGTTTACCCGATGACGATGCAAACAAGCATCTTGATAAGTTTCTAACGGTTACTCAGAGTATGAAATGAATGGGGTCTCCGATGACGCCCTTCGTCTGTATCTCTTCCCATACTCTTTGACTCATCATGCCACGTCTTGGTTTGATCGACTCCAGAAGAATTCGATTCATACCTTCGAGGAAATGGTTCGAAGTTTACGGCAAAGTACTTTCCCCCGTCGATGGTGACGAAATTGAGGAACGATATCAGTAATTTCCGGCAATATCCCGACGAATCTTTGTTTGAAGCTTGGGAACGATATAAGCTTGCGATTGATCGATGTCCGAATCATAATATGTTGCTTGTCACTTAAATTGATACGTTTTATAATGGTTTAACGTTGAGACACCGTGAAACGATTAATGCTGGCTGCTTTGGTGGAACTTTCATGAAAAGACGTCCCGAGGAATGTTACGATCTTATTGAGAACATGACCGCTCATTATAACTATTGGGATTCTACGCGAAAGGGGTGCATCACCTCGATCAAATACGTCTTCTTCTCTCGAAATAGCCGCACTGAACAAAAAGATCGACGATATCTTACGGATTACTCAGATGAACAATCAGAATCAACAACAACAAGTGAAATCGGTACACCAGATTTGTGAGACTTGTGGAGGTCCACATTCTTATTCCGAGTGCCCAGCCGTCGGTGGCTACGCACATGAGAATGTTTATCTTTGCTACAGAAACTACAATCAACCCAGAGGTCGAAATCTTCTTAGCAACCGTTCAAACAATTATCTCGGACCTCCCGGTTTCAACCAACCTCAACAACAAAACCATAATCAAAACCGTTTCAATGGTAATCATCATGTTAATCAGAACCGAGGAGCTAATTTTAATCATGGAAATCAACACTACCAAGCTCCTCCACCTCAAGTTTACCAACAACCACCTCCTCCTCAACAATCTTATCAAGCACCTCCTCAAGCCGCCCCGAACAACGATTTTCTAACTTACATGAAGAATTCTGATTACACATCAAAATTTGCAAAATCAAATTAACGGCATGAGGACGGACTTCCAAAAGGAGATGGAAGCTACAAGCAACAAACAGATGTCTGAAATAAAGAATATGATGGCTAGTTTCTTTCAAGCCAGTCAACCGTCCACATCTTATTCTCAACCCTCGGGTTCGGTTCTCTTCAAGCAATACGATTCCAAACCCGAGAGGTGACATGAAAGCTATCACTACCCGAAGTGGTGTTGCTTATGATGGACCTACGGTTCCTACCACTAATTCTTCTTCTTCTCGTGTGGTAGACCGTGAGACCGGGGTGACAAAGGACCGGTGCTTCCCTACGATAAGGGGAGTCTGTGAATGTCCAACCCACGGTTGTCGAGATTCTAAGCCGAGATGCTCCCGTTAATATGAAGAAAGCTAATCCAAAACCGTCTATCCCATATCCGTCTCGTCTTAAAGATCAAACTCTTCGTGAGAAGTCTAATCATCAGATGGAAACGTTTTTCCAAATCTTCAAAGACTTGAATGTGGAGATCAGTTTTGCGGATGCCCTTCTTTTGATGCCCAAACTTGCTTCTACGTTAAAAGGATTGCTTACGAACAAGGAGAAACTATATGAGCTTGCTACGACATCTCTGAATGAGAATTGTTCGGAAGTTATCCTCAAGAAACTTCCCGTAAAGTTAGGTGACCCCAGCAAATTCCTCATTCCATGTGATTTTCAAGGAATTGTTCAATGCTCCGCCTTGGCGATCTTGGTGCGATATCAATTTAATGCCAAAATCAATCTACGAAAAGCTTTCATTACCCCCACTTACCCCAACGTGTATGACTCTCGAGCTAGCCGACCGTACTACTACGAAACCAAAGGGTATAGCCGAGGATGTCTTTGTCAAAGTGGGGGAGTTCGATTTTCCCGCTGATTTCGTTGTAGTCGATTTTGATGCCGATCCTCGAGTACCCTTGATTCTCGGAAGGAGTTTCTTAAGAACGGGACATGCGTTGATTGATGTCTATGGAGGAAAGATTACTTTACGAGTTGGAAAAGAAGCCGTTACATTTAACATTGATCAAACGATGAGGTACTCCTCAAATTTCGACGATGCTTCCATCAATCGAATCGACGTTATTGATGTTTCTTGTGAGGAGTACGCTCAAGAAGTTCTCGGTTTTGCTAACAATTCTACTTCTTCTGATTCACTTTCTGAACCAATCATTGCCGACTCTTCCCCTTCTCTCACTCCGTTTGAGGGAGGTGATTTCCTTTTGGAAGAGATCGATGAGTTTCTTGCTAGTGATGAATCGATTCCACCGGAATTGATGATGGAGTTTATGATTGAGAGGAGACATTCTTTATCTTGAACAATTGTTGAACGAAGATCCATTACCGTCACTCCCTCCGAAGGAGATTACGATAGAAGAGATTAAAGAAGTACAAAGCGTCTAACGAAAACCTTTGGAGCCCGAACTCAAGGATTTACCTCCTCATCTTGAATACGCTTTTCTTGAAGAACCAAACAAATTTCCCGTCATCATTGCTAAAAACTTTAAAGATGAGGAGAAACCGCACTTTGGAGATTCTTCGTAAACATAAGAGTGCCATCGCTGGCAAATCTCGACATCAAAGGAATCAATCCTCTTTTCGTACCCACAAAATTATGATGGAGGACGATTGCAAACCCGTTATTCAACAACAACGTAGGGTTAATCCAAAAATTCATGACGTTATCAAAAAGGAAGTTCTGAAACTCCTTGATGCCGGAATCATTTATCCAATCTCCGATAGCTCATGGGTTAGCCCTGTCCATTGTGTCCCTAAGAAGGGAGGGATGACCGTCGTCACTAATGAAGATAACGAGTTGATTTCCACACGCCTCGTCACCGGATGGAGGGTGTGTATTGATTATCGAAAGTTAAATGATGCTACACGAAAGGATCATTTCCCGCTACCTTTTATGGATCAGATGCTCGAACGTTTAGCGGGGAATGAGTTCTATTGCTTTCTCGATGGTTTTTCCGGTTACTTTCAAATTCCGATTGATCCGCAGGATCAAGAGAAAACGACTTTCACGTGCCCTTATGGAACTTTTGCTTATCGACGTATGCCATTTGGTTTATGCAATGCTCCAGGAACGTTTCAAAGGTGCATGATGGCTATATTTCATGACATGATCGAAAAGTCTATGGAAGTTTTCATGGACGATTTCTCGGTTTATGGAGATTCTTTCACTTCTTGCCTCTCTCATCTAGACCACATGCTCAAAAGGTGTGAAGACACCAATTTGGTCTTGAATTGGGAGAAGTGCCATTTCATGGTTCGAGAGGGCATTGTCCTCGGCCATAAGATTTCGAAATCTGGAATTGAGGTCGACCGAGCTAAAGTCGACGTTATAGCTAAACTCCCTCATCCCACTACCGTCAAAGGTATTCGAGTTTTGGGTCATGCGGTTTCTATCGCCGTTTCATCCAAGATTTCTCTAAGATAGCCCGCCCTCCTACCCATCTCCTTGAAAAGGATTCTCCGTTTATCTTCACCAACGAATGCATTGAGGCATTTAACTTTCTTAAGAAGAAACTAACTGAGGCACCGATTTTAGTTGCCCCCGACTGGGATTTGCCCTTTGAGCTTATGTGTGATGCTAGTGATTACGCAATTGGGGCAGTCTTGGGGCAACGAAGTCTAAAACATTTTCAGCCCATACACTATGCGAGTAAGACATTGTCTGAGGTCCAACACAATTACACGACTACTGAAAAGGAATTATTGGCCGTTGTCTATGCTTTTGAAAAATTTCGACCCTATCTTGTCTTGTCGAAGACCATAGTGTATACCGACCATTCTGCCTTAAAGTATCTTTTGGCAAAGCAAGATGCTAAGCCACGATTGCTTCGGTGGGTTCTCCTCCTTCAAGAGTTTGATGTTACTATTCTTGACAAAAAAGGAGCGGAGAACCTTGCTGCCGATCATCTGTCTAGACTTGAAAATCCCCATCAAAGTGTGCTCGAGAAAAAGGAGATTACGGAAACATTTCCTCTTGAGACACTTGGGATGATTGCTAAGAAAGACCCAAACACCCCATGGTTTGCCGATTTTGCAAATTACCATGCGGGCAATTTCATTGTGAAAGGGATGTCGTCCCAACAGAAGAAAAAGTTTTTCAAAGATGTTAAGCATTATTTCTGGGACGACCCCTACTTGTTTAAGATTTGTGCGGATCAAGTAATCCGGCGGTGTGTTCATGGCCAAGAGGCTCTTGATATTCTTAATGCTTGCCATAACGGACCCACTGGTGGCCATCATGGTGCAAGTTACACCGCCAAGAAGATTTTTGATTTCGGATTCTATTGGCCGACCATATATCGAGATGCCCATGATTTAGTCAAATCTTGTGATTCTTGCCAACGTCAAGGAAAAATTTCATAGAAGAATGAAATGCCACAAAATGCTATTCAAGTCTGTGAGATTTTTGACGTATGGGGCATCGATTTTATGGGACCATTTCCGTCATCTAAAGGAAATAAGTATATCCTCGTGGCCGTCGACTACTTGTCCAAATGGGTTGAAGCGAAGCTCCCCACCAACGATGCCCGAGTGGTTGTTAAGTTTCGAAAATTTGTTTTCCCAATTCGGAGCACCTCGTGCTATCATCAGTGATCGCGGTACCCATTTCTGTAATGAACAATTTGCTAAAGTTATGGCTAAATATGGAGTTACCCATCGTCTTTCTACAGCGTATCACCGCAAACGGCCGGACAAGTTGAGGTCTCGAATCGTGGTTTGAAGAGGATTTTAGAGAGAACCGTAGGAGAGAATCGAGCTTCATGGGCCGATAAGTTAGATGATGCATTATGGGCTTTCCGCTACCGCTTACAAGACACCAATCGGGTGCACCCCATTCAAGTTGGTGTATGGAAAAGCTTGTCACTTGCCCATCGAGCTCGAACATAAGGCATTCGGGGCCTTGAAACATGCTAACTTTGATCTTAAGATCGCGGGTGATCACCGAAAAGTTCAATTGAATGAATTAAACGAGCTTAGGGATCAAGCCTACGAGAATTCTTTGATTTTCAAAGAGAAGACTAAGAGGATTCATGATGCAAAAATCAAAAACCGCATTTTCAACGTTGGTGATCAAGTTCTCCTTTTTAACTCTCGATTGAAGATTTTCTCGGGCAAACTCAAAACCCGTTGGTCAGGACCATTCACCATCACTCAAGTTTTCCCGTATGGAACGGTGGAGCTTTCTCAGCCCGACGGTCCTAATTTCAAGGTGAATGGTCATCGTGTGAAACATTATTTCGGAGGGGACATTCCATCCATGGTTGTCCCGGATCTCCAAACTTTCCCTAAGAACAACTGAATTCGGGGATCGAGTCAAGCTAGCGACTCGGTAACCAAAAACAGTAGCGCTTCGTGGGAGGCACCCCATGCTTATCCATCTTTCTTCTTTCTATTTTCTAATAAGTGACGTGAAGGGGTCTGCCTCTTCGATTTCTCATGTTTGGTTGTTTGTGATGATGTGTTTAGGATGTTCCCGATATGAAGACTCTCGTGCTCGAAGTTTGTAATTTATCCACTCGAGTTTCATGATCGATGCTGATGGAAATCCAATATCCTAATCTTATCGACTAACGTTTATCTTTGAGCATACTTAATAAACGGCTTTTAGATTTTCGTGATACCCTTGCTTTAAACATTGAGGACAATGTTCCGTTCTAGTCTGGGGTAGGGTAATCTTCGATTTGATTTGACTGCACTTGCTTATTTCTGTTGTGTTTCTCTCGTAACCCCGTTTTTCCTTAGAAAATGAAAATTTGTGCAAAAATGAGAAAAATTAAAAATTTTTGTAAGCTTTTGATAAGTCTTTTTGATTAAAAAGTTTTGCTAGTCTCTTAGATTAGAAGCTATAAAATGCGAATTCTAGCTCACAAGGCCAAGATTTTGCAAGTTTCCCTGAGTGACTTTAAATATGCATAACTTGATTTCATTAGACGAAACATTTGCTAAGTTAATATATGTTTTGACACCTTGTTGACTTTCCGCTGGTGAGAGTAGGAATGGAATTCTAACTTGACCGGGCGTGTTGAGCCCTAGCTTGTTCCCTTAACCATAGATGATCTAAAAATTATCGGCTAAGCATCTGCGGATCTCATTATTTGGGATTTTAAATTTGCAGAGATCGAGAAATGATAGAGTTACTTATGAGTTTAGATGCTAAGCGTGGAGTAGTTGGTTCTCTTTAGAGCCCATCGAAGGTACTTATGGCTTTTTGTTCCCACAAAATTGTTTCACCCCATATCTGTCTAAATAATTAGAGATGTCGAGTTTTTGACGATAGTTAGTTCTTTATCTTCTTAAAAGAATCTTTGTTTTAAAAATTGGGTACACATCAAGGATCCGAAATAATAAATAAGTGATATGTGATAAAGTAATAAGTAAAGTTGTGAGCTGCGGTGTCGAGATCGGACCCTTGGATCTTTAGCCGGGATTGTATGAGGTCTTAGCCTAACCAGCCGGGACTCTCATTTCATGAAGCCTATAGTCTTGGAATTACCCCGTGAAGCTCCGTAGTTCACAGCTCAAATAAAAGTATAAGTATAAAAAAAAAAAAAAAAAAAAATGATGAAAAATGTATGAAAAGTGAAAAAAAAAGTAAGTGAATAAAAAATCCTTGATGTGGACCTCATTTTTACGACAATGGTTCTTGAGAGAAGATAGATAACTAATTATCGACTTAGCTTTGTATCTTTATCGGAATAATTCTTATCGAAACGAGAATTTGAAGAAATTCATTTCTCACAAAAATAAAAATTCTAGAGGAAATAGGAAAATGGGAACAAAAGGTAATTACACAAGTAACTTCCATGGGTAGTGTTAGCATCTAGAATCATATTTAACAATGATTTCGGTTTTACGCTTAGTTTGGGACTTGTGAAAAATCAGGGACGATGTATTCTATCCGTATGGTCACTTCACTCTGTGTTGTGTTTTCTACTCCGTGATCCTAACGTGTCGTTTGAAAAATGTTTGAGTTATTGATCGACATGAAAGTTCAACAAACCGTCATTCATAATCGGAATGTGCTTAATCGTAATATATATATGTGAATTAAAAGGTAAACGGGGCGTTTTTAGAATTAAGGCTTTCTTAATCTCTTTTGAGGAATCTTTGCTACTTCTTCATAGGTTTAGTAGAAAGAGATTTAAATCCTTGGTTTTAGAAGCGTGAGTTGATTGCATTGCGTGAGGACACGACAATGGTCTCGTCTGGGGTATTTTGGTATGTGCTAAAACACATACCTTTTCATTGTCAAAACTGACCCAAAACAACCAAGGAAAAGCCGTTTATTGCTTATATTTGTGGTTTTCTTGAGTTTATGCTTGTGCAGGTATGGATATGCAAAAACACGCAAAAAGGATCCAAATCAGATGTAAATCCGAGCACGAGAGATCAAGAGAGTTTTAGCCAGGAAGGTCAAGATTGTGTATTGTGGAATATTTTATTCTCAGAAGATGATTTTTGAAGTCACAGTCAAGTTTGAAGAAATGTCAAGATCAGTCCCTAGACTTTGAGTATTTGGCAGTTTAGACCCCTGAAGTTTCTGAAATTGCAGAATCAGCCCTTGGTTAATTTGAGAATGATAAAAACAACCCTTGGATTACATTTTCAGTTTTACACTAGTGGTCCCTGAAGTTTCAAGTTATACACTTTTGGTCCCTTTAAGTATACTTGGATCACATTATATTTAAGTCCAAACCCAACAATTAACCTTGGCCCAAAAGCTTACCCGAATCCAAGCCCAAATAAACTTAACCTGTACCCGGTATATCATATTCCAACCCGAACACCCTTTTAAACCCGAGTCAACCTCAAAACCCGGTCAACGAAAAACTTGAAATATATTACTAAAACCCAAAACTCACGCGCGCTTGTTTTATCCCAAATCCCTCTCAAACCCAGGCATAAGAACCCTAAACTGCCCTTTTCATTAATTGATGCAATTCACTCTCATTAAGGGTAAAGTTGTCCTTCTACCTGACACATGCTGACACACGGATGCCAGGTTGGCAATCCGTGTGTCAATCCACCCAAATCCTCACCTCTGATTGGTTGAGCAAGCGTGGAGATGTAAATCCAAGGGATGAGATGAAATGGGATTGATCTGATGGTGGAAACAAGCTCAAGAGAAGCACAGATGGGACTTCTGGATCTTTCCAAAACCTCAAGACCTCAGGTATAAATAAGACCCACGATTCACAAAGATTATCAAGTAGTTTTGTAGTGAGATAAAGTAGTTTAGGAGTAGTATTAGAGTAGATAATGAGTAATTTTATTTTCAGTTTTAAATCATTTTAATGTTTAGTTTAAATTCAGTTTTCAATCTCAATTTGTACTCAAAGTTATTAATACAAGTATTTGTTTCAGCTTATATTTTCATCAAATTCACTGTTTCATTGTTATTCTCATCATATTTCAATTGTTGTTAAACCTTTATATAATCTGTTTTAGTTTATTTAAACTCATTTAAACTTGGTCAAGGTAAGTCGAGAAGCGGAATTATGGTCATTGAATGGTACTGTTTTGCTGATTCGATCTTTGATATGGGTTGATTTTGGATCTGGTATTGGTTTATATTAAGTTTAGATTGGTTATATTGGATCACAATAGCAGGCCATTGTGTGAGGACATCATGTAAGTTCATCATCTGTATGTTTCTGTCATATCTTCATATGCAACATATTTGTCATTTGATAGTGATAGGTTAGATAATTGCTACATTTAGCTTGTACTTCATCCTTCATACTTGTTATAATTTGATTCATAGTTTGGATTTGAATTCAGAGCTTAAATCTGTTCATTAATCCATTTAAGGTGTGTTTGGTATAAGGTGTTAATCACAGTTTAGATTTAGTTTTATTGTTAAGTTTAGTCAGTTTAGCTCCATTAAGATGTATTAAGTTCATTTCATCCTCAATTTTGCATAGCTAATAACTGAAAGTCAAAATTATATGTAATCTGTTATTGAGCTTAAATTTGTTAGACTTAAGAGTTCACTTGCTGCATTTAAGTTAGGATATAAGTACTTTAGCTAAAGGTAGTTTCATTTCTTCATTAATCATCAGTTTCAATCCAATTTAGTAGCCTAGAATTTCATAAAAGTCAAACATCTCATCTGCTCTTCAAAAGTCAAATGATGTCTATACCAGTTTTCTTAACAACTTGCAGCAACTGCATTAGGTTCATTACAGATGGTTAAGGTCTAAGATTTGGCACATTTGTAGTTGGCTAGGTGGTCTTCATATCCACAATTCTGGTTTTGGTATTAGCTCATTAAATTAGCTCTTAGATAAGCTCAAACTAGCTTACATTCTGTTTACGTCATCAGCAGCCTCCTGTCCATTTTTGCCATATTTGTTTGATCAATATTTGCTTCATTTCTAGTCCTTATTTGCTGCAATTTGGTGCACATGTTCTCTGGTTGGTGGACTTGAGCTCCACATTTCAGGTTTTCTCTTTAGCTTTCAGGATAAGCAGGTTGCAAGCTGCTTATCATAGGGTCATTAGCAGTTTGCTTAATAAGATCGTTGCATAATCCTAGTTAAAATGCTCATTAGTGGTTAGGAGTAGATGTAATTGGTTGAGTTAGAGTAGTTTTAGCATGCATTAGCTTATTTGATCAGTTGGATCCCTCTAGTGCTTATTTGCTTATTTACCCTTGCTTATTCCTTACTAGTTTACATAGCAGCTCTCAAATCTTCCACATAGGGCCTAGTTTTTATATTTTTCTCAGCTTTAGATTAGCATTTTAGAATTTCCCTGAAATTTTCATAATTTTTAGACACTGTTCACTATTTTTCTTGATTAAATTCAGTTTTTAATCACTTTTAAATACCTTTAATTGCAATTAATTGAGAAAAAGTCCCAAAAATTAATTTTTCAATTTTAATAGATTAAGATAAATATAAAAAGTATAAAAAATATTTTTCCTTATTTTTCCTCTTTTATTTGGTATTTTTTTTCACAATTTAAATTAGATTTAAATAGATTTAAATTCATAGAAAATAGAAAATTATTCCGAAAAATACAAAAAATAGTTTTTAAAAGTCTTTTATGATATTTTAGATTTTTAGAAAGTAATTCCATATTTTTCCCTTTTGTTTTTATAATTTCTAGATAATTAGTTTTATTTTCAAAGTTAATAATTAGTTTTTAATTAAAATAAAATCAAGAAAATTCCTAAAAAATAATTTTAATTCATAATTAGTTTTCTAATATCATTTTTAGCATAAAAGTACTTTTAGATTATTTTTAGGATGTAGATTAGACGTTCTTGCATTTTATTCGCGTTTCGTTTAAAATTCGTATTTCGTTTTAGCGTGAAATTGCGTAGTGTGCCTTAGTTCTTAGGATTTACCGTAGATTATATGTTCCATTTACTTTCCTTATCCCGTAGTTTAGGATATATCATTTTATGCCCCTTCTTTTATTCGAATCCCGATTATTGAGACGTGAGTTGGAAATTCCATTCAACCCTCGTTGGAGCGATCTCGGTGCTCAAACCTAACACGTTTGAGTTACCCGTATACTACATCTTCTCT
>OU343216.1:80889203-80924431 GCA_910596185.1 Chrysanthemum makinoi
CTAGAAGGGGGGTTGAATAATTTTGCCGATTTTAAGTTAGTTTCAAAAACTTTAGGTTCGATGTTATGTGAAATCATATGGATGAAGAGAAAGTATAGATCTAAGAGTAATGTAAGTAAAGAAAGTAAAGTAAGGGATAGAAAAGACACAACCGATTTATAGTGGTTCGGCTACAAGGTCACCTTCCTTGCCCTACTCCACTCCCCTCCCGAGTCACCTACTCGAAGTTCAAGCACTATGTCAACAAACTCCTTCACTTGGCGGAGAAGCCTTCACTACGTTGCTTACACTTTTTCCGGTACAAAGCTAGATACCGAGTCCGTAGAGTAACGGTGGACCAAACAAACACAACACAACAAATATGTGAAATATCAAATACAGATGATTCGCTACCATCCGGGTGAGAAGATTTCAAGAAACCCCTTGATCCGATGTTTGATGAATACTATGAAATTCATGAGAACTACATTACTTCAACATAGAGGTGGAGGCTTCAACCAATCATCACAGAGAATGAATGGCTTCTAATTTGTATTCCTCCGTAGTTAACCCACACATCATCATCCTTGATCCTCAATCATCGGGTTAAAAGATCATGGAATTGGTAATTATGGATATAACCCTTTTGCTAACTCGAAATGCAAGTTCCCTGAAAACATCTTTGCCCCGAACCAACACCTGAATCCATCTTCTTTCGTGGGATCCAAACTCTCGCTTACTTCGTCCTCAACAACAACCACATGAGCACCTTAGAAAATGGACACATGACCATCCATTGGACAACATCATTGGGAATCCTTTCTCGCCAAAGATCCACTCAAAACAACTAAGAAATCGAAGCTTTATGGTGCTTCTTCATTCAAGACTCTCTAAGATCGAACCCAAAAAGATGTTAAACTCGCAATGTCCGAGGACAAACTGGTTTAATGCTAAGAAGAAATTAATGAGTTCGATCGACTAGATGTATGGGAATTAGCACCGCTCCGGTGACTGTATATGACATTGCTCTCTCAAGTGGATCTTCAAAGTTTTTGATGAGCATGGTGATGTTCTAAAAATAAGGCTAGGTTACAATAAAAATATCGCAAGAAAAAAAGGTATTGACTTTGAGGAATCTTTTGCTCCCTGCTGAACGACGAGGCAATCGAATCTTCTTGGCATGCCGCAAGCAAGAACATGGTGGTTGTCCAATAGATGGATGTGAAACCGCTTTTCTATGGATATTTCAGAGGTGGTTTACATCACCAGCCTAGAGGGTTTTGTGAATCCGCAGGCATCGCATCTCATGTCTATTGCTTGAAAAAGGCCCTTTACGGGTTTGAAAAGCTTGTAGAGCATGGTATGACACGCTATCAAAGTTTTTCTATCAACCGATTTAGCAAAGGGAGCAGCTGATCCGGCGACACCACCGCATGAAATGCAAACATTTAATTCACGCTCAAATTTATGCGTTGATGATATTTTTGCCTCGACCGACCCAATGGAATGTGATTGCTTTTCTAATGAAATGGGCTCAAAATTTCAAATGTAAATGATGGGACAAATGTCATTTTTCTTAGGATTACAAATTTCACAAAGTCCCGAGGCATTTTTATAAATCAATCTAAATATGCAAATGAGATTTTAAAGAAATTGGATTTGATTCCTTGTGACCCGCTGACACTCCCATAATAGAGCTGCATCAAACTCGATGAGGACCACTCAGAATCATGGTTGATCAAACGTAAATATCGTAGTATGATCGGATCCTCCATGTACCTCAAGCACTGCATATATTTTATTCGCTGTATGCGCGTGATGTGTGCTAGATATCAGGCCAAGCCTACTAAAAGCACCTTGAAGCGTGTTAAAAGGGTCTTTTGATTCTCCAAAGAACCATTACATGGGTCTTTGGTAGCATCCAAGGACACTTGTATGTCACTAACTACTTGCAATGCCACACTAGAGGTGTCAAGATACACGCCGAAGTACATCAGAGGTGCCCAATTTCAAGTGATAAGTTTGTGAGCCTGGTCTTCAAAGAAACAAATGAGTACTTCTATATCCTTCATTGTGAGGTCAATACATAGCCATGTCATCTTGTTGTGCTCAAATCCTTTGGATGAGATCCCAATTATCCGACTATGGCTTTGAATTCAACAAAATCCCTCTCAGATGATAAAAGTGCCATTGCTCTCTCATGCAACAATGTTCAACATCAAGAGCAAAGCATATCGGACATCTCGACATCATTTCATCAGGAGCAAGTGGAGAACGGTGGTGGAACCTTACTTCTATGTAGGATCAATACCAATTTAGCCGACTATCTTCACAAAAGCTCTTCCCTAGAGAACGGCTCTTGAGTTTATTCTTCCACGTACTCTGGCTTGAAAAGCCTTAAACCAGAAACACTCAAACGTCTTCAGGAGGAAGACGAGGAGTAAAGGTTCTTGACTCTATCTTTTCTTTGTATATACTTATTCAAAAAGCAAAATACAAAATTACAAAACCATCAAAAAGCAAATAGAAAAATATAAAACTTTCAAAAAATCCATAAAAAATTTGAAAAATTCGAAAAATCTCAAAAATATTGTCCTTTTGTCATGTTTTTCTTGTTTCGATAAATATCTACGGTCTTTGTGCTGTCAGTCAAAGAGTGACACGGGTCTTTGGATGTTGTTCGAATGTACATACACTGCTTAAAAAAATGTTTTTGTGAGAAAGTAAAGAAGGTTTATAGTCATTTCTGTATATAATCCGTTTTCAAAGAAAGAACAGAGCTATGCTTTATCTCATTTTTCAAATCTCATACTCTGATTCTAAAAATGAATGTTTGTCACTAAAAAGACAAATGTTTATTTCCAAATATTTTTCCTTCTAAAAAATTCTTCTGAAAAATATTTGTCATCTAATGAAAACAAAATTGTTTTGAAAATACCTCGGATTCTAATATTTGAAAATCATCCGGGCTTCTCAGTTGTCAAAATTTCTATCCATCAATCAACAACTTATGTCATTGATCAGGGAGAATGATTTCAATCAAGTCAAACGAAGTATTTTTCAAACAATTTGCACTTAAACGAAAGGCTGTCTACTTTGTTAATCAAAATGAACAATGTTTTACAAGCAATGTTATATACAATTGGTACCGCAGACCTTGTTATTGTTATGTTTTCAAAAGATATTCATGCATGCTTAAACAATGGAGTTTAAAGTCTCAAAATCCGACAGATCGCTTGAAATGCTTTTTCAAAACAAGCCAACTCCCTCAAAATGTTTTCAAAATTAATTTAAATCAATAGAGATCTCAAATCTCAAAGGAGTTGAAAATTGTGACCGGGGGAGATTTTGTTATTTTAATTGGATATAAACTGATAATTCAACAAGTGGTTTAGAAATACTGTCAAAGCTCTCCTCCCTCGCATGTGGCAAACGCATTTCAAATTTTCCATGCACATGTTAAGGGGAGCAGCTTATTCAAAACAAAAAAGGATTGAAACGTGTTTGATTTATCTCAAAGTGTGTAGGCCTTCCAATATGTGCAAAACTCTTCAATCTCGATGCACATAATGAGGGGAGCAATCTTATGAAAACCTCATCCTCCCCAAATGCTTTATCTACTTGAATTGATCGAAGTATGATGATCATTTTAAAAAATGTTAATCAAAAAGATTTGATCTTTTCTTTTCAATCTAAGATTTCAAAAGGCCTCTTGCCTCCATGTGTTTAAATGATTTCTAATACTTGAAGCACATGTTGAGGGGGAGCATTTCTAAAATATCAAAAACAATTAAGATACAAAATGCTTTGATTATATATCACAAGTATCTTGATTGATTTTTTAAATGGTTTTCAATTGGTTTCAAGGCGGAAGAACAATACCAAAAGACCTGTGGAAAACTAGAAGGGGGGGGGTCGAATAGTTTTGCCGATTTTAAGTTGATTTCAAAAACTTTAGATTCGATATTATGTGAAATCGTATGGATGTTGAGAACGTATAGATCTAATGATAATGCAAGCAAATAAATAAAGTTAAGGTATAGAAAAGACACAACCGATTTATAGTGGTTCGGCTACAAGGTCACCTTCCTTGCCCTACTCCACTCCCCAAGTCACCTACTCGAGAGTTCAAGCACTATGTCAACAAACTCCTTCACTTGGGGGAGAAGCCTTCACAACGTTGCTTACACTTTTTCCGGTACAAAGCTAGATAACCGAAGTCCAGAGTAACGGTGGACCAAACCAATACAACTATTACACAACAAATATGTGAAATATCAAATACAAGATCTTTGCTACGTAAATCTATGAGTGACAAATCAATCAAAGGACCCCTTGCTTGGATGACTTGTAGAATGCTCGTGATCTCGCCCTAGAGAAGGACCTATATGAGGATCACAAATAGAAAGAAAGAAGAACAACTCTCTAGATCAAGTGATCTATATGTTAGAAGAGAATGAGAGTGTATGAGAGATTTAGTAAGAAGAGGTGAGTTAGAATGAATAAATGGTTTCTATTTATAGGCAAATTTCTCCTCTGCTCCACATTTGATCCCACGGATCCCTTCCATTTGGGATCCGCCTAGTGTAATCCTAGGACTGCGGGTATCCCTCCTCTTGCCCATGGGTTTTTTTTGGTTATGGGTCATGGGTTATGGGTTGGTCCATGGGTTTTCTTTTTAGATTCAATGTATTTAAGTATACATTGTATCAAGTCTTCTTTGGTACTGGTTAAGTTCCATGGGTTATGGTTTTACCCATCCTAATAAAATATTACAACAAATGCTTAATTACTACATTTTTGTATTTAAATGGCTATATGTAAATGCTTTTACAAAAATAACATGTATCATTATAATTATACTTAAGATAACATTACATTTGTTATCAACAAAACACAAAGAGATCGCAAAATATTAATAAACGTTTTTACGGTTTATTTGTATTAACAAGACCGACCAATTTCACTTTATGCATGGTGGTATAAGGATGATAAGGTTAGGTATTAGTTCCTACGCTGATCCGGAGGGATCTTCCCGGGACAATCCACTCAGGATAGTGTAGTCCTTGGAATATTGAAAATAGAAAAATGAGAAATGGGAAGAGCGCGGATCGAGACGAGCTAGTAATCGGAATAAACCCAACAATGTTCTAGTTATGAAGTCTCGTAAGCACCGAAGGGTTTGAAGAATGAAAAGAATTGAATGTGAAAAGGGTGAAAATAAATAGCCTCCATTAATTCAACCTTAGGGTAAAACCGGTTCAATACTATGCTACTGTGGTTACCGAGGTAACACCGTATTGAAGACAAGACATCATGACCCGCTGACGACTCTAACTAAACTTCCCAAACCACTCAAGTTCCTCTTAAAAGGGCTTGTTTCATTCTCACGGGAACCTACATAATCTATCGACTTTCTCTTAGAGATTGTTAATATTGGAAAGGAGACCCTCTCCCTAGTTCCGCAAGAAACCAAAAGAGCACTATTGAGTCTAGAGCCAATAGATCATCAATAAATCTATTAGGACACATAATTTTGAAGGCTCACGCTTCACACTATGTGGAATGTAAGAATATATTTTGAGAGTCCTCACGCGACATCTTGTGGTATTGCCAAACTTGTTGTGTCATCTCGACTTCATCAATGAGCAATTCAATATTGAATTGTTTCTCATCCAGGAAAATGGATTGACGGGTATCTTTGAAAACCAGCTCAAAAATCATTTCTTTAGTACGTCGACCGCGGTAACATGTTTTCAAAATCAAAAAGGATATTTATGATTGATAACTGATTTTCCAAAAACCTTCGCTGTATTGCAAAACCTTTATACTAAATACACCATTGTTTTTCAAATCATTTTCATCAATCGAATCTCAATTCGCCGTTCACTCACCCGCGTTGTCCCTTTGAGACGCCCGCTTGAGAACGCTAGAGCAACCGCAAACCTCCAAGGAAATTCTAATTATACCGATCACAAAAGACTGCAGCATCGATCAACGGGAACCGCGGCCGTGGTATCTAATTCAACAAAAGTGATCAAAGACACTTTTGTGCGCTTTTATTGCTAACTGCTTTATGCAGAACACCGACGCTTATAAAATGTGATCAATGGGAGAGGTCAATCCATAGCCGCATGCTCACACAACACATTCAATTTCTAAAGAAATCATGATAAGTGGATCAACGACTTGAGCATATATCACTCCATGCCAAGTACGCTGGCCGAAATATCATGAATCAACTAAAGCTTCCGCTAGTCTGATGAAAAGAAATCATGATCCAGAATGTGAGCATGTCAGTCCGAAAGTCACAACAACCCATAATGACGATACAACAATAAAGGATCTAGTCAGATTTAATGTGTGGTCGATGATCTCAAAGTCAAGTTTAAAACTCATTTATCAATGGATCAGTTAAAGACCTCCACTTGGTTTAACCAAACATGCAAAACATGAAGAATCAAAGACTACGGGCTATAGAGCAAAGAACATGAACAAGAATCCAAGAATAATTTTAATGTATTATCTATTTGTATTCAATGTAATTTGGAGTGATCCCCTTAGGAGATTGTTAGGATTTAGTAAATCCAGCTTATTAAAGTGTCTGGCCACCTCAAGTATATGTAATCGCTAGAAAGCTCGTGAGTCGAAGTTATTTAATGTTAGATATAGTATTTAGTTAAGTAACACCATGGAGGACGTACGTCTTTACCCAATCGTATGCCCCCCGATCCACGCCACCGTAGGGCGCTTTATGTAAGACTATAAATACCCTCTACCTCCCAAGGTAGAGGGTTGGAG
The DNA here is from genome assembly GCA_910596185.1 of Chrysanthemum makinoi. NCBI lineage: Eukaryota > Viridiplantae > Streptophyta > Magnoliopsida > Asterales > Asteraceae > Chrysanthemum > Chrysanthemum makinoi. Next base: position 80,895,984 of record OU343216.1, read on the forward strand.
CTCATAAAAATATTTTTACTTTCTCTCACTAAATTCCCAAACCTCTAACTATTTCTCTCTCTAAAAGCTAAAAGTGTACGCCTACTTGTGATCATGGTTTGATGTGTATGTGAAATCCAATATGTTACATTCCTCAACTTCTAATGCTAAGACATAGACGTTTCAGTGCACGCCGAGACCTTACGATCTACTTAACGGAATCACTTCAACTTCGGGTGGAGGACCTAGACTCTTCGTGTTCTACCGTATACGCTAGTGTTTTCTGAAGGTAATGCATCTTCATGATCATCTCTCCGCATGATCATAAACTCCTCCCACTCAATTTTGAGATGGTGATCATTTTCAAGAAAATCTCCATACCAAGCAATAATTACTTTATTTTCGCTTGATAGTAAAAGTAGTAACCCATAGTTTCCTTTAGGTATCCTATGAAGATACACTTTTACGATCTTTGTTGGAGTTTATCTCACGAGTCACGCCTTAACATATTTCCTCGCAACCCCAAACCTTTAAATAAGACAAAGTTAGGAGTTTTTACCATGCCATATTTCATATGGGGTCTTATCAACCTTCTTTGTGGGAACCATATTTAGAATGCGATTCTAAAGCATAATCCCAAAAGGATAAAGGCAGAGTAGTAAGATTAAACATAGATCATATCATGTCCAACAATATACTTCCATTTCTTTCTCTCGATACACCATTTTGTAATGGAGTATACGGAGAAGTGAGATTCTGAAATTCCATTCTCTAAGTAATCTTTAAACTTTGGCTTAGATATCGCCTTCTCCCTCTATCGCATCAAAGAGCTTTTAATCTTCTTTCCCAATTGCGCTTCTACTTCCGCTTTGAAAACCTTAAATGTTTCAAATACCTCATGTTTATGCTTAAGTAAATAAACATAACCATAACAATGTAAATCATCAAGAAGGTTAAGAAGTAGCTAGCACCTCCTCTTTTGACATGTCTAATGGTCCAAAAATAATCGTAGATGAATAAGACCAAGTAGATCGCATCGCCTCCATATTGCTAATGAAAGTTTCTTCGCTATCTTCCCGTGATATGCATGACTCACATTTATCAAATGATTCATCATTGATATTTTGCAAAATCCTTCTTCTGTTGCGCTTTATGCATGCAGCCTTGCCTATATGAGCAAGTATACAATGCCAAAGATAAGAAGAATTCAAGTCCAACTTTATTTTCTTATTGATGCTAAACATCAAATTATTATATTTGTTAGATTCATTTCCAATCACATCAATTTCAAACACACCATTCACAAGAATCAAGATTAAAATAAAATACACCATTTAAAGAAAAACGAAATTCCATTACGTGAAATAGTATGAGTAAAACCATCATCCAACAAAACCGTAAAAGGAAACAACACCTCTAATTATAAGGTACCTAATGACAATTGTTCAATAACAAAGCACTAAGCCTAAAGCAGCAATACTAAATAAACGTCTTATGGCTTCAACAGCTTGCATGCTGCGCCATTTCCCACGCGGTAGATATTGCTCCCCCGTGAGGCTAGCTTCCTCTCCACTCTAAACCCCTCGCAGTTGCATATTACATAAATGTGAATACCACATCCAAAGATCATATACCCAGGAATTTTATGATTTAGAGTAAATAATTCACTATTAAATAAATTAATCAAGGACAATTTACCGGGACCCGCCTTTACTTCTTCATCTTATTTGCTCCGCAATTCATCAAATAAGATAGAGAGTACGCTTTTCTTCCATACCCAACCATCCTTGGCAAAGGGTGGCATGCTTTGATCCTTTTTAGATTTTCTTTCCTGGAGTGGTACCGCTGGGTTCCCAATGATAGCCATAACCTTTTACCTTTTATCAACTTTCCCCTTTGCCCTTCACTCTCGCGTTCGCAGACGCTGTTTTGGCTTATTTATCCTTCCACCCCCAGAAAAGCAAGTACCGGGAGTAGGAGCCTTCTGAGGTAACCCTTTTATAATCAATTAGCAAATGGTGTCGTAAGAATCATCTTCTCCCCACTACTCATATTGAAGTTTCAAACAAAACCATTATAATCCTTGTTAAGGATCTGTTGATCAAGTCTACGGCCATATCATCTTCATAAGTTTTGCCAAAGTTTTAATTGGTCCATGTAACTTTTCATTTCCAGTACATGAAACTTACCACGGTTTTTCCTTTTCCTCGCTGTACCGTGGTAATGCATCAATCAAATCATAAATTTTGATGTAAAGAATGGGGTTTCTAACATAGTTCAAGTTCATTGAGCATGTTAAATGGAAGTAATTTTTGAACTACTTCTGGAGAAGGTTCCATCGTTTCCAAATATTAGGCAAGCCACATCTTTATATGACGTTATACTCAATTTTCTAAGCATCTTTCCGCTAGAGGAGCTTTGTACGTAAGGTTCAAGCAGGACAAGGCGCGGTACAAATAATTCAATCGTCGCAAATAGAATCCCGCATGTACATTCTCAAAGAGCGGTGCTAATCATTGAAATTTAGAGCTACCAACTTCTGATCAAAAAGCTTTTGAACGCTAAAACTTAGTGCGTGTTAGTGTTATCGTTGTTTTGAGTTTCATTTCCTTACGCAAGTGTTAGCTTTAGGTTTGGCATAGTATATTTTCGATAATACACTTTTCAAGAAATAAAAATATACCTAAAGGTAATATAAACATATAACCGTGATAATTTTCTCAAAACTAGGATCCAAATTATCATAGGTTCATTACATCATTGATCTCTAGTAACGTAAAGCATATAATAAGGTAATATGTCGAACAATAATTTGCAAACTATTACCAATTCCTAGATCATTATGGGATTTATATTTTCCAACGCTTTTGGCAAATATAAACATGTATCCTGTATCTTAATACTAGCCCTGCCTCACTTCTACTCAACTTAAGTGTCTAACTTAAAGAATCACAGAAAATATAGTTCATGTAAGGTTCTGACTTTTTACATAAAGATTTACGCCCATCACAATCTCACCAAGTTCTCATTACGACGAAATTGCAACTTCAAGTGTTCCTTTTAGTTAGATGACATATGACTTAATTTATAAATGGTACTAGTTTTGATTTTATGTGGTCAAATCAAATATGTACAAAGATGTCAAGCATTCATCTTGTAGCATAATTTTAATAAAAAACTTTTATTACCAATTCATAAAGATCAAATTATCAAAGTTTTGATTGAGGTATTGGGTTCACCAACTGGAATTTGAAGCGCTAATTATCGCTTCATTATATTGTACTTTTACAAGTGTAAACACTTAGTGTTTCGGTAATTAACACCAAAGTGGCTCATGAATTAAAACTATTCGCCTTTGCGATGAGTTTGTACATTTATGGCTACCAGTAGCTCCAATTTGACTCTCATAAGCAAACGGAGAGTTTGGTCAACACAAGCAATAACCTCCCTCTTAGTGGTCACAATATTAATGCTCTCCCTCCTAGTACTCCTGCACACACCACAAATTCAAAGTAGTTTGCCTCTAATTCATTTTGTACCAAAAATCATCAATAAATTAAACTATTGAAAACCAACCTTCAAAACAAATCAAATTTTGCCATTGTTTAGTCCGTAATATTTTTCTATCAAAATTACCTTTTTGCTTAAAACCTGTCAGCAAGCATTATAATAAACAACAAGTAAACAAATAAAATAAACAAATCCTAAAAAGAATGCTGACATAATAAAATAACAATTTAATAGTGAAACAAGTAGCCTACATGCAACTTATTCGATAAAACTTAGTATTAATAATCAATGGGTTAAATTAATGTATATATTAATTAGGGCTTTCAATTTCTCATTAAACAGCCACATACACATCGCATCTAATCAATAGTATAAACCTTTAATTTAAATATACCAAAATTGCACATAATTGATTCATTAATATATATATATATATATATATATATATATATATATATATATATAATCGAGTCTTCCCCAATTCAAGATTTATCTAAATAAACATGATAAAATATCTTAACAATTAAAACAATATACAAGCAACTATCTATGACAAACATGCATGTGTCATGATATAATATAAAAATTATTCAAATAGTCACAATATTGCATATTAATAATTCCATGTCACATAACATATTATTCATGAATTAATCACGTAACATATATATATTAATTCTAGGTTTCGATGGGCTTAACAAACAATTTTAAACCTCTAAAAATTTCATCAAAATGGACTAAAAATTGGAAGTGCTGTAAAAAAAAAAATCGTAATTCAAAAAAAATAATAAACTCAAAACCCTAGATAACCAGATCAAACAACATACAATTATTCGCTTTTACGCCGCTTTTAGTAAATTAATTACTCATTAAAACCAATGACCTATGCCACCGTTGGAAATTATATAACATGACATTCAATAAATAAAAACCACAAAACATTAAAGCATACATGCCAGTTTATAGGAAAGATTAACGACAATTAAATTAATATAAACAAGAATATGCTATCTCTTGATTCTGTTTCTAACAAGAATCAAATCCACAAAACTAATTGATGAACCCTAATTAGGTTTATGAGGATTATATGTAGTTACCTTACCATTTTGTAATTCAATCCAATAATACTAACAATAATGTGTTGTTAGCACCTACTTTGTAGACACGCATTATACCGAACATAAAAGGAATGCTAGTTTTAATCAAACAAATAACTTTGTATTGAAAAGTTGGCGATCTACACCCTTTGAGGTGGTGTGTGTCGACCGTTTTTTAGCAAAGAAACACAAAAACAAAGTTTTTAGGTTTAAATTTAATGGAAGATAAGTAGAGATAAATTACAAACACCATGGCTTTCTAGATTTTATACTCAAACTAACTTGGTGAACGTTTTTGAAGCTTTGTAAATGGGTCGCATTGGTCCTTGTGGCCGAAATGGGTTTGGGCATCCCACAAGGGATCCTCTAACATTCCCAATATTTACAAATAGTCCTTTCCAATTATATTTAACAACCAAGTAGTGCATTACAACTAATTACTTAACATCCGCATATAAGTATTTCGCTAATTAATAAATAAATATAACTATTACATTTAAATATTAACTTTAATTCTCATAATGCTAAAACAATAAGAATCTCGTCCTCGAAATTCGATCCTAACTCACGTCTAATAATTTATATCCATAAAACCAACAATTTCTACTTGATCAATCACAATCTATTCGACGATTACAGTATAGAGTCTACTACTATTGGTTTATATTTGATGATTTGTTACAAAATTTCGAGTTTTAAGAAATGATAGTACTGGTGAAATTATCTGCAATGAAAATTACTTGTTACTTTAGAAGTTGCTACAATAAACGATCCAATCGAATTAAAACCACAAAAACAGATTCTACCAGTACAATTTCAATAATGTTTGAGGTGACAGATACACACCCAGTCTATGAATGGGTCAATTTTTTTCCCCTTCTAAAACGGGTGAAATCAGAAAGGAAAAAGAAGCTAAAATGTTCAAAAGTATTTTGCATTGCTTACATTTACTTAGGTTGGCTCCAAATTAAGTAAGGTCTATTTGACCAGTGTTTGGCACCTACGTAGACCATATTGACCAGTTTAATATAGATAGCACCTTTTATTTTTTTTTAATAACCAAGTAGGGAGTATATATTAATATTACTGACAACATACAGATCCTATATCCACATTGATCTGGCTAGGTATATTAGAATTAATTCATCACCATAATATCATATTTAGCAACAATCGAATGTATATATACAAGCCATCTATATATTAGACTAGGAGACAAAGTGGGCTAGGCCCGAAACACAACCCTAAACTCAGTCAAACAATGGTTGACTCAATAGACAAGAAAACCAGGAATCTCGTTCTTGTCCTACGCTAATATTCCCCTGCAGTTGGAACAGGAGGTCTTCAAACGTTCAAACTATAGCGAAACTCAAGAAACAAGGCAGCGGCCAGGAAGACAGTTATTCTATATATCCGCATACTGAAACTTGGATAACATAATCGCGAACAAAATGATTATCAATCTCTATGTGTTTCGTACGCCGATGTTGAACCGGACTTGCGGACATATAAACATCACTAATATTATCACAGTAAACCAAAGTAGCAATAAATAAAGTAGCATTTGTATATATCTACAAATAAATGAATTTTAATAAGAGGGTCATCCCTAAGGTTTATATATAATCTTTGCCATAGGCTTTACCTTCCAGGTTCATTTTTTAGTTGTAAAATTACAATCGGATCCCCTCCCTTTGCTTCTAAAAGTTAAATCTTATGAACTGAGGACCTAATCAACAAATTAAAGTCAATTTTCTTTTGTAACCGTAGCAACTTATCTGTTATCTGTCTTGGAGAGAACCCGCTGTTTGTTTTAATGAAGTTAGCCTTTCAAAAAAAAAAAATCTGGCGCTAAATCCAATCTTTTATATCTAAACCTTATCTTCAATTTTTCTTCGTGAACGCAAAGATTACTTTTTATATATTTGTTGTCTAACTGGTCATTTTACACACTACTTTGTGAAAAGGACAAAACAAACCTAAAAAACTAAACCGAACCTGAAACCGTAAAAAAACTTTAATCAAACTAAGAATCAACATGGTTCGCTTTTTACTTTTTCAAAAACCTAAAAATGCGTTCGTTTCTTTCTTCCAAAAACCAAACCAGAAACCCAACCAACCTAATCGGTTTTATTATATAATAATTTCTAATATCTAATTAATATAATGCGGTTAAATAAACTAAATAATCAAATTTATAAATTATCATATATCTATTTTGTGAGTGATTTATAATATATTTATTCAATGTTTATATTTATATATGTTTTTGTCGTAAGTCGTAAGCTTTGTGTAATAAATAATAAAGATTCGATAATGATTACGTATGTTCACCAGGCAAATGCCTCATTTATAGCTTTTCTTGTAATTGAAAATTATGCAATAAACATTATTATACTTAAATTGAAAAAAAGTAAATAAGAATAACTAATTTTGTAATGAAAACAAAGTTTGTTGGTATAATTTGCCATACCCAATATTAACGTTAGAAACCTAAAACCAAAACCCAACCTAAACCGATAACAAAACCTAAAAAAACCAACCTACCAAAAAAACCCAACCATTTTGGTTTTGGGTTCTACAAAAACAACATTTGTGGTTCGGTTTCGTTTTAGCCAAAAAACCCACTCCAAACCCAACCGCACATCCCTAAAATAATTTTGAATTAAACCACTACTAATTGTAGGGTAAAAATAAAGCACGTGATGATTCCTCTATACAAAGAGAAGAGATGATATGGGCACTTGATCCTTTTGTTTTTCATCTCCATCCGCCATTTAAGGTGTAAACGTCAGAGACAAGGAAGTTTTCGATTTCATTTTTGGTCCTGATCGATGTGAAAATGCACTAAAATTACCCTTTGTCTCTCGGAATACAGCAAGGGCTTTAGTTTTCATTTTATCCGGGACCAAATCAAGCAATCCAAACATCAAAATGAGGACTATCATTGCACTTTCAAAGTTTTAAGGACCAAACCTGCAATTTGGCTATACCACAGGGACCAAAAATGCAATTAACTCTTTACTTTATAAGTAATTTTTTTTTATGTCCATGTTTTTTAAATGGTTTTCTCCTTACATTGTTGTTCTTCTAAGCGTTTGATGAAATGTCTATGAAGCCAATTTTCTATTCAATTGCAATTTCTTATTATTTAAAGTTGTAAAATTGAATTCTATAAAGTTTCAATTTAAATTCGTTCATTTTTTTATAATTGTTTTTTTTTTGCTATAATTAATCTATCTTTTTTTTACTTTGCTTTGTTTTTTTTATTGTGGTCATTTTATACAATGTTGGAACAATAAATTTAGTTCAAGCCTTAAACAATGAGGTAATTGTTACAATCAACATCCTTTTGCATACCTTATTTTCACTTTCAAGAAGGATTTTGGCATGATTTCTTAGTTGGTTACTACAATGTCTATAAAACAATTGTGACATAATGTATACTCTGCTTGATCAAATTTTATGAAACTGATTATAGGGACTGTTTGGAATTGCTTTTTATAATAACTACTTTGTGGAGTGTTTGGGATTGCTTATTGAAATGCTTATAGGGAGATTGCTTATTAGAATAACTATTCAAAATTCAGGTTATGCAATAACTTATGTTGCTTAAGAACAGTATTAAGAACAAAACTAAACAAGTATTAAGCATAATAGCAAGTTAATACCGTTGTTATGTACAATTTGCACCAAGTTTCTAATAAGTCAAGCCTACTCGTACCACATTCTTAGAGCACTGCAACACAAGCCAGTGTTAAGCAGTAAGGCCAAATCAAGCACGCTAGCTATTTGGCACCGTAAAACCCGCTGGCACCACATTTCTAGACTGGCCGTACCGTAATTTCTCGTGCCAAACTCAATTTTTTTATTTTTTATTTTTATAAAAATTTAAAACAATATATCCTAAATTACTTTATTCATAAAAAAAAACATTACAAGAAAATAAAAAAAAACAATAAACTTAAAAAACATAACATAATTATTCTTGTGAATATTTTGTTCCGATCCGTGGTTTAATGGTCTCTACGATTGATCGCTAGTTTCCATCGGATCGCAAGTTGTGTCCATAGATAGCACCCGTGATATCTTCGCTATCCTTTTGAGTTTCGATTAAATCGACCTCGCTCGAAAGACTCTCGCTTTCAAGAAATATCTTGCTTCATTTTTCGCCCAACTCGATTGTTTTTCCATCATTTTAGGAAAACATCTTCGGGTTTGAACCGAACTTAAGGTCGAAAGTTAGATTTAACGCGGCTCTTTGCGATCCTGTACACCCCTGCCCGCCGCCTTTGGTACGCGTCGTCCAAAATGCTCGGGATCCTTCTTCCGTAACCCAAGACGCACATTACGCCTTGCATTTGTGTTGAGTCCGATTTTTCCACTTATGCTTGTCCTTCAAAAAACTCTGCTGCCAATTTGCACGTGTTTAAAATCGCCTATATATCGCTGTACAAAGTGTGGGCAACGCTCCATGAAATCCATATCGCTCTCCCCACTCATAATGTACCGCTGCTATTCACAATCAATTAAACTTCCCTACACAACGATTCCATCGGAGTCCACTTTTCCGTAAGCATGTTCTTGGTACGAAAGTTACAAACTTTTGTTTTTTTGCTTTCCTTGTTGTAAGCTTCCAAAAACCTATACCAAAAACGCTTTTCATTACCTTGATCCAATTCCACTTTTGGATCCCTGATACTTCAATGTAAGTTTGCGCCAAAAGTGTTCTTCTCTTGTCGGTCCATGCGCACGCATCGCTACTGGTCTCGGCTTCCCTCTTCGTTGTTGGTTGCTTTTTTTTCGCTGTTTTCTTTGCCTTCACGGCTCTTCATTTTGTTTTGGACGGCCTGGATGACCGCTTCCTCTTCTTCGATTCGGATTCATTTCAACAAGTGGAAATACTGGTGGACGGTTGGTTGTGATTCGCGAGCGGTGTTGTTGCTGTTGCATTTTCCATTGAGAAAAAACAAAGCGCATTCGCTTCGATTGGTTTTATTATGCTATGAAAACGGGAAAGTATTGTTGTTGCGTTCGATTCGATTCAAGACTAACCGATCATTTGGTTCGATGGATCGCTAAGAGCCCCATTGATCCAAGGGGTGTTGCTTTTGGGATTCATTTTCTGAAAATATTGAAGTTGAGATGTATTTGAAGTGTGTGAAGTGGTATAAGTGATAAGGTTTTATATAGGATTTGAAAGTGGTAAAAGTGGTAAAAAAGAGGTCAATAATATCAAAAATATACAAACTAGCCGCTTGCAACGGCTATATTTTGAATGCAACGCTGCCATTTTAAAAAAAAAAAGAAAAAAAACGGGTCGTTAGGTTTGGCGCTAGTTGCTCTTGGCGAGCGTAACGCGCGGCGCAAACTTAGCGCAAACCGGCACCGCAGCTTCGCAACCCCACTTAAACATCATTCAAGCCAATGTTGGTGATGGGACCGTTATCAAGAACAATTTTCAAGGTTTGTATACATATTAATCTCTTTATTATTGTGAAAAGCTGTTTACAATCAACTGAATGCTCTATTTTTTCTTGCATAATGGAACAACATTTGAAAGACATATATGGGAAACGGAGAAGGGGGTGAATACGTTCATGTTTAAAAACTAAAATCTTTTGTATCAAATAACTGATCAAACGTGACGCAATATGAAAAGTCTTAATAATAGATCTGTAACAACTAGAGATGGTATAAAGTAAATTACACCACAAACATAATATAATCATCAAGCCTTTGACACAAAATAATCAACATAATATAAGCAACAAACCACACAATGAAAATATAAATAAAAAGTGATAAATGCAAATATAGACGCAAAGTGATAAGTAAAAGAAAGCATAAACCAGACACGATGATTTATAGTGGTTCGATCACAAAGCTCCTCTTCGCCTTACTCTACTCTCCGAGTATCCTACTCGAGAGTTACTTCACTAATCAACATGCCCCTTTCTCGGCAGAGAAAACCTTACAACGTCGCTTACAATATTTTTCGATACTAAGCTAGATATCGAGTTCTTCTTCGGGTACAACCAAACCCATTATGTTAGTGGCCCAACGTAACAAACCTTGTGTTTTGAGGCATAAACACATAAACTGCGTCATATTACCAGTACGTTATTTTCTGACATTAAGCTAAATGTCAAATTTTAATCTAGCTAGAACCAATCTCAATCACATGCGTATTTTCAAGACTAAAATACTAACCCGGTCTACCTGATCTACACGATCAACCCGATCTACATGACATATACAAAGAAGCAAGTATGGTGGTTGTACAAAGTGAGATCCAAGACATGGTAGTCAAATAGACCATAGTTCCTAATCTAAATATCAAGAACTTTAAGCTTGATATGGATGGACTTCTATTGATAAGAAGGCTTCACGGGATGAAGATCATAAGTGCACTAATCTTGTTATGGTAGATCTTCATATGTGCGTAGATAGCAAGATCTCTAATCTTACTTGGATGGATCATCAAGTAGCAATATACTTACAACATATAATAGTTGGAAGCATTATGATCATAGGTTTATGGTGGTTGTAATTGTATGAAAATTGTGCTAAACATAAGATAAAATCTGGTTTAAATGTCGGTAAAAAAACTAATGTTTAGAGTATGCAAATTAGTCACTATTTATAGGCCAAAACTGCTGAATGACGATGGTGTACCCCATTGATAAGGGTACCTTGATAAGTAAGGGTACCGGCCTCCGCAGGTCAAACGCCTTTTTGTTTCTTTTTTTTTATAAATGTAATTTTTGTTTATCTAGTGAAGGTGGTATCTATTTTATTTATTTTTTTTATTATTTTTTTTTGGGATAAAATTTTGAATTATATAACCTATTAAAACATTTTCTAAATAATAGAAAATAAGTTGTCTAATTGTTTTTGTTTAAATGTTATGTCACATTTATAAATGTGAAGTGCATGAAACAAAAATATTTCTTTGATCATAAATCAAGTTTTATGGTACCATTATTTTTACCTTAAATGATTTACGTCAAATGGAAATTTGTAATAAACATGTTTAATGATTTGTTCATAATCCAATGTAACAAACATATCCAAACGTGTGTTGAAGCATACATGAGACGTCGAGAGATGTTGATGTAAGTATGCTTTGATGACTGTAGGTTACAGTAACTTTATGCGATTTACGTTATGCATTACAAGTTACATGTTTCTCATTATTAAAACCGAAGAAACCTTTTAGTTTAAATATCGTAATATTTGCACTAAAAATCTCTCCCTTTTTGATGATGACAAATATGTAAACTGTAACACATAGTAAATGTAAAAGTTACTTGTTTACTCCCTTTTATCCCCTTTTTTGCCAAGCAGTGTGTCTCGAAGTTCCGAATTCTATCATTGCTCCCCTAAGGTATGTGCTCCAAGTTTACACATCCTCTCCCCCCTTTCTACAATACCTTCTTATCTCCCCAGAAAGACGAGCTTGCATCATCCCAGTGAAGTGTTCTATCAAACAACTTCACGCTATGTATTCAAATACCCCCGAACTCCCCCTAGCTCATTGTTCCCCTAAGATAATTGAATCCCCTTGTTTATTTACCTTCATCTCTAGTGAATCCAGGGATCAAATTCTTACAAAGGCTTTTCGTATATCAAGGGTTAGCTTCCTGCAATATAATATATAAAAGAATAGGAGCAACATCATAGGTATAGAATACACATAGCAGGACATGCGAGAATTAGACTAGGTTAACCGTAGCTTCTTAAGGAGTATAAGTATAATGGAAAGGAGTTCAAAAAAATTAGTTCGATAAAGTATGTGAGCATATTAAAATATGCTAGAGGTTAGACACATGCTAAAAGTATGCTGAAAGGATAAAAACAAAGGAAAAAGACCAAGAAATTTAAGAGACAAAAAAATATGAATGCATATTGCAATTCAAAGACTCTTGAGGGTCACAACCTGACCGAAATGCTTTAGTATAATTGTTTAGCCTATCATACTAACAAAGACGAATTCTACAAATCAATAAGATATGCTACAAGTTAGATACATGCAATCCTTGTTTAAAATACACAACCTGAAGGATAAAAATTAAAGAACAATAAAAATAATGAGACGAATTTAATGAACAAGAACGAAATTCGTTGATTAAATGTCACGCAAAATTTTGGAAAAGACTTCTTCCAAGTTGTCATTGGGAATGGGCGTTCTAACAAACCTTTTGAACGACATTATCATTTGCCTAATATGATTGGTGTGGAGGATAGTTTGTTGATAAGACACATTCTAAATGAGGTAGATATATGTCATTAATATCATGATAAGTCATGCTATAATATAGACTCGATCTAAGTTATATTACAGAATAGATGAGAATGAGACCGACACGCACCCTTCCATAAGATGGGAAAGTGTTGGATTTGACCTTTGAGAAAAGGTGGACAAATATGGTTTAGATTATCGTTTGCACTGACAATAAGATGCATGATATATTTCAAAGGAGAAAGATGTGCATGTTATTCTATTGAGGGTGAATATCTCTAACAGTGTTGAGATAATGAAGTTATAAAGTTCTAGTATCATATGATCCTAGTTATGTGTTAGAGATAATTTCGTGCATGAAAAAATTCGTGTGATTGTGTAGTTCTACAGTTTGGGTATAATGATTGTGGGGAATGAAGGTTGTTGAACTAACCCCACAGCTTTGGAGGTTTAGGAATGAAACGACACTTTTGTTATTAAAAGACCGGAAGGACCTTCAAATATAGAAAAGCTTTTTTTCCATGGATTTCGAAATTTAGAGCAAAAAATCTATCAATTGGATTGAATGGTATTTTAATCTTTGTAATGCTCTCTCTCATAATGTATAACTTTGTTTCCTCCTTCTTAGGTTGTGTTTATTATTAGACGTCATATATTGTATATCTCTAGTGTAATCGGCCCATTGGCCCAAGCCTGGTTTGTATAGCTAGTATGGTAACCTTAATTGTAATCTTTATATGTATGTTATGAAATGCAATGTGTCATTCAAGGCGAAATAACAATTTACAATATCAAAGCTAAATTGATCCCCATAATTTGAGTCTCTCTCTCCCAAACAAATATCAAATTCTTCACCATTTTCAATCACCCAAAATACCCTTTCTTGATATCTGTTCACTTCCGCTATGAAATAATACTCACTGCCACCACCCGAACACTTGGCTTCATCTCCCGAACACATAAGTACAATGATGTCTTGTCGAAAACCTATTGTGTCGCCATCATCACGCCACCAAAGTGTCGCGCATCAACAAATTTTTAATCTCATATTTATAGTGAAAACCACTAAATTTCGTAGACAATACGCACATCAAATACCATATTCTCGATCCTTGTGAAAACTCATCAAAACCCATATAATGTCGCTGGTCAACGCCGGACCGGGCCGACAGAGCTTTAGACATTGCCACAACGCCGCACTCGAAATAACTCGAAGTGATATGTTATTATTTAAGTTATATAGCATTTATTAAAAAGAATTTAAAATTAAGAAAAATATATATGTTGTGCCCAGCGCTAATTTATCCTCGCAGATAATTCAGCCGGACGCTATTGCCTTTGATTTATCACATAATCGCCTATTTAATCGGTTTGGTCAAAGATCGATTAAAATTGGGTCAACAAACCGATTAATCGGACAAAATCAACAAAATCGGCCTAATCGGACAAAAATCGCTAAAAAATCGGGTCAATAACGTAAAACCGCTAAAATGGGTCACAAACCAACATTAATCGAACAAATTGGTCAAAGCTCGCTTAAAAATGGTCAACAAACCGATTAATATCTATGTTTGACTTTGAACTTTGAATAATTATGTATTATGTTTATATTTGAACACTTAGAATATTTGAATTTTGATGCTCTATGCTTATCTGATACATATAATATAATACAATATCTAAAATTACAATTTTGTGTATAAAAATTCTAATCCGATTAATCCCCATTAATCTCCTTCAACCGACAATTGCTAGGCTATACTCCATCACACATCTAGCTTCTAGCTTATTTTTACAACCTTGAAAAAAATTATTATACATTCAACCTAACCCACGCAGGAGCTTTGCTCATCAAGCCAGCTTTCCCATACAGACATCTGGTCTTTCCCGAATCATATTTGGTTATGTTTGTCTTGTAGCATGTTTTGTCCTGTATTTAAAAAAAGAAATTATTGTAGCTTCTGACGCTAGCAGTGGTACATGGATACTGAAGTAACTTCTCACTTTTCATCAAAAACTGATAACCTTCAGTCTTCTCTTATTAATCGCAATTTTCGTTCAGTTATTGTCGGTAATGGATCTTCCATACATGTCACCTTATATTCCTCACTATGTACGATTCAACACTGCCGCCCCTCCACATTGGTATTTGTACCTCACCCAAACCAACTACCATACTAACACCCATTGCTGAACTAATTCATAACCTTCTTCGCAAGCTTCATACCCCACTTTCAAAACGACATTCATTTATCACGATAAGCCGCTGTTGTCAACATGTTCCTTGAAACCCGCTGCAACAACACCGGATGCAGTTTCATCACTTCCTCGTGTTTTTAATATTTATAATGTCTCATATACCTATAGTCTACTCTAATGCACTAACGGGTAGTGTACCCGGTCGTGTGTAGTGTAGTCTACTCTATGTCACGATTTTACTTGCTTTTAAGATTGAAATAATAAATTAACTAATAAAACAAGGAAAATAAAAAAAGAAAGCTGTTTGATAAAGGTAAGAGTTGTGATTAATGTAAGTGAGAATGGTGCTAACCTATTACCTATCCTAGCTAGTAATGTTTACGCCTAATTACTCCAATTACTCTCGTGGGTATCAAAGCTCGAGGTGACAACATTTCCATTGGCCGTCTCTAACCTATCGCAAGAAGGGCCATCAATACTAGAGTAAGTAAGGTGTCCCCTCATAAGTCCAGTTGTTCCCGTCCTCTTAAGCCAAGTCATTAAGTTCCGCTACATAATAGATTTATAATAATAGAGTGCCCTACGCTAGTATCTTAAACACTACCCCTAACTTAAGTTCATCCAAACTAGGTGATCATGGTCAAATCGCGACAAGTATAAAAAAGGGTCATCGTGGGCTGGTCGTGATCTTACCCTTCCCGCCTCGCCTACCTCACTTATAGGGGGTCAGGATTGGCTATATCTCCTGGGCAACTAGCCTCTACCGCCATTCAAAACTGTATCAAAACAAGGGTAGCGCTACCAACAAACTATATGGCATGCAGGTATACGCTTTAGAAATAATAATTATACGGAAGCTAAATGTAAACGCAAACAAAATAATACTCATGAATAATAATTCAGGCGAAAGCACCAAGAGGCGCTTTTTAGAAATAAAACATATAGTAAATCATACTAACAATAATGAATAAAACATGAATTGAATTAAGTTTATATGGATGTACAAATTTCATTTGATGAAGAGATAATAATAATGATGATTCTGGTACCTTCCTTCAAAGATGGCTTGAAACTGGTGGAAATTGCTTCTCGCGTTTAATTCCATCCCTAGAGAGGTGAAGAGAGAGATACTTAAAATGTAGACAGAGGTTGTATTATATAGGCTCTCCATGGTTACTTTTGCAATCTTTTAAGTGTACATAATTACGTGAACTAATGACGCAAGAAAGAAAATCCGGATCTCAACATGCACGCCGTAATTAAATTATGTGGGTTAATTCCCATATATCCCTCCTGGATTAAAACCCTTTAATGTCATATTTGTCCAACCAAAATTCTATAATCCCATATATACCTGGCAATTTAATCACAAAATTTTGGTGAAATCTACCCACTTTTTGCTACCTTTTGTTTTAACATTTTTAAAAATCCAACAATGATCTATTTAAAATGTATAAACTATTTTATCCTTATTTACGCTTGTGAACAACTGAACATCATCATCAAAACCAAGTTTTCCATTTAAATCTCAAACATTGTAAGAAACAAAGAAACTCCATATGAGAATTGTCACAAACAAAAACGTAAGTTTTCTAGGCCGTTAAAACTTTGCTATAGGTGTTTCTTAATTGGCCGCTAGAACTCATGTATGGATTATGAATGTGCTGTTTTTCTGCCTAGAGTTTACCTTTTGTTTGTATGGGGGGTGATTGCACGTGATTTTCATATATGGTTCCCTTACATGTATATGCTTTAAGCAGTCCCTAAAAGTTTGTTGCAACGAGATTCCTAATCCAATATGTAGAAAACTAGAAGGGGGGTTGAATAGTTTACCGATTAAAAACTTTGTTTTGAAACTTATTGAAAGATCAATTGATATTGATCTTGAGTATTTTAATGAAATATGCAAGCAATATGTAATGAGTAAATAAGGAAAGAAATGATCAAACCACAACAAGTTGTTTATAGTGGTTCGGCCTACAAGGACTCTTTTCCTTGCCCTACTCCACTCCCCGAGTCTCACACTCGAGAGTTTAACTTCACTAGTCAACAAGCTCCTTTCACCGCGCGGAGAAAACCTTTACACTTCGCTTACACTATTTCCGACACTAAGCTAGATGTCGAGTTCTTTCCAAGGGTACAACTACTCCCACACACAATGTATTTTGAGGACTAAAATACTAACCACTCACACTCACAAGATTATGATGGTTTGATACAACAATGAAGTATGAATCAACACTAGATCATACAACACTAAACAAACAAGACTTCCAACTTCTCGTTGAAGCTTGAATATGACTTGATCTTCTTTGCTACAAAAGAGATCACTAATATGATATGAAACCGAGTTAGAAGGGTTAGAGAGAAGATATGTATGAGAGTATGTTAGAAAGGGATGAGAAACTACTTGGCTTGGCATTGCTATTTATAGCCAATGGACAGAGGCGCTCACGGACCGCGGACCCCTAAAAGGGTTCCGCCTCGTGTACCAAATTGGTACCCACCGCATACCAAGATATCAAATCTTTGCTAAAGTCAACTCTATCTAAGTAAGATTGTGCAAGATATGAAGAGTACAAATCTTCACAAAATATCTAATGGAATCTTCCAATGATCTCCATGATGTAATACATGATGTCAAATGTTGTATTACTATTAATAGAAATATGCAAATGCTTAAGTAGTGTTTGGTTTTAAGAACCTAACACATTCTACAAACTATTATCATACATAATGATTAGAGTCATATCAAGATGTTACTAATCATAAATGTAAATGCTTGAATGATGAATATATTGTTTAAGAAAGCTTGTTTTAATATCTAATAAACTTGACAAGCTTTAAGCTTTTATAAATTAAATTTACTTTTGTCGTTAACAAAACTTAGGCAAAGATCAAAAATATAAATAACGCTTAATGTATATTTGTATTAACAATCACACCCTTTTTGTTGAGGACAAAATATAAATTTTATTTTTATAAAAGAAACAAAGTTTGTACAAGAGTTATAAAAATATTAGTTTTAGAGCTTGAAAAGAAAATGATAATGCAGTATGAAATTTGACTTTTAATGAAAGTCAAAGAATTCACTAGTTGATGCATGATGTTGACTTTTTTCGTAAAGTCAAAGTATGCAAGCTTTGACTTTTCGAAAAGTCAAATATAAATAATTTCAAGTTCTATATTTTTCCCCTTTTGTCTCAACAAAAAGAAGAGGCTATCGGAATGTAATGAGCCGAGCTATTATCTCCCCTTGTTCAAAGCTCCCCTAAATTGGGTGCTTTTATGGGAAGATACATGGATTGTGAAAATAAAAAAAATTGTTAGTAATAATGATCATTCACAAGCATTTCCAAACACTATGTAATGACACCAACAATATAAGAAACAACATTCATTAGTTAAAATTTTTCATGAGTAAAGATCATGAAAAGAGAACACAATGATGTGTTTCTAGTACAAGAAAAATGAAAATTATCCTAAAAGAGCAAATAAAAGAAAGACTATTTTAAAACCATCCTAAAGTGATGGTGGATGGGAAAGAGCGTTGAGCGCCAAGAATGTGGTTGAGGATGAACCTCATTTTCTCGTGGAAGTCATGGACCATAATCCGGGTCCGATCCACGGTTTGACCCGTTAGCTCACAAGTAGAGCAACCATGCCTTGGAGGGTAGAAAGTTCATGGAGGTGGTGGAATGGTGGGAATGGGTGTGATGTTGGAGTGGTCATGAGGGATGCAAGCAAAGCACTTTGCATTTGCATTGTCTCACTTAAGTGAGAATCCACCATGCCTTTGAATTGGTGGAGGTTGTGGAGTTCGGCTTGAATCTTCCTCTAGTGGGATTGTCATCCCACATGCTTCCAATGTCCTCAATATGAGGGGACATTGATGATGGAAGTGGATGATTCCCGTATAAAGGACCATGAATGTCCTTGTGAATGGGGTGGAAAAGGAGAGGTCTTGGCCCTAATGGGGCGTTTGGGTCAATGGATGACCGAGGTGATTCATGAGCGATTCGCTCAATGGTGCCAAAGGATGGCAATGGTGGTGGATGACTGGCCTAGAGGCAAGTCTTCCAAATCCTCTAGAAAAGGATTTGGTGATGTTGGTGGAGTTGAAAATAACTCCATGGGAGAGAGAGTGGGAGACCTTGGTGAAGGTGGTGAGGGTGTTTTGGATGTTTGGATGGGTGCCGGTGGAGGTGAAGTAGGTGTTTTAGTTGGTGGTGGAGTGGTGATCACAAATGTGTGAAGTAGTGTAGCTAAGGTAAGGTGAGTATCATCTCTAATGGGAGATGAGATTGTGAGTGGTGAAGATTCGGATGATGAGCTAAGATTGACAAAACAACAAGGCCTTACGCTCATTCTAGCGGTTTTCTTGCAAGGTTTTGGTGATGATTTAGTCATTTTAACTTGGGTTTTGATTTGCTAGATAGTAATGAGAATGAAGAAGGTGTGAGGATGATCATGGTAAAGCCTTTCAATTTATAGAGGTAAGAAATTGTTGAGAAAAGGTTTGATTTGATGTTGAACCATTGAAGAGATGAGGTTCCTAATGATTTGGAAGTGGGTTGAATGCTAGTCATATCACCCAAGTCAATCCATCCAAAGAAGATGGAGTGAAGAAGAAAAGATATGCAATTAATGTGTTCTAGTGAGTGGAATTTCCTAATATTTAGATTACCCACGGATTTGAAGGTACCAAAAATTTGGTTCCTTCCTTTATGCCAAAGGGCTCCTTGGGTGGATTTTTCAAATTTTTGAATTTGGGTGGGAAATGGATTTCTTACATCCTTAGTGAATAATACTAGTTCTAATAAGGTATAAACTAGTTAAGATTGATTTAAAAGTGATGGAAGATAATTTGGAATCACGAAAGAGTCGAAATCGAAAATTACCTCGAGGATCCACGGCACCAAAATCATACACATGACGGAACCCAAAAAGGGTGCCGCCTGGTCCGCCATACAGATATGGCGGTATTAACATATAAAGGACGGTACCAAGATAATGGTGCCGCCGATCCGTGGAGTGTAAATTTGGACGTAATGTTTTAAAACCCGAAATTTCGAAACCCGAAATTTTTCTCAAAACATGTTATACTAAACATTTCTAGTTAGAAAAGTAAATAACACATATGTAAACATAGTGGAGCATAGATTAAGAGCAAGGCTTATTGATTTTCACAATATAGTGAAAATGGGTAAAATTTGATAGCATACTTGTGCTATCCCCTGCATGAGATTGTTAGCATACACCATTGTTTTAAGTTATATTATCATCCTACATAATAAAACAACTAAATAGTATCAAACATTAATGATAAAGCATTGTTCCAAACACTCCTTAAAGTACCCTTATTTGTCCAATTTCTTGTAAATCTTGTTCATCATCCTACCAAGGCACTTGAACATTCCCTTAGTTTGCTTGAATTTCGATTCATTCTCAATCTCGAGAAGAGATGCGTAATACTCATGAGGTGGAAGATGAGAGCTTGGAAGACCATCCTCGGAGCTATTTGATGATGATGATGAAGGAGTTGGAGGTTTAGCTCTCTTGCCTTTAGTCTTAGCAACTCGATCATCACTCAAAGGTACAAAGATGTGAGGGATGAGTTCATAGTGAAGGTGCATCCCTTTTGGGGTTGGTGGAATTGGAGCAAAGTTTCTATAGAGACGGGTGAGAAGCATCCCGTATGGAAGAGCAACGGATCCTTGAGTTGGAATATCAATCATTCTCCTAGCTATGTAGTAGGCTAAGTTGAATGGTAGTCGGGTGGACAAGTTGTGAGCAGTGTAAAGACAAGCTTATGTGATCCCTATTCCCTATGGTGCTAATGACGTTTGCTCTAAGTAACTCCTCCCATTTCTTAAATTCGTGCTTAAGTTCATTGAGCTCCATTCCATATGGATCTCGGTCTACCTCTTTTCCCTTTCGGTTACCTTGGGTTGTCCGCTTTTGGGTAAAAAGGTGTTCACGCATGACATCCTTATCGGCTAAACGGGTTATGTAGGGAAGAGAGCGGTCATTGATTGCATCAAGGGCGGTGAGTGACCACTTATCCGTGTAGACACAAGTTCCTCGGTTGGGAATTCCTAGTACTCTAGCAAATTCACTTAAAGTGATGGTGTAGTCATTTTGGTTGATTCTAAAGCTAAGACAAAACTCATCATCTTCATCACTAAAACCGGTCACACTAGCATAGAATTCTAACACAAACCTAGGACAAATTGGTTCATCAATGTCAAGAAGACAATCGAATTGAATGGCGGCTAGTTCTTTACGAAGATTGGTATGCTTAAGGAAGGATGAGTGAATGGTTCTACCCTCGTGGAAATACCTTGATTCTAGACCCCTAAATATTTCTATTTGTTCCTTGGTGAGTCCTTTGGTTTTGTGGTGTTTGGGAATGTAGTTAAGAGTGTCTTTGTGATCATAGAATCTTGCGGCTACCATGGTTATTCCTAAGGACAAGAGTTAATATGTTAAAAAAATTAAGATAAATTTTAACGTTTTTGATTCTAGTGTGTGCCTATATGAAAACAATTTGGAGTTGCGGTTATCTCGACTCATTTTATGCACAAAATGGTTTTAGTGGAGTGTTTGGCAAATACCATGAGATAACCCAAATGCTCCTAATTCAATGTGGCTATATTTGAATATACCCGGAAGTGCATATTAGTTATGCAATACCTTTAGTATTCAAGAGCATGCAAGTGATGAAAATTTAACGTTTCTATTTGTATTAGCAATGAAAGAATGTTTTCCTATAAGTGAGAAGCTTTTCAAAACTTTTGACATGGGGTGTTTGGTTGTTTGAATAAGGCCTTATATTTATTATCTATCAATTAGTGGGAACCATGATTTGTTTATGCAATATGATAATGTAGTACCTAATTTGAATGACTAGTTATGCAATTTGCCAATTGAATTCATATTTGTATATAAGCATACATAAAACCCCATGTAATGATTTGTGATAGTTTTGTGCATAAATAAGAATCCTAGACTCGGAATTAAGAGATGAAATGTAGTTAGGATACTTACAATGATGTTATCTTCAGGGATTAGTGAGTGGGAAGATGACAATAATGAGCTTGGTTTAAGTTTTACACGTTTTGGTAAAGTGGGTAGTGAGGAAGAAGATGTTATGTATAAAGCTGTTTTGCTCGTAGACACCACGGACCGCATGGCACCAAATTTGGTCCGTCCTTGTTGTCTTTTGGTGCTGGCTACTGATAGCGTAAACAAGACAAAATTCTTTTGGTTTGACTATTCTAATGTTTTAGGCTATGTTTATCCTACATGCTTGGTTCCATTAACCCTAAACCAAGTCTAAGAAGATTAAAAGGTTCTCGCTTAAGAGGTTTAGTAAAGATGTCGGCAATGTTGTCTTCGGAGGATACTTTCTCATTGAAATTTTTGAACATTGTCGCGAAGAAAGTGATGACGGATTTCAATGTGCTTTGTACGAGCATGTTGAACGGGATTCTTCCTGAGATCGATGGCTCCTTTGTTGTCGCAAAGTATCACAATGTCGTTGAGATGAATTCGTAGTCTACGAGATCTTGCTTCATCCAAAGAGCTTGTTGACATGCTTTTCCGGCTGAGACGTATTCTCGCTTCAGAGTAGAGATGGCTAAAGCCGTTTGCTTCTTTTCAAACCATGAGGTGAGACAATGTCCAACAAAAGTGCAAATACCACTTGTACTTTTTCTATAGACATAATCACCGGCATGATCCGAGTCGGCATACACTATGGTTTCTATACCCGTTCCTTTGGGATACCATAATCCTAAACACGTTGTTCCCTTAATATATCTAAAAATCCTTTTTAATGCTTCTAAGTGTGATGCCTTTGGGTTTTCTTGAAAGCAAGCACATAGACAAACACTAAACATAATGTCGGGTCTACTAGCCGTAAGATAGAGTAGGCTACCAATCATTCCTCTATATTTAGTGTTATCTACGGATTCACCTTCTTTCGTCCTTGATGAGTGTAGTGTCCGAGGACATGGGTGTTTTAGTTGGTTTGGAATCTTCAAGACCAAATTTCTTAAGCATGTCTTTTATATATTTAGATTGATTAAAGAAAATACCATCTTCTAGTTGTTTAATTTGAAGTCCTAGAAAGAAGTTTAACTCACCCATCATACTCATTTCAAACTCATCATGCATGATTTTAGAGAAATCATTACATAGTTCTTGACAAGTTGATCCAAATATAATGTCATCAACGTATATTTGAACAATAATAATTTGTGATTCCTTTTTCTTAGTAAAAGGAGTATTATCTACTAATCCCATAGTATATTTGTTATCAATAAGAAAAGTCTTAAGACGGTCGCACCAAGCTTTAGGTGCTTGTTTAAGGCCATATAATGCTTTCTTGAGTTTGAAGACATGATGTGGTTTCTCAAAGTCGGTAAAACCGGAGGTTGAGCAACATACACTTCTTCGTTAATAAACCCATTAAGGAAAGCACTTTTAACATCCATTTGAAATAATTTAAAATCATAAGCACATGCATAAGCAAGTAATATTCTAATAGATTCAAGTCTAGCTACCGTTGCATAAGTTTCATCATAGTCAATTCCTTCTTGTTGATTATAACCTTGTGCAACAAGCCTAGCTTTGTTTCTAGATACTACACCATTTTCATTTTGTTTCGAAACACCCATTTTGTTCCAATTATAGTTTGATCTTTGGGTTTTGGAACTAGTTTCCAAACATCATTTCTAACTAATTGGTTTAATTCTTCTTGCATGGCAATTACCCATGATTCATCTTTTATTGCTTCATTTATGGTTTTGGGTTCAATGGTGGATACAAAACAAAAATGATTACTTTGATTTTGAGCTTGTGATCTTAAGGTTCTTTGATTAAGTTTTCCTATGACCTTTTCTAATGGATGACTTTTAGATTCTTTTATATTGACAATTTCCTTATTTAATGGTTCATCCTCCTTGTTATTATTAATTTGACTTTCAATTATTTGACTTTCAACTAAGTCATCATCTACCAAAGGTGATGTTTTAGGGAGGTGGACTTCAGTCAAATGTTATGTTTAATGATTCCTCGACTATCATTGTTTCTTTATTTAGGACAATGTAAGCTTTACTAGTTTGAGAGTAACCAAGAAATACACCTTCATAAGACTTTGGGTCAAACTTGGTGAGATAATCCTTAGTATTAAGAATAAAGCATTTACAACCAAAGACTTTAAAATATCCTAATGTTGGCTTTTTACCTTTATAAAGTTCATATGGTGTTTTGTTTAGAAAGGACGATTAGGACTCTATTTTAAATATATGTAGAAGTGTCAACGGCGTTACACCAAAACTTTTGAGGAATGTTTTGTTCATTAAGCATTGTTCTACTCATTTCTTGAATTGTTCTATTTTTACGTTCTACTACTCCATTTGATTGAGGGGTTCGTGGAGCGGAAAAGTTATGTGTTATACCATTTGTATCACAAAAGTTTCCAAATTGAGTTTCGCTGTCAAATTCACGACCATGATCCGTTCGGATCGACACAATTTTGACACCTAGAAGATTTTGAATTTTCTTGCTAAGTATTTCAAATTTATCAAAAGCTTCATTTTTGGTTTTCAAAAATAATGTCCAAGTAAACCTTGAGTAATCATCTACTATGACCAACGTGTATAAGTTGCCTCCATAGCTTCTTATAGCGGATGGTCCAAACAAGTCCATATGTAATAATTCTAGACACTTAGATGTGGATACCATATTTTTAGATTTGTGACTACTATGTGTTTGTTTACCAATTTTGCAAGCGCCGCAAAAGTGTTGGTCATATTTTAGTTTTGGTAAATTTCTAACCAACTCTTTTGAAGATAGGTTTTGTATAAGTCTCATATTAGCGTGACCTAGCGCCTATGCCAAAGAGATGAGCTATCGCCTAATGTTGTTAGGCAAAGTTTGTCATTATATGTTTTATCTATTTTCATGACGATATGTTATTTTTCCTAACTCCTTTAGCTATAGGATATACCATCTTTTAGTATTTTACTACCATTTTCTTCAAATAGTACTTTATACTTTTATCACATAGTTGGCTAATACTAAGTAGATTAAATCCTAACCTATCCACATGAGCAACATTTTCAATAGTTAGAGAGTTATGAGCAATCGTACATTTGCCAATGATTTTGCTTTTGAGATTGCTACCAAAAGTGACATTACCTCCGTCATACTCTTGGTATGATGAGAAGAGACTTTGGTTGCCCGTCATGTGTCGTGAGCATCCACTATCTTTTATCCATTCATCAGGTTCCAATCCAACTTTCAAACATACCTAAGAAGCAAATAACTCAAACATTTGGTCCCCAATATCTCATGGGTCCGTTGGGTTAACATACCATTTATTTGATTCATGTATGGAAATGATGGGTAAGGGTTCCATGGCATGTAACTTGGAGTTTGATATGGTCTAGGAAAGTTTTGATTCCAACCGTTGTGTTGGTAGTTAGGTTGAACGTTGTGGTTGCTCTTAGGAAAGGGGCGCTTGGCAAAAGAAGTTTTATATCGTTGTTGAGTAGTTTTTGATCTAAATTCATTTTTAACAAGTCCTACTCTGATATAATGGTGGTTTTAGTTTAACATTATCATTGGTTTTCTTTGTTATTTTAACAAATTCAAGACGGTCCGTATCATAACATTCTGCTCTCACTGGTACCGCGGTACCATTTCATAACGACGGAACCCTTATTTTGGTTCCTCATCGTCCGCCGCATCGTATGCAGCAGCTTTTGATGAATGTTCGTCCTTTTCGACCGTTTTGTTTTGACTCTTTGGAATTAATACTTCATTAAAACCTAGCCCATTCATGTCTCCGGGTGTTTTATGAATTTTAACTATTTCATCGGCAAGAGCGATGTTTTGTTAAACCTTTTAAACTTAGAATTATTTTCTATTAAAACTTCTTGTGTGAGCTTTAGTTTTTCTATTTCAAGATTAAGCTCTTGACATGATTTACAATCATCGTCATTTGCTTTTCCTTTTCAAGTCGTTTTGCTTTTTCTTTTAACTCATATACCTCATTTTCCAAAAACTCCTTTTTGGTTTTTAGAAATTTATTTTTAGTTATGATTTTTAGACTTAGCTCACACAATTGATTATATTGTTTTTGCAAGGTGTCATCATCTATAGAAGAATAAGAAGAGTGGGAAAGTACCTCATTTGACTCATGTGCCATTAGAGCGATCTCTTCCTTGCTTGATTCCTCATCGTCTTCACTATCACTCCAAGCACCACTTACAAAAGCTCGTTGAGTTTTGTTTTTAGGTGGCTTGGGACATTCTCCTATGAGATGACTTGCATCACCACATCTAAAACACTTTCTTTCACCTTTAATCTTCTTATCATCCCGATCTTTTCGAAATGGCTTCTTTTCTTCTCGAGGTTGTCTTACAAACTTTCCTCTTCTTCTAAAGAACTTCTTGAAATCTCTAACGGCCATAGCATACTCCTCATCTTCACTATCGGAACAAGATTCACCATCATCGCTTGATTCCGCTTTTGCCTTAAGAGCAACGGATTTGATCTTCTCCTTTCTTCCTTTGATGATCTCCGAATCTTGCTCCATTACCATTTCGTGAACTTTGAGGTTGCCAATTAGCTCGTCTAGTGACATTATTGAGAGATCTTTTGATTCTTCAATGGCGGTCACTTTAGCTCTCCATTTGGGATGGAGTGCTCTAAGAAATTTCCCGACAAAGTTCTTACTACGAAAAGATTCATCAAGTGCTTTAAGTGATGTAATGATAGTGTTAAAACGAGCAAAGCCACAATCAATGGTTTCATCTTTAGGGATAACAAATTGTTCATATTGTTGAACAAGAAGATCAATTTTGTTATCCTTGACTTGTGAATTACCTTGATGTGTAACAATTAAAGATTCCCAAATATCTTTGGCGTTTCACACATAAAAATTCTTTCATATTCTTTTCTAGGTAAAGCATTATAAAGCATCAGCTTCATTATTTTTATCAACTAATTTCTTTTGTTCATCAACGGAAATATCCTTTGTTGTAGAACTAAAATCCCTTTAACAATAATAAACCAAAGATCTATATCTTTTGATTTTACATATGTTTCAAAACGGTTTTTCCAATAGATAAATCCATTGGTTTCAAAGAGTGGTGGTCTTTGCATAGATTGCCCTTCTTTAAAGTTTTCGAATCCATGGATCGTTTCAAGTTTATAAAATACAAATTATTTTAGAAATTATTGAGCAACGAGGCTCTGGTACCAATTGTAGAAAACTAGAAGGGGGTTGAATAGTTTACCGATTAAAAACTTTGTTTTGAAACTTATTGAAAGATCAATTGATATTGATCTTGAGTATGTTAATGAAATATGCAAGCAATATGTAATGAGTAAATAAGGAAAGAAATGATCAAACCACAACAAGTTGTTTATAGTGGTTCGCACCTACAAGGACTCTTTTTCCTTGCCCTACTCCACTCCCCGAGTCTCACACTCGAGAGTTTAACTTCACTAGTCAACAAGCTCCTTTCACCGCGCGGAGAAAACCTTTACACTTCGCTTACACTATTTCCGACACTAAGCTAGATGTCGAGTTCTTTCCAAGGGTACAACTACTCCCACACACAATGTATTTTGAGGACTAAAATACTAACCACTCACACTCACAAGATTATGATGGTTTGATACAACAATGAAGTATGAATCAACACTAGATCATACAACACTAAACAAACAAGACTTCCAACTCCTCGTTGAAGCTTGAATATGACTTGATCTTCTTTGCTACAAAAGAGATCACTAATATGATATGAAACCGAGTTAGAAAGGTTAGAGAGAAGATATGTGTGAGAGTATGTTAGAAAGGGATGAGAAACTACTTGGCTTGGCATTGCTATTTATAGCTGGGAATGAGGCGTCACGGACCGCGGACCCCTAAAAGGGTTCCGCCGTGTACCAATTGGTACCGCCAGCCGAGTCAAGATATCAAATATTGTCTAAAGTCAACTCTATCTAAGTAAGATTGTGCAAGATATGAAGAGTACAAATCTTCACAAAATATCTAATGGAATCTTCCAATGATTTCCATGATGTAATACATGATGTCAAATGTTGTATTACTATTAATAGAAATATGCAAATGCTTAAGTAGTGTTTGGTTTTAAGAACCTAACAAATTCTACAAACTATTATCATACATAATGATTAGAGTCATATCAAGATGTTACTAATCATAAATGTAAATGCTTGAATGATGAATATATTGTTTAAGAAAGCTTGTTTTAATATCTAATAAACTTGACAAGCTTTAAGCTTTTATAAATTAAATTTACTTTTGTCGTTAACAAAACTTAGGCAAAGATCAAAAATATAAATAACGTTTAATGACGATATTTGTATTAACA
>OU343216.1:80924531-80977118 GCA_910596185.1 Chrysanthemum makinoi
CAGTTAAATAACATTCTTTAGTTTGCTCAAAACCCCTTTCCCCCTCAGTTATCCCTGTAGGTGTGATTCTCTTCTTACACGTTTTCTCAAAATCAACAAACAGATGATAAACAACATACAGGCTGATTAAGGTTTTACTATTAGTGGCAATGGATCTAGGAACTAAATGCATTGGTGTATTTGGAGGATACAGTCTGAGTGGGGTGCATTTTCCTAAGGGGAGTGTTTGTTTCAACAAGTACATTAACTTTTTGTTTATCCATATCTTTCTTCCAAAAAATCTGTTCTGTGGTTAATTGAGTTTGAGGCTTAAACATATTAAGGGAGATCCAATTTTCCTTAGTGTAATCATGGGGTTTGATCATTATGTTTTTCTCTTTACATGCAAGATCGTTAAGCTTCTTATCCATTTTCTCCCTAGATGCATCATCTAATTTTCTATCCTCTTCAGTGCTTCCAATACATGATGGTGTTTGCCTAGGTTTAAGAATCTCATTTCCATCATACAAGACTTATGAGCGTTCTAGCCTTCTTAACTACCTCGAATTTGGTTCCTCTACAAGGGGAATACTGTGCTTATCTCTTAAGACTCTATGCTTAGTGATCAAGTGAGCAAATCAATGGTATTCCTTGTACGTACAACTTATTTTCAAGCTTTTTTTCAAAGTTTTTAGATTGGAAAAATCATTCAAAAGTTTTGATTCCTTAGCATTGAATTCTTGCTTAAGCATTTTAACTTTTTCTTGAAGTTCTTGTTTTTGCTTAGCACTTTTAGAAAGCTTTTCTTGTAAGGAGTTTAACTCTTGTTTTAATACTTCTTCTCTAAAATTACTTTTTCTAATAATTGTATGCATTTGGTCATCCATTTCCTCGCTCACGTGGTTAACTCAAACTTAGCACGTTGTTCATAAATAGCAACTTGTTCTTTATAGGCATTTAGTTAAGAGATAACAGAATCATCGTGGGCACATGCGGTGTATTCATAAAAAACATAGTCATTATTGATCAAGGAAGATGCATTACTTGTTACAACCTCACTTTCACTTTGCATCACATATTGATCATATGGGACAATATTGCTATTACTCTCATCATCAATATCTGATTCATAAGTTTCAAGAGATTGTACTTTGTAATGCATCTTTTGCTCATCAACTTCATCATATAGTTTTAATACCTCCGAGATGATTGATTCTTTGGATGGACCAAATTGCTGTGATAATGAGACCTTAGAGAGACCATTGGTGAGATGCTAGCCATGAAGATTGTTTGGGCAGTAGGTTCATCATCGACGTCAGAGTCATATGCATCACAATCAGCTACTTGGAAGGCATTTTGATGATTATGACCTATCTCCCGAATTGGCCGCTCATCAACATCAAGCATCATAGGTTCGGCATTTCCTCGAAGAAACAACAACTCCTCTTCATCCAAAGTTGCTCCATTGTCCTGAGCTTGCACAAGCAACATCTTGTCTCAAGTATTCGCATTCGTGGACGCTTTGGAGATGTGCAGTTCCTAGCAATATGTCCCTCACCACCATAGTTGTAGCACTTAATTGGCTTTGCTTGACCTTGATTCCCATTCCTTCCCCGATTCGATTTCAATATAACCTCCACCTACTCCACCTCTTCCCTGTTCATATTGCCTTCCTTGAACAGGTTGCACCATGACTTTTCCATCTCTCGACAACCGCATGATTGTGAAGGTTGGATGCGCTTCGATCTCATTGTTAGTGTGAAGACTGTTGGTATGTGGACTGAGAGTCAAGTTTTGTTTAATCATAAGGGCCAGTTGATTGATGAAGTGTCCCATGACGTCGACAGATCGCTTGTTTGAACATTGGATCGGAATGAGTTTGTGATTACCATTACCCGTGGGTATAACTTGAGAAGCTTTGGTGGTAATTCCAACATTTTTGTAAAGGCTCGTTGAATCATTTGAAGAACTTGTTTCTCCCTGATTGGTTTTGAACTGTTCAATAATCCTTTTTTGAAACATAGCATGTCTCTCATTTTGAAGAAGAAATGCATACAGTTGCTCATAGTTTGTATTCTTCAATCCTTTGGTTAGCTTCACAGCTGTGACAAATTTGTGCCATTCGAGATTCATGTTGTTCACAAACTTTGAGTTCAGTGAATGTTAGGCATGGTCATTTTGATGTTCCTCATGTCATTTACAAGCTTATGGAATCTCACGTAGTACTCATAGACACTCTCATCTGGTTTCATCTTGAAGTGCTCAAACTCATCATACAGTTGTGATTCTCTGTCTTCCTTGGTTAATTCGAACCCGAGAGAAGCATCTTGACATTATCCCAAACCGCCTTTGCTTTAGTGTTGTGATTGATAAGCTTGTAGATATCTTTTGGAAGACCCTCAAGTATAATGTTAAGCCCAAATCCGTGATCGAATCTCATTTTCTCTTTATCATTGAGCTCATCATACGTCTTTGGTCTGTCTAATCCATAGATCATTGTTCCATCTGCAGCTGTATCAATTAAGTCTCTTGTAGTCTCAATCTGATAAGGTCCTTCATCGATTGACTTGAGAATGTTGACTCCATTTTCTTTTCCCAAACAGTACAATCGGATTCGTTGAGACCATGAGTCATAATCACTTCTGTCAAGCATAGGTGGACGAGTATCTGATCCATGCTTGAACGCCCTCGCCTACTGAAGAAACAATAGTTGGTATAATGTTTGACATGATTACAAGTTCTACGGGATTTTACTATTATTTGATTAAACCGAAATTGATTTTCACGGATTTTACTAAACCAAAAGAACAACCGTAAAAATGTAGCACGAAGAAGTAACAAGTCTCAATAGACAAGTAGCTAAACAATCAACTCGCTTAGTTATCAACTCGCTAAACAAACAACTCGCTTAAAGAAACAAGTCGCCTAAAGAACCAACTCGCTTAATAGCCAAGTCGCATATAGAGACAACTCGCTTAATAGCCAAGTCGCAAATAAAGACAACTCGCTTAATAGCCAAGTCGCAAACAGAGACAACTCGCTTAACCACCAAGTCGCTTAAACTAACTCGCTAGCTGTACAACTCGCTTAATAGCCAAGTCGCTTTAGAACTCAAGTTGCTTAAAGAAACAACTCGCTTAGAACCCAAGTCGCACAAGGAGTCAACTCGCTAAATAGCCAATTCGCATATACCAACTCGCTTCCAATAACAAAGCAACTCGCTTCAAGAAACACAACTCGAGGCTCAACTCGCTTGCAACTTTCACAAACAACCACTTTATCAATAAAAAACAACCAAACCACAATGATTTAAGCCTTCCAATTCAAAACCTAAACACATATGATGATCCTAAACACAAAAGTACAAACAAAATTCAAACTTTAACACTAGAATTTGTCCAAATGATTCAAACTCTCCTAAACACTTATAACCCCAAAAACCTTATGAAATCCACCAAAACAAAGAGCATGAAAGATAAGTGATCAAACCATGGCTCTTGATACCAATTGTAGGATATAGGATTTCACAAACACATTAAACCATAATCATATGAGGCGTTAACAAGGTTTAGAGAGAGAAAGGGAAGATAGTTGGAAACTATGTAAAACAAAGAAAAATGGTATTGAAGCTCCAACCCTCTACCTTGGGAGGTAGAGGGTATTTATAGTGTCTTACAAATAAACGCCACCTACGGGCTGTGGATCAGGCATACAGTGGGTAAATACCCGTCGGTCCTCCACGGTGTTACTTAACAGACTACTTACTAACATAACTTGACTACGACTACGAGCTTTCTATCGAATACATATACTTGAGGTGACCGACTCTTTAACGACTGAATTTTCTAATTCCTAACACAAACCAACATTCATCCTTGATGTGTTGTATCGAGCTTTAAATTTATAGTATACTAAATTGTTTAGACAATCACCAACACTTACGAGCAGTGTACTCGATTAGTGTAATATACTGATTCGGCAAGACCGAGTCGTTCGCAGGGAGCGAAGAGAACCTAAATGTCTAGTAGTTTTTAAAGGTTCTCGCGTACGTTTTAAATCCACCGATGATATTTTTAGTATTAATTATTCTATATAATACAAAAGAAATAAAATAAGATAAATAAAGACAATACAGATAGTATTGAGATTCTAGTGGAAAGAAGATCAAGAGATAAAGGCATGCTTACCTTGCTAATCCCCTAATTTATTAATGATCAAGTTCCAGTGCAATGATTATCTAGCGTGCTTTAGTGAAATCAAAGGTGTAGAGAGTCACTTGGTTTTCGATTTTCTCCTTATCTTCTTCCTAAAAATCGAGCACGCCTACTAGGTCTTGTTACCCAAACTAATATTTTAAGCATTGAGTTTAGTCAGTTGATTTATGTAACATATGTTTTTGTGTGGTTTGCCAATCCACTTAGTTTTCTTGACAGAGGGTAAAAAGCCTTAGTTATCGGTCAGTCGTCAATGTTGCTACTAAATCTTACACCCAATTATCTACCATTTTAACCTGGAGAGCGCCCTTGGTTATTTGTGTATAACGCTCACCAACAAATACAAGTGCCAATAATATATAATATGTTCAGCATCGGTACCTATGACTTACAGCTACTAGTGTCATGTCATATTCTATATCTAAGTAGTGGTAACAAATCTAAACAAATAGCCATGATTTACGCAAAGGCATAAGTGTTTAACAGTACATAAAATCATGCAAAACACACATAGAATAAACTAAAGAACCTCAATCATTAAATAAATTGCGTTCATAACAAGACAAGCATAAAAGGCTTAGCCTTTCATGACAAAAGATAAACAAAGATTATTTAGATCTGAATTAATAATCAAAATCATAATGAAAAAGTGTTAATCTAATGTTTATGATGTGTTAAACCTTTACTCTTGGTGTCTTCTTGATAAGGTTTTAAAATGTACCTTTTTGATGGGTCGTTTAAGCCCTTATTTGATCACTTTTGTATCCGTTATTACTTAATATCGTTTCTTTTCACTTTTTAGGTATCTTGAAGGCAAAATGCTGGAATGACACTTATTCGGACGAAAAGGCGCGAATATACGAAGAAAATAGCCAAAGTTAAGAATCGAGACACTCAGCCGAACGGAAGGGGCGCGCACAAATTAGTGACGCCGGACATCTTTTGTGACGGCTCAAGAGCCAAATTGCTTATTTACAAGTGACGGCTTCGGGTTTTAAAAAGAGTAGGTCGTCGCAACTCGACGGCCTAGATTTGATCCGCACGACGCCGAGACTAAGGGACGGCGTCACAAGCATAAGGTGACGCCGTCGCAAGACTAACGTGGCTAAGACGAAACCATAATGACGGCGACCGACGGCCACAAATCAAAGGGTGACGCCGTCGCATTTGTAATCTTATATATAGAATCCGAATTTTTAGTTTTCAGTGTGTAGTCTTTTGGAGTAAAACCTAAACCAACCAAGGCCTTGTACAAGATTTTAGGGTTCCATACCCTATCTTACATCAAGATAAGTGTTTTACTTCATTAATTTAATTATGTCTTCAATTACTTGTGTGTATGCTTGCATGTTTCCCATGTCCGACTAATTTACTTGTGTGTTTACTTAGGGAATATGAAACTTAATTATTGAATATTGATTGGTTGTCTCTTATCTTAATTGTTAAAGATCTAGTATTGCGATAGGTCATCCGTTGTGTAGTTAATGCTTGATTAATCTTTGTGAACCTTAGCTTATAGTACCTAGAGTCATTGTAGGCTAAACCATCCGAATAGTACCTTAGAGTTAAAGTTTATAAATCCTAGAGATTTTGTAGTCATTAACCTTTGGTAGTTTCAAAGAGATAGGGATAAATGCATACCCTACGACCTTAGACACACAACGCGATTAAGAATAAGGACGTGACAATTCAACCATCAATAGGAGATAATTAAGGAGTAATAAAACCTAAGTAAACACATCTTTAAATCATCATACGAGCACACAATAATTAGACATAGACTACATACACCTTAGTTTAGATAATTAGACAAGTAGAAGTAATCGGTAGAAATACCAACCCCGAAATCCAAACCCCGAGATTCATACCTTTCCATTTCCTAAAAAAAATAAAAAGATAAAAAATAATCTTCCTCAACCCCAACCTTAGCGTAGTAACTTCTCACTAGCATTCCTATTCCCTAGAGAACGATATCAATTCCCGTAGCTTACCCTAATACTACACTACAACGATTAGGTTCACTTGCCTGTGGTGTTGAAAAACTTTCGGCGAAAAGGAAGTTCCTTTGACCCTCAAACGACGCGTGTAGCGTTATCAAGTTTTTGGCGCCGCTGCCGGGAATAGAATAGCTAGTTAGGAGTCCACCTCGTTTAGGTTTCCTTGCTTGATTCCTATCAAGTAAGCTTTTTTTTCCCCATTTTTAGCTTCCTTGTAGTCTATCCCCCTTCTTTGTGTTTGTGTTTGTAAAACCCTTTTCATTTGTCGCTATGGGAAGTGAAGTTGCATTTGAATCATTAACAAATGAGGAACAATTGAATTTCGCAGATTGGATTGCTTTTATTGTTCTAATGAATTTGTGAGTGATCTTAGAGATATCCAAAAGGTGACGGGTGTAAGGTTGGATGGATTTGATAAATTTTGTGCTTGTGTGGCTTCTATTCGACGATCATTGTTAGAATCAACTCCTTTTAGTGAGACCCCTCGGAAATTTTTGAGAAAAGCCTCCTAAGCATAAACCATCAGTTGTCACAACTTGAGGAAGTGGATAAGGAGGATTTATCCAACCTTAGGCATCATAATCAAAAAGACCTAGTTTTTAAGAACATGGAACCTAAACCCGAACAAGATTGTGAGATGGTTAGAGTTGAAATACTTAGTTGCATGTGTGGGATAGACTTCAAAACATATGACACGCGTGAGGAATCCTTTAGGCAAATAGAACAATTCATCGTTTTTTAAGTCGATTTGATATTTTGAAAGGTCATTTCAAAATTTTACTATTCACGAAACACTATTCATTCCCGGAGAAAATCACTATTCATGCTTCACTATTCATCATTTATCGTAAACTAGGTTTACGAGTATCAAATTCGCGTAACCTTAATGGTTTAGCTGCGAATTCATGAGCAATCATCGAGGACATTTCATATAGACTAGATTTAGTCTACATATCATTAGCAACATCATCATCATATTAATTTATGCATGGTTTTGCATTTTTCATTAAACGTATATTTCCTATTAAATAAACGCTATCGCGTAATCATTTATTTTGAACATTTGATCCGACACTTCCAAAAATAATCCTAATATATTTTTATACTCATTTTAAGACTATAAAAATTATATTATTAGTTTACCCGATGTTTACAATTTATTTTGTATATAAATTGTTACATATAAATATTTACGACGGTTGTCGTAAATTCAACTCGATAATTATTATTTCACTCAATTCTTATAAGAAAAGTATTTTTATAATTTTTATGACTTCGATATATTTTATTTTGTTCCGTTAAAATTTATTTCTAGCTAACGCTACCCTAAATACTTATTTAAACTTACAAATTACCTATTATATTTATACTTTTAAACATTAGTCATTTAAAAACTCACCGCCCTTTCTCTTTTTGTAACATTGTCGACCAAAATGAGTGACACAACAATTGTTTGACACAAAAATCTTTTACTAGACCTACACTTGTACAAATCTAGCCATAACACATGTATCATCTTAATATTATACTAAGTTATACACATACTTACTCAAAAACTAAGGTGTAAAAAGAAATAAAAACTCTCTCAACTCCATCTCTATATTTCAGCCAAGAAGAAAGAAGAAGAAACAAAATAATTTCTCAAGGTTCATGTGTTTATCAATCTCTACTAGTTATATATCTTAAGGTTTTGAAATATAAACCTCTAGGTTGATTATGTAATTGCAATAAAAATCCTTTCATCATTCAAGTAAGCATTTCATGATCTTCATAACTCTTTCATATTCATATTTATGTTATTTCATCATTTTTGCAAGAAAACATGCAACTTAAATGATCATCTATACCACTTTATTTGTTTTTAAGTACTTATAATGAATATATATCATCCTATAATTATCCCTGGAAACATATCATTTTTGATGATGTCTAGGAACCCATGACACCCTAAGAAGGTGTATGGTAGGTTTAGAATAGCTTTGGCGTTGATTTGAAGTGGTTAGAATAAGTATTACGCGAGAAAAATCCATTTCGACAACAATATATAAGGGTCTGATCATTTTTGCTAATTCTGGAAATTTCGACAGTTTACAAAATATTTTGGGCTATATATTCAGAAAATATACTTTAAAACGAAACCGTGGTCGCTTGAATGGGTTAAAACAGAGTTATAACGAAGAAGTTATGCTATTTTCAAGTTTAATGACGAAAACTATATTTCTGAAAAACTGCATGCTGTCAAGAGTTAATTTAAGGGCAAAACGAGTTTTAAACATTGTCTAAATGAGTCGATTTGTCAAAAATATATTAGTATACTTTAACACGAAGCTAAGGACATATAAAACGTAGAAAACGGACTTATAACGATTAAATTACACGTGTTTAAACAAGGTCATCGTAACTTTTATTACAAGTATAAAACATATATTTTTCCTATTAGACAAAAACTAGTTGCCACCAAGGACCATGTTGAGAGTCGTTTTTAACATCGATAGAGTACTTTTTATAAAACGATGTCTTCTAGTAAAAGTAAGTTCACCTAGCCTATTTTCCAAAATATTCAACCATTCGTCAAACGGAGTTGTAACGAATAAAATACGATCACTCAAACTTTGCCGAAAACTACCCTTAAACAATATTTTTGGGTACAAGTACCCTCCTTTACCCATGTTTTTCTCCATGATTGAGACCTCTATGATGAAAATTTAAAAGCTAAGACTTTTAGATAATGCTACAAGCTTTCCAAAACCATTGAGTTTGTTTCCTAACACTCGATATTCACTATTTTTTGACCAGCTTTTCGAGGTCATTTAGTCACTTTCACAAATTATCAAAGTATATTATTTTGCGACGAAAAGCTATAAATTCTTGATAAATCACTAAACGACTATCGTAGGAGGTTGTTTCAACGTAAACACTTGTAAAGTATTTTATAATATGACGAGATGTCATAAACATATATTTCGACGATAAACATTATTTTCAAATGTACAAGTGGTATGGATATCATATGAGTTTGCATGCACGACATTGTTTCATGATTTACATTAGAACATATCATTCATAATAGGTCGCGGTTAGAGGTTGCGCCTCATTTCAGTATTGCCATTATATCATCAAAAACATTGCACCAGGTGAGTTTTCATAGCCCCGTTTTTTCAAGTTTATACATTATTTCAAACCTACGGGGGAGAATACATTGCACATCATTTTTATACGGGCCCAAGTATATTCAAATTCATTTACATTGCTTAAGTTACCACATTGCCAATTGAATGTCCCCATTTCATAATCATGAACCGTTAATTTCGGAAGAAGCGAGGGTGAGTGGATAGATCTATTGAGGTGACTCCTCCATCCGTGTTGGTGGTCCCAACCGGTCAACGAATGCATTTCATTTTATCATCATTGAGTTGTTTGGCAAAACACTCTGTTGGGGCGAACATCAGTGAAATCTTTGCTTCGTGTCATGTGCTTAAGCAATTGTACCATTTTTGTGACATATTTGTCATACATAACTTGTACTTGCGTTGGTCGTATAAAACATTTTCATAAACTCTATGAACTCACTCAACCATTGTGTTGATACTTTTAGCATCAGATTTTCAGGTATCTAAGGCATTCACTTCATGGCATGCATGTGGACATATCATAGAGTCGCGCGGACGACGCTGTCTCACTTGGGTTTTATGCACTTTAAAACATCGTTTAGATTGTAACAAACTTAATTCCGCACATGTCTAATTTCATTTGGGACCTATCTTTTGTAAACTTTGAATGTTTTATTATATCAAAAGATGTTCTTTTCAAACGACACTTTAGGTCGATCAATATATCTCAGAATCGTGATGCTATGACAGTCAATCCCCGTGAATTCCATTCCGCAAAAAAGGTAATTTGGGGGTGTGACAGATTGGCATCGAGCTTCTTATAGAGAACTAGGTTGCATCATTGAACCTAGACTATAACTACATCATCATAGCATCTCATCATTTCATCATAAGTGCATAGTCACTATACATGCGGTTTCATACGCATATTTTGCGAGTTATTTACTTTCATTTCAAATCGATTGTCACATTAATGTCTTCAGATACCCATCCCATCATACTCACATCAGACTCTGACATGGAGGTTACCTTGTCATTCCCTATTATAGTGTTTACATTAGTTGATTCTACACCTGACTTACCACACATATTATCCGATGTGGAGACTGAACCCTTTAAGGAGGGCGAAGGTGCACCTACACCACCACAATCACCATTGATTCACCCTTAAGATCAGGACAGTCTCTATCATTGTGTCGGGACAGATCATACCATTTGGTAGGACTTATAGGCTTAGTTCTAATGAACCTATTAGGATGCTTACTGCAAGGAAGAGAGTGCATTCTTTTACTCTCATCCTTAGATCACTTGCTACACATGTAATACAACCATCATCAGCTACTCATACCACTATTAGTCGTCCAATAGTGCATACTCTAGCTTTACCTCTGAAACGTCGCAAGACAACACGAAAGAGAGTAGTATTTCATTCATCATCATCTCCTAGTTTACCACTAGGATTTCCATCATCATTATCATCTAGAGCACTATCCGTACCATCACATCTCATATGCACTACTTATACATCTGACTTGCAGCTTGGGAAGCGTGCATGATTTGACACACCATTACCATCTATCACTAAGATTATAGACACTACACCATCTTATAGGTTCGAGGACTGTGAGAGTTTTAGAGCTGTTGCTGCTAGACAGCCTACTGCTCCTACACTTGAGACAAGATTAGACCATTAACAGGAACTGATGAGTGTGTAAATACTCATCATTTTGGGTCAAATCAACTGCGCAAAACACTTAAAATGCTCGAAATGCATCAAAATACTGAAAATATCTCAAAATTGCATTTTATATGTTTTAGATGCAAAATGTTTAAAATCGGATGAAAAATGAGCTAAGTTTGCATAATTGGGCATTTCAAGTCCCCAAGTTTCAAAAGTTGTCGAAATAGTCCCCGAGCACTTATTTCAAAGAAAAGTCACCAAAGGTCCTTTTTAAAATCATAAGTTGTCAAAATTAGTCCTTTGGTGAAAAATGTCAAAAGTTTTGAGAAATTACAAGTTTGGTCCTTCAAGTTTAAAAATTGGCAAAAATAGTCCTTGGAAATTTGAAAAAGTCTATTTTGGTCCTTGTACTATTGAAACTTGTCACTTATGGTCCCTTGGAACAACTTTGAGATATTGGCGCATTGGTCCTTGATTTTCAAATTACACAAAAAGGTCCTTGATTATTAAACCTTTAAACCTTTGGACCTTGTCAAACCCTCATGACCCCCAAGCCATTTGGACCCCCGCCTTTTGACCCCCTTTCATATATCACCCCCAACAAATAAGTCAAACAAACACCCCGCCTTTTTCTTTCTTCCCCACCAACTAGCCTGCAAACACTCTACATCCCATCCCCCCAGCTCAAACCTCCACTCACCTTGTTCCCCCCACCTCAACAACCCTCCAAAACGCATTAAATGCACCCCTCCCCCATTTCACTCAACCCCACTGGCATATATTAAGTTTGGCGCCAAAATTCAATCAAACGGCCATTCTTGCTTCAAGTAATCCAATGGTCCGTGATTAAGGTGGGATATGCTCGAACAAGTGGGGAAGATGTTTTCATATAAAAAGAAGAAGAAGAAGAGAGAAAAGAGAGTAGTTAGTTTTTAGTTTTAGTAGTAATGTCGATTAGTTAATTTCTTTAATTTCTGTAACAGCTTAGCTTTCAAGTGTTGAATTAAGTGATAACAGTGTGTTTTAAACCTCTCTTAATCCTTTATTTCAGTGTTAAGTTTATTTTCAGTTTATGCAAGTTTCTTGGTGAAAACCTCAATTCCATTTGATGTTATTAAAAGTTGTTGTTTGTTGGTTGTTTAAACTCATTTAAGTCATTAATAAGCTTTTATAAGTTTACTAATCATTAAAATCAGTTTTAGCTTAAGTCTACTAAAAATCTCAAAAATACGAAAAAATAGCTCATAAATCAAAAAGCAAGAAAAGAAGGAGAAGCATGTTGAAGCAAGGTCGCTTATTGGATGATTATGGTTTAGTACCTCGTGGGAGGTGTTAGGATGGTTAAGTGTCAATGGTCCACGCTTTCCACTACTTGATCACTTGTAAGCTCCTACTTCACTTTTAAGCTTAAAAATGTAGGCTAGTCCAATCTCTGTTTATGTTTGTGTTTTTATGCTTTTAGAAGCTTATTACATCATATTACAACCTTGTAATTCAGTTTTAGAATCTTAATCAGTGGAATCCTTTAAAAAGTTAAAAGGTGCCCATATAAGAGTGTGTTTGGTTTATTGCACAAACCTGTGTTTGAGGTTAGTTTTAGGGGTAAGCTCATTTGATAAAGTCTCTTTTAGGTATATTAGAGTAAATTCAGTCATTACTTTGTACTCTAGAACTCAAATAGTCAAATCTCCATATAATCTGTCCTAACTTCTTAACTGTTGGAAATTTGAGAAATCTAGAGCTTGTTTCATGTTTAGAAATCACTAGAGTAGCTTGCATTAGTTTCATTATACCATTTAACATCATATTCAGTTGGCAAAGCAAGATCAAAGTTCATTTAAGTCAAACTCTCATAATCGTTAAAAGTCAAAATAGTGGAAAAAGTCAGCTTATACCCAACTGAGATGATTTTTCATGGATTCAATTTTGGACCAAATCAAATGAAATTGTGGGTTTAAAAGTTCATTGGTCTATTTTAAGTAATATGATTTTTGTTTGATTTTTGGTAATTTTGTACAAGCTTGAAATTAGCTTGTCAAATGGGGCTAAAGTGCTCCCCGCGTACTCGACTCACTGAATACGGTCAAGTCACATTGTGGTCTTGCAGTTCCTTGCATGAGCTCAATAGAGCTTATCCAGGGCTCATCCTTGGTTTAGAGTTTGCTAGCCAGGTCTTTTTTAAGTTCCAACTTCGGTTTTAATTCTCAGCTTATATAGTGGCTTATTCTCTAGCTTAAAAGTAGTAGCTGGAAACTGTGTTAATCACTTGATCTCAAAACAATCAAATCTGTTGAGCTTGCAATTCAGAGGTTAAGGCTTGTGGAAATTAGTTGCATTTGGGTACTCTTAGCATATTATAGCTTCTGTGTTACTTTGGTGGTCTTTGGTTTTCATTTGCTTAATACAAGTGCTTATTTATAAGCTCCTTGCATTACAGTTTCATTTTCTTGCACACAAGCCACTGTTTTTACATTTTTCTTAGATTCATAATATTATTTTAGACTTTTCCTGAATTTTTCATATTTTTCTATGTCAGTTTGCTATATTTATTCATTTAAAACAGTTTTTAAGCCATTTTAATTAGCTTTTAATACAATTAAATCAGAAAAACTTCAAAAAAATAAGTTTTCATTTTTCTTAGGTTAAGATAAATATAAAAAGTCAAAAAATTATTTTTCCAGATTTTTCTTAGTTTAATTTTAATTTTTAGCAATTTAAGTAGTTTCAAATAGTTTTTAATTCATAGAAAATAGAAAAATAATCATAAAAATACAAAATTAGTTTTGAAAATTCTCGTTAGTTATTTTAGATTTTTCCATGTCATAATTTCATTTTTCTAGCTTTATTTCATATTTTCTTGTATTTTAGGCTATTATTTAATAGTTAAAAATAGTTTTTAATTAATAATAATTAGATAAATAGTTTTAAAAATAATTTTCTTTTTCTAAAAAATTTTCTCTTATCATTAGGATTGTAAAAATTTCATTTTCATATTTTTAGGATTAATACTGTTTCAATTTCACATTTTCTTTTGTACGTTACGTAGTTTTTAATTTAAATTTATAAAAGAAAAATCAAAAACATCACTTTAAAAATAGTGATAGCGTTTATTTAATATATTTTATCTTTTTAATTTTCTTTAATTTGCATTTAAGCCTCTGTAATTTATAAACTTTTTCTTTAAGTATAATCAATCATCTCCTTTTCCGTTCAAAATCTCTCGATCACTATTCGTTTGATTATTCTCGCACGTACTCGTTGGGACATAACGACCTGGGGAAACACTATACTCTCCTGGACTTCATTGCATTTGTTTCCAGACTGTTTTAAGTTTGTTACGGTTAGCCATTCACAAGTGGCTAGCTTGCGTGATAAAACTTGACGGTTTGGGACGAATCAGGAACATATAATAAGTACCATTCTATCTAATGTAATCTTTATCCCTTATTAACTCCACGATAATCACAACCATCCAACAAATCTTATTTCATGTTATTTTGTTATCACTTTATAAAATTATTTCACATAATTTTATTTCAAGCTATTTTACTACTATCTTAGGAAAATGGTTTCACAAAGTTCTAAAACAAGTTGTTTTGTTACCACCCTATAAATTGGTTTTCAGTCATTTTATCAACTATTTACTATGATTACACGAAACGATTTTCATGTCACTCTAAAAAATAAATAAATAAATAAATAAAAATAAATTGTTTGAGCCATTATTTTACAAAACAGAACGTTGAATACCATCTAAAACTTCGGAGAAACATGATACCATTTCAAAAAAAATCACATCATTTGTCCTCGATTATACATAGCCTGATCACCTATGTATAATTTAAGAAGAATTATGTCATGAAAGAAACAAACATCATTTCAAATTTCCTTAGACAATCTTCATTCAAAAGCAAAGTTTGTAATCATATAAATTGTTCATAAACATTTCTTTTGATAACACTCTATAGATACCTACGCCATTCATCACTCACTCAACCGATAAGTTGAAATTTCACCAGTGACCTTTTTAGGAAAGACTTTCTATACCATCTACGAGGAGGATTCCTCGATAGAAGAAAACAATGAAAGGATTTCAGAACTACCAACAAGGACTAGAAGTAGGTAGTAGGATGATTCAAAACTCAATAGAAGTCTTAAGACATCACGAGACAATCCGAACCACTATCTTTGGATTAG
The DNA here is from genome assembly GCA_910596185.1 of Chrysanthemum makinoi. Lineage (NCBI taxonomy): Eukaryota > Viridiplantae > Streptophyta > Magnoliopsida > Asterales > Asteraceae > Chrysanthemum > Chrysanthemum makinoi. The sequence goes on from OU343216.1 coordinate 80,939,710, forward strand.
AAGCCAAATTCTATCATTTCAAAAGTACTAGCTAGACCGTGTTACAAGATATTGTACAAAGCAAATACCCGCCAAGTAACACTATAGAGATAAACCAGGTCTTCTAACCAAGACTGCAGAACATTCCTTTGAACACGGTCTCAACAATATGTAAACTTCCCTACAATAAGTTTCCTTAAAGGAAAAATTGAGTCAAATTAAGGTTATCGATATAAACTTTCTCTAAGGCATTGTGTTCTCTAGAAATTCCAGATAACCTCACTTCCATATCAAGAAATGCAACAGGTCTGAACATATCGGACAACCAATGACTCTCCATCTACAAGTGAAATCAGAACAAATCTTGGAAATCAATCACCACACCACATCACTTAAATATTTAAGGTTTTGTGACTTGACAACATAGAGTGTGGAAATATCTCGATAAGAGAAATTAAGAGAGACACCATCAAACAATAAACATTTTAGTAATGGAGACTAAGCACCTTAGGCAATGAAGACTCAAGTCATGACATTCGCTAGAACGAGAAACGCGAAGAATCACAATTGTTACCCATGATCTATTCTTTTCAATAAGGTCCTTTTCGACAGACTTAACATTTTGAAATTTGGCACGAGACACGGGGTATCAATTTCAGTTGTACCTATTATAAGCTATTTGATTCACCTTAGACTTCTGACAATCATTTCAAGATTCCCATGGAACCTACTAGGACATGAGTACCGCCTATAATCCTCAGCTCAATGGTCAGAGCAAGAGAACAATTCAAACATTAGAAGATATATTCAAGGCATGTGTGATTTTCTAGAAATGATTAGGCAAATCATACTTCATCGAACAAGTTCCCATACAACAACAGTTAGCACATGAACATATTGACTGCACCATTTGAGGCACTCTATGGTTGAGGTGTCAATCACTTATTCACGGGCCAAAATCAGGAAAGTCCAACTCACTAGTCCATAACTCATGCATGAAACAACAAAGTGATCGTACAGATCAAGAATCAGTTACAAGCAACAACACATAGATAGAAAAGTTACGTCGATATACGATGAAAAATATTGGAAATATGCTCCTTAAGTTGCAAACCATTAGAATTTCAAGTTGGCAACAGAGTTATGTTGAAAGTCCCACCTTGGAAAGGCGTGGTACGGTTCAGAAAACACGGGAAGACCCGATGCGACTCAAATATCCTCACCTTTTCACCGATAACACCGTAGAACCCAACATGGACTGAATTCAGGGACTGAATTCCTTTTTGGGTGGGCGAATGTGACAACTCGTAATTTCAGGTCATTTTACAAACTTTGAAAAATGTACTATTCATCTCGGGAATTTACTATTCATCGGTTACTATTCATCATTTTTGAAGTCGATTTGATATTTTGAAAGGTCATTCCAAAATTTTACTATTCATGAAACACTATTCATTCCCGGAGAAAATCACTATTCATGCTTCACTATTCATCATTTATCATAAACTATGTTTACGAGTATCAAATTCGCGTAACCTTAATGGTTTAGCTGCGAATTCATGATCAATCATCGAGGACATTTCATATAGACTAGATTTAGTCTACATATCATTAGCAACATCATCATCATATTAATTTATGCGTGGTTTTGCATTTTTCATTAAACGTATATTTTCTATTAAATAAACGCTATAGCGTAATCATTTATTTTGAACATTTGATCCGACACTTCCAAAAATAATCCTAATATATTTTTATACTCATTTTAAGACTATAAAAATTATATTATTAGTTTACCCGATGTTTACAATTTATTTTGTATATAAATTGTTACATATAAATATTTACGACGGTTGTCGTAAATTCAACTCGATAATTATTATTTCACTCAATTCTTATAAGAAAAGTATTTTTATAATTTTTATGACTTCGATATATTTTATTTTGTTCCGTTAAAATTTATTTCTAGCTAATGCTACCCTAAATACTTATTTAAACTTACAAATTACCTATTATATTTATACTTTTAAACATTAGTCATTTAAAAACTCACCACCCTTTCTCTTTTTGTACCATTGTCGACCAAAATGAGTGACACAACAATTGTTTGACACAAAAATCTTTTACTAGACCTACACTTGTACAAATCTAGCCATAACACATGTATCCTCTTAATATTATACTAAGTTATATACATACTTACTCAAAAACTAAGGTGTAAAAAAAATAAAAACTCTCTCAACTCCATCTCTATATTTCAGCCAAGAAGAAAGAAGAAGAAACAAAATAATTTCTCAAGGTTCATGTGTTTGTCAATCTCTACTAGTTATATATCATAAGGTTTTGAAATATAAACCTCTAGGTTGATTATGTAATTGCAATAAAAATCCCTTCATCATTCAAGTAAGCATTTCATGATCTTCATAACTCTTTCATATTCATATTTATGTTATTTCATCATTTTTGCAAGAAAACATGCAACTTAAATGATCATCTATACCACTTTATTTGTTTTTAAGTACTTATAATGAATATATATCATCCTATAATTATCCCTTGAAACATATCATTTTTGATGATGTCTAGGAACCCATGACACCCTAAGAAGGTGTATGGTGGGTTTAGAATAGCTTTGGCGTTGATTTGAAGTGGTTAGAATAAGTATTACGCGAGAAAAATCCATTTCGACAACAATATATAAGGGTCTGATCATTTTTGCTAATTCTGGAAATTTCGACAGTTTACAAAATATTTTGGGCTAGATATTCAGAAAATATACTTTAAAACGAAACCGTGGTCGCTTGAACGGGTTAAAACAGAGTTATAACGAAGAAGTTATGCTATTTTCAAGTTTAACGACGAAAACTATATTTCTGAAAAACTGCATGCTGTCAAGAGTTAATTTAAGGGAAAAAACGAGTTTTAAACATTGTCTATGTGACAACTCGTAATTTCAGGTCATTTCTCAAAACAATTCATGCTTCACTATTTCAACATTTATCGTAAACTAGGTTTACGTGTTCCAAATTCGCGTAACCTTAATGGTTTAGCGGCGAATTCATGATCATATCATCACGAACATTTCATATGGACTAAGTTTAGTCTACACTTCATTAACATCATTTTCATCATGTTAGTTCATTCATGATTTTTCATTTCACCTTAAACGCGTAAATTTCATATTAAATAAACGCTATCGCGTAAATTATTATTTTGAACGTTTAATCCGATACTTCCAAAAATGATCCCGATATATTTTTATACTTACATTTAGTTTATAAAACTATATTTTGAGTTTACCTAGTGTTTTAAATTTATTTTGTATATAAATCGTTAAATTTATATTATTACTACACTTTTCTTAAAAACTACACGATAATTATTAGTTCACTCAAATTTTGCAAGAAATGTATTTTTACAATTTATATGACCTCAATACATTCTACTTGGATCCATTAAAATCTATTTTGAGCAAAAACTACCTTAGATACACAAATGTATATATACAAGTTACAACTTATATTTATTTTGCCTACATTTACTTACACAATCATATACATAATAAAAAAAATATATATATATATATATATATATATTATAAGCTAGCTAACCCACGCCCCACCATAATATTTACCACAAAATATGGATCTTGTCTATGATATTTTCAAACTTGTACAAAATTATTATATTATAACATATCCTCATTATTATCTCAAAGTGTGAATGACCAAGAAAAAAATTGTCTTCTCTTTCTCTCTACAAGTTCGGCAGCCAAGGGTCCTAGATAAAGAATCATTCCAAGATTTTAAGACAAGTTTTATAAACATTAGTATCATTTGTTGCAAGGTTTTGTAATACAAACCTCAAGTGATTAGGAAAAACCTTTGTTCTTTGCACCTCATCATAGTAGCTTGTAAGCATATTTCCTTCATTTTACATCTTTCATCTTCATTCCATATTTATTTCTTCATATTTTGAGCAAACATGCAAGACTTGTGTTTATTTATACCATTTATTCATTGATTTTTAGAGTTTTATACATATAAAGTCATCCTATAATTATTCCCTTGATATATATTGGTCTTGATGATGTTTAGGAACCCATGACACCCTAAGAAGGTGTATGGTAGGATTAGAATAGCTTTGGAGTTGATTTGAAGGGATTGGAATAGGTTTAGTACGAGAAAAACTATTTTCGATAAGTAAAAAATGTGTTCTGTCCTTGTTTTATTTTTCTGGAAAATCCGACAGTAGGCACGAAATTTTGGCCTTGATATTTAGAAAATATACTTTAAAACGAATCCGTGGCCGCCTGAACGGATTAAAACGGAGTTATAACGAAGAAGTTATGAATTTTTCAAGTTTGACGACGATATATATATTTTTCTGAAATTTCAGCATACTATTTTTATCTTGTACGAGTCAAAAACGAGTCCTAAGCTTTACAAATTATTTCGACTTATCAAAAATCTATTAGTATACTTTAATACGAAGCTAAGGACGATATAATGAGAAAACGGATTTGAAACGACTAAGATATGCACGTTTTCATAAAATTGCCGTAACTATTATTTTCAGAAAAACTATATTATTTTTTTTACGAGACAAGTGTTACGGTAACTAAAACGACCATGTTGAAGGCTGTTTTTAACGATGATGTAAAACTTTTTGTAACGAGATGTCTTCTAATAAAATCGAAATCACCAAGCATATTTTTCAAAATGACCAACCGTTTGTATAGCGGAGTTGTAATAAATTATTTACGCTTGCTTAAACTTTGCCGAAACTCACTTTTTACACAACATTTTAGACAAAATCACCATCTTTAACCCTTATTATCTTTATGTTCGAGACCTTTATGACGAAAACTCATGTACTAAAACTTCTAGATTTTGATACAAGCTTTTCAAAACCGTCGAATTCGTTTCCTAACGTCTCGACGCATACACCATTTTATTTTAACTAGTTTTTCAAAGCCATTTTTGTCACTTTCATAAAATTTCCAACGACTTTATTTTACGACGAAAAGTTAAAATTTCACCATAAATCATTACAAAACCATTGTAGGATGACATTTTGACGTAAATACTTGTAAAGTGATTTAAGAATGGTCAAGACGTCAAAAGAGTATTTTTCGACGATAAAGTATTATTTTCAAAACTCGCAAATGGTATAAATAACATACGAAATGCATGCATAACATTACATTGCAACTCATTACATATCATATCATTGGTAATAGGTCCAGATTAAAGATTCACGCTATATTTCAGTGTATCCACTTTTGTCATCATAATCATTGCAACAGGTGAGTTTTCATAGCCCCATTTTCGATTGTTTTTATACTACTTTTGGGGGAGATACATGCTCAAACTGTTTTCATTTACTTTCACAAGTACTTTAACTTTTATGGATTACCGTGAGTTCATAGCCCCACTTTTACTCTTTTAACTGTTTTACAAACTCTTTGGGGAGATACATGCTACATTTTTAATCGAACACAAATGCTTTGAACTGTATGCTATATCCGAATGTTTTATTGTCACTAAGTATTTTGCCATGTTCGAAGTCCCTACATCATGCACCATTAGTCACTTGAAAGTGAGCGCGAATATTGTGAATAGGCCTATTGGAATTAACACTCCGCTCTTATTGACCCGTTAGGGAAATCGAGCGCACTATATTTGAACCAGTAAGGTAATTTGGCAAGTTACCTATTAGGGCGGCGATGAAACGATGATTACCAATTTTTATTGGTGCGATGTTTACGCTTTGGTGTCATGAACTTAGTGTAATAAATACGATTTTGTTTTTAACGATGAGTGTGAAACGATTTAACTCACACTACGATGATTGTGTTCAAACGAATTACTTAAACCTATGGATTTCACTCAACCTTTGTGTTGACCTTTTTAAGCATGTTTTATCTCAGGTATCTAAGGCATTCAATTCATGGCATGCATTTGGACACATCATGGAGTCGCGGTGACGACGCGTCTCACTTGGGTTTTATGAACTTTAAAACATCGTTTGACTTGTACTAAACTTATTTTCCGTGCATAGTAACTTTCATTTGGTACCTATCTTTGTAACTCGATTATTTTATTAAATCAAACGATGTATTTTCCAAACGACACTTTAGGTCGTTCAATATAACTGTGATTGTGATGCTATGACAGTCAATCCCCAGGAATTTCATTCCGCTGCAAAACAGGTAATTTGGGGGTGTGACAGTCTAAATGAGTCAATTTGTCAAAAATATATTAGTATACTTTAACACAAAGCTAAGGACATATAAAACGTAGAAAACGGATTTATAACGATTAAATTACAAGTGTTTAAACAAGGTCGTCGTAACTTTTATTACAAGTATAAAACATATATTTTTCCTATTAGACAAAAACTAGTTGCCACTAAGGACCATGTTGAGAGTCGTTTTTAACATCGATGAAGTACTTTTTATAAAACGATGTCTTCTAGTAAAAGTAAGTTCACCTAGCCTATTTTCAAAAATATTCAACCATTCGTCAAACGGAGTTGTAACGAATAAAATACGAGCACTCAAACTTTTCCGAAAACTACCCTTAAACAATATTTTTGGGTACAAGTACCCTCCTTTACCCATGTTTTTCTCCATAATTGAGACCTCTATGATGAAAATTTAAAAGCTAAGACTTTTAGATAATGCTACAAGCTTTCCAAAACCATTGAGTTTGTTTCCTAACACTCGATATTCACTATTTTATGACCAGCTTTTCGAGGTCATTTAGTCACTTTCACAAATTATCAAAGTATATTATTTTGCGACGAAAAGCTATAAATTCTTGATAAATCACTAAACGACTATCGTAGGAGGTTGTTTCAACGTAAACACTTGTAAAGTATTTTATAATATGACGAGATGTCATAAACATATATTTCAATGATAAACATTATTTTCAAATGTACAAGTGGTATGGATATCATATGAGTTTGCATGCACGACATTGTTTCATGATTTACATTAGAACATATCATTCATAATAGGTCGTGGTTAGAGGTTGCGCCTCATTTCAGTATTGCCATTATATCATCATAAACATTGCACCAGGTGAGTTTTCATAGCCCTGTTTTATTCAAGTTTATACATTATTTCAAACCTACGGGGGAGAATACATTGCACATCATTTTTTTATGCGGGCCCAAGTATATTCAAATTTTTTACATTGCTTAAGTTACCTCATTGCCAATTGAATGTCCCCATTTCATAATCATGAACCGTTAATTTCGGAAGAAGCGAGGGTGAGTGGATAGATCTATTGAGGGTGACTCCTCCATCCGTGTTGGTGGTCCCAACTAGTCAACGGATGCATTTCATTTTATTATCATTATTTGAGTTGTTTGGCAAAACACTCTGTTGGGGCGAACATCGTGAACAGCCTAAGTGTCATGTGCTTAAGTAATTGTACCATTTTTGTGATATATTTGTCATACATAACTTATACTTGCGTTGGTCGTATAAAACATTTTCATAAACTCTATGAACTCACTCAACCATTGTGTTGACACTTTTAGCAATGTATTTTCAGGTATCTAAGGCATTCACTTCATGGCATGCATGTGGACATATCATAGAGTCGTGGTGACGACGCGTCTCACTTGGTTTTATGCACTTTAAAACATCGTTTGGATTGTAACAAACTTAATTCCGCACATGTCTAATTTCATTTGGGACCTATCTTTTGTAAACTCTGAATGTTTTATTATATCAAACGATGTTCTTTTCAAACGACACTTTAGGTCGTTCAATATATCTGTAACTGTGATGCTATGACAGTCAATCCCCAGGAATTCCATTCCGCTGCAAAACAGGTAATTTGGGGGTGTGACGCTAATATAGGAGTAACCCATGACCTTACACACTTATATCACCCATTCATGGTTGATAACAAGAAACATTATGGGTTTAAACCGGGTTTATTAGGTCAAGATGGATCATTAACTAAGAATCTTTTGAAGTTAATAGAAGATGATCCATTTTTAAGAGAGAGATTTGATTCACCAGCTAGACCAATAGAATTAGGTAAGGTTATAATGAATTGAGCACACTCCTTTGAGCATATAAATCACCCATCACCCTCTCCTCACGTAGCAAATTTTCACCCTAAGGGCGTGTATCGCTACTATCACCCGCACTTAAGCTTAAGTGTAGAAAAGACTTCCCCTTTATCCGTTAAATAAGGGTAGAGTCAAGCTCGTGACTCGAACAAAAACAAGCGCTTCTTGGGAGGCAACCCATGTGTATTTGTTTTTCATTTTTATTTGTGTGTCATATATCTTTTCATTATTGTATGTTCTCATGTTTGAATTTGTGAAAATGCTTTATTTTGTATTTAACCTCGTCTTAATTACATATAAATGTATTTTACAAAAGGGATAAGTGTAGGGAGAATTACACACGTTTTAAAAAGAACGTGAACATGAGAATTACAATTCTTGAAAAATATATACATGTGTGTTTGTTCGAGTCAAATGCTTGTATCGAGTCATAATGGATGTTTTGCAGGAAATTTTTCCAGATTCTAAAGATGTAAATTTTCTAGAATTTTTTCCAGAAAATCGCAGACCAGTTTCTGCCAGGATAACCTGACGGCCAGAAGGAGCAAAACAACTGGTTACTTTTTCTCGCTTTTCTCGAGCTACTTATAATTTTTGGGAATTTTCCAGTGTCTTAATTTTCCGAAATTCTGTAAACATCCATTCCACAAGCATTATATCCTAGTTTAGTAGAGTCCTATGTATATTATTACCGCCGATTTTACGCGAAGGTTTCGTTTTTTTTCTTCAAGTGTGCATGTTTAATTTACCAAGAAGAAGATACATAAGATGAGAAGGAGCTTTTCACGCAAACGTTCTTCTTGAAGAAAGATGTAACCACCACTTTACACGGATCCTACCGAGCTAATCAGGAGAGTACTAGTTTCTTTCGTTTTTTAATTACCTTCCATTATCATTACTTTGATACTTTCGGGGAACATTGGGGACAATGTTCAGTTTAAGTGTAGGGAGGAAAAATAAAACGGGAACTTTGAAACTATGTTTATCCTTGAATATTTGCTTTGTCCAATTGCATTTGTGTAATAAACCATGAGAAAATGTCGGTTAGGGTAATTTTAGCACCAAATTTAAAATTTTTCATGACATATAGGAGTGGGCCATTAGTCTTAACAAAAGCGTCTCATGGATAGGAAGTTGCATGACTAGCACAAAAAACCATTTACCACCTAAATTCCACCCAAAATGTGAGGATCGCCCTTAGATTAGTAGGAATTAAAGCATTAATCCTTAATGCTTAGAGTGTGAACCGGTAGTATAATAGATTCTAGAACTTGTTTTGTGATGCATCCCGAAATCGCTAGTAAGACTACACTTGTTTAGTTAGGAATAACTAAATGATAAGAGGCATCAGGATAACCCTTGTTTGATACCCGTAATATAATTACTTCTTCCACATCGGTTGAGTAATTCCCCCACACCTTTGCGTTGTACTCATCTTTAGTACACGATACCCCTAGTTAACCCCTCAGAGCCTATCCTTTTCGCGGTTCTCGTGATGTTTCGGTTTTCTGGAATACCAATGAAGAGCATTGTTTACACCCCACCCCCAATTATACACCCAAATCGCCTTAGCCTACCTTGTGTGCACTCACTTTTAGTGCATTATTGTTATCACACTAAACCCTTAGTTCAATTATCTAGTTGCTTGCATAAGTTGCTAAGTCGAGTCATATCCTTTGTACACAGTTTTGGGACGATTGGGACTCATGGAAAAAGTTAAATTTTGTGAGATGACGGGAAGGGAACATTAAATTAAAATTCCCTTTATTTGCATAATAATGTACTCCAAGTGTTTTGATCATATTAGTGTTAGAGTAATAAAAACTCAAGTGTAGGGATGTGCCTATAAATCCCTATCATTTTGATTTATCGTAGAGGATAGTAGAGTAAAAGTGTATAAAAAAAATCGAAAAAAATAGAAAAAGAGAAAAAGAAAAAAAATATATAGAGTGAAAAAAAAACAAAAAAAAAACATACGGGCTACCATCCTACATCTATCTTAAAATTTATGTTTGTTTATTTCAGTTATCTAGAGTCTAGAGTGTCGAGTCTTGGCTTAGCAACGCCGTTCTTCGCATGCTTGTAACATAAAGATTTTTGACTTGCCACCACTAAATAGTCTATCCCACCAAACCCTTTGTTTCCTTACCGTAAGTCTTACATTAAAACCCTTTAAAAGACCTCTTGGATAGTCTTTCCTAGGTGCTTACGCCAAAGCAATGGAGGTTTGATCTAGTCTCAAGCCTATGGTAATCTATGTACTAGGACCGGTTAATGAGTGTTTATCTTCCATTTCCAACTTGTTATATTTCATATACACCCAAGAGATGTGAGTGTCCAAACACCCCATGTGAGGTGCTAGTATATAATTTCCGTGCTTGTTATGACTTTTGCGGGGCTTATATGTGTTGTGGATTGTTCTAAACCAATGCTTCATGACACCTAACTTATAAATTAATTGGCTTAAAGCACATTTGCTTGAGGACAAGCAAATACCAAGTGTAGGGATATTTGATAAGGTTTTAAAATGTACCTTTTTTAGGGTCGTTTAAGCCCTTATTTGATCACTTTTGTATCCGTTATTACTTAATATCGTTCATTTTCACTTTTTAGGTATCTTGAAGGCAAATGCTGGAATGACACTTATTCGACGAAAAAGCGTGAATATACAAGAAAATGGCCAAAGTCAAGAATCGAGACACTCGTGGCTGAAGAAGGGCGCCGGAACAAATTAGTGACGCCGTCGGACATCTTTTGTGACGGCTCAGTAGCCAAATTGCTTATTTACAAGTGACGGCTTCAGGTTTTAAAAGAGTAGGTCGTCGCAACTCGACGGCCTAGATTTGATCCGCACGACGTCAGAGACCGCGGACGGCGTGACAAGCATAAGGTGACGCCGTCGCAAGACTAACGTGGCCAAGACGAAACCCTAATGACGACCCACGCGGCGTCACAAATCAAAGGGTGACGCCGTCGCATTTGTAATCTTATATATAGAATCCGAATTTTTAGTTTTCAGTGTGTAGTCTTTTGGAGTAAAAACCTAAACTGAACCAAGGTTGTCTTTATGCAGTTTTTAGGGTTCCATACCCTATCTTACATCAAGATAAGTGTTTTACTTCATTAATTTAATTATGTCTTCAATTACTTGTGTGTATGCTTGCATGTTTCCCATGTCCGGCTAATTTACTTGTGTGTTTGCTTAGGGAATATGAAACTTAATTATTGAATATTGATTGGTTGTCTCTTATCTTAATTGTTAATGATCTAGTATTGCGATAGGTCATCCATTGTGTAGTTAATGCTTGATTAATCTTTGTGAACCTTAGCTTATAGTACCTAGAGTCATTGTAGGCTAAACCATCCGAAGAGTACCTTAAAGTTAAAGTTTATAAATCATAGAGATTTTGTAGTCATTAACCTTTGGTAGTTTCAAAGAGATAGGGATAAACGCATACCCTACGACCTTAGACACACAACGCGATTAAGAATAAGGACGTGACAATTCAACCATCAATAGGAGATAATTAAGGAGTAATAAAACCTAAGTAAACACATCTTTAAATCATCATACGAGCACACAATAATTAGACATAGACTACATACACCTTAGTTTATATAATTAGACAAGTAGAAGTAATCGGTAGAAATACCAACCCCCAAATCCAAACCCCGAGATTCGTACCTTTCCATTTCCTAAAAAAAACATAAAATAGATAAAAAATAATCTTCCTCAACCCCAACCTTAGCGTAGTAACTTCTCACTAGCATTCCTATTCCCCTAGAGAACGATATCAATTCCCGTGGCTTACCCTAATACTACACTACAACGATTAGGTTCACTGCCTAGGGTGTTGAAAAACTTGCTCGACGAAAAGGAAGTTCCTTTGACCCCGAACGACGCGTGTAGCGTTATCACTTCTAAAGTTCTCTAAACCTTGTGGAATTTCAAAACCTTGCAACTCTTCCAAACTCTATATGTATAGGCCAAAATTAGGGTTTTGGCCGTTTAATGATACAGCATATGCACCTTGAGGGTGATACGTCGTATCTTCATTAATTAGCTCAATAGAATCTTCAAGAATCCTTCCATACGGCGTATCAGTAGATGTTAGATACTGCGTATATGTCGTCACACTTAGGAAAATAAATGCATGACGAGAGGTCACACGACGTATGACTTGGAATGTCATACGGCATATCAATCTTCAAACTATGATAATTCATGACGAGAAGGCACACGGCGTATGATTATAGAGGGTCATACACCGTATGCAACTGTTGAAAAGGTACTCTCCATCATACTTTAGCATTTTAGCTTGATTTCCGTTGTTTTCCGCAAGAATTCTCTTTTTGCTCCAGATAATTACAAAAACACAAATTTAGAGTAATTAAGTACGATATTCAATAAAAACAAGGCAAAAAAGAGTAATTATCGTGAGAATTTGATAGCTAAAACATGTATAAATTAGGAGCTATCAAATATCCCCACACTTGACTTTTACTTGTCCATAAGTAGACTCTTGAATTAAACTTATAAAAATATCTCCTAGTACCAAGAAGATAGATATTTAAATTAAACATAGTTTTAGTTTATTGGAAGACTAAGCACCTCACGAAAAGAGAAAAGAAAATATCTCTCAACTGCTCATACTAATCTAGGTTTGTATTTTCTGATCACTCAAGGGCTCAGTCATGGTGCATAAACTATCATAAGCTTGACCAAAATTCAAGTCTCCAATACTAGAGTCTACATGTAATATTTATTCTAGAAGGAAAAAATATGGGTTAACACATATAATGGTAGGCTTAGGGTTTGAGTCATTCTTGAAGGTTTGTCTCCATCAGCAGCAATATTCCAGCAAAAGCAACAAAAACCACAAGCTCTCGGCCTCTCGCCCAAATCCTTGAACGAGACACATATGATTGCTCAAATCCTTTGCTCGAATAAGCTAAAGGCTAGAATGACTAAGGGTAGGATATATGCATGGGAAATATTTATAGGTTAGTGTTAGACCCATATCCAAGAATACAAATAGGCCCCCCCTAGATGGAATTGACCAAGGTTTAATGTGATTGGTTAGTCAACGAATGTTATATTGTAGTCAAACCCGATAGTCACCCTAAGGGTCAACGAATGTGTTGTATAGTTATGGAAAGTATTATGTGGCATAAATAGAAATGGAAGAAGACTTAAGGGGCTTAAGTTGTCATATACTAAATGTGTTATAAGTTTATATGTGGCCAAAGTAAGAAGAAAGGGACTAGAGGGACCATTCTTGACATAGAACCAAAGTTGTGCAAGTAAATATCTAAGTGTGGAGAATTCTAGAGAATTTGAGAAGAGGGTGGAGTGTGTGTGCTTGGTGGTTCGGTTATAAGAAAAGGGAGGGAAATATATGGGTCTTCATGGTCCAAGAATGGAGAAGATTAAGGTCTCATGCTAGAGGTTAAGTCCTAGCAACAATCAATCAAGTAAGTACTCCCCATCTTGATTATGTTAAGGTTATAATTTATGGGTAAAGTAGGATCTCATCATATGATCAAGGTATGATCATATGATAAATTAGAAAGGACATGAAGTATGTTTAATGGGTTATATAAACCCTTGTGGATGATGTTAATTATTATATCAATAGGTTTTGATAATGATGGATTAGGAAGTGTGTTATGATAGAGAACTTGCTTAGTAGATGACTCGGAATGTTAGATTATGATGTTGGAATGGCTAAGGTATGTTGTGATTTTTATGTGTAATGGCATTGCGTGTTGAATGGTTTATGTGTTCATAATGCGTATATGTGGATTGATGTATTTTTCATGTGTTAACTTGGTTACTTACTAAGCATTCGCTTACGTTATAGTTAACCCATGTTTTGTAGGTGTTCATGAGATGACGATATGGCTTGGATTATGGATTAAGGTTTGGATATATGGAAGATTAGAAAGTACTATACGTTAGGAGCTTAGGTAGAATACCGAGCTCTATGTTGATGTTGTACCCCCGAGAGTCTAAATAGTTTTGTAAACTTGTTGTCAAGTGTCAAGATATGTGTCGTAGTCGTTGAAGTAACGGAGTTGTTAATGGTCTTGTCTAAAGGGGTGTTTGGGATAACGTGTAATTATACCCATTTTGGGTTGTAAACGGGTTAATGATTATGAATATGATTTATTACGTTAAGTTAATGATTTATGGAAGGTTTGAAGTAATTCAGAAGTGGGAAAAGTCGTTTTCTAGAAAATGGGTCAAAATATGTAAGTGCAGAAAATCTGCAAGAAATGGGTGTATTTTAGACTGCAAATGGGTGCATTTTAAACTAATATCTGGGTTAATAGTGTTTGTTTAAAGTTCAGGAAAAAAAGTGTATTTTAGACTGCAAATTAGTGCATTTTAGACTGTTACCTGGGGTAATAGTAATAGTGTTTGTTTAAAGTGTAGGAAAAATGGTGTATTTTAGACATAAAATAAGTCCATTTTAGAGTCTGAATGTTAATATTTTTTTTATCAATTTATTAAATAGTAACAGAAGGTCCGGTGAAGTTGAGTCGTTTCCGTGTAAATGTTTAAAAAATTGAGTATTTTATGACGTGTCATTTACGGGGTGTTACAGTTAGACACTGGAAAAAAAAGACCACACTCTCTCTGCTTGCTACGTCTGCCATAGTTGCAACCATAATAAGTCGTCATGCCAAAATGAGGATAATCTCAAGTTTATAGAATTCACCGAGACTCACCGCAACTCGTTACAATCCTTGTCAACATCACCCGCATCTCATAAAGAGAAATGTATTTCAGTTAGCATACCACTATTTTTTGGCAAAAAACTGAACAAACATGATGCATCCCCTCATGGTTGCAAGAATAATAAGCTGCCAAGCGAAGGTGGACACGATCTCAGTTTTAAAGGAGCCAGACAAGACTCTTCAAAGAAGCCTTTTACAATCGATGCCATCGTTAGTCCCACCTAAGTAAATCCAAAAAAAATAGTATCATACTAACGGCATAATCATTCGTAGTCGCTAAAAGGCGTATGACGTACATCAAACACAAAACACGTTAGTAGCATTCTGAAACAGAGAGTTTAAAACGACAGGCCACAACAAACAACATACTAGTTCTAATAGCAAAGATCGATGGTAAACAACAAAACATATTAACACATCAAACTAAAAACAAACCGCAAACTACAAAAAATCAAAGTTATATGAACAACGTAAACATCCATAAGGCTTCATACATAGACTATTAAACCCACAAAACCAATAACTAAAACTCAGGGCCGTCCCGTGGATTTCGAAGGCCCTGTGCGGCGTCGTACCGTATTACGTTATACAACTCTTAAAAATATATGAATATCAGCTACAAAAGCAATAAATTTGTTTGTTTTTTTAGCAAGTCAATAGTGTTTTTTTTTTTTTAATTTTTTCATATATAATCTTGTTTTGGACATAATCCATTGAATTTTTCAAAAAAGCTTCTAAAAAGTTGTCTTTAAAATCCTAAATATCAACTAATTGAATATGAAATTGTGGAGTATTTTCTTGCAATATAGTTATAGGTACACAACAACAACACTTTTACGGAATTGTGTAGTATTTAGTATTTTCTTAAAATGTACTAGTAGTATTTTCTTTGTTGTTGTTGTTGTTGACCTTTTGATAAATAGTCGCCAAAAAAATACTTAGAAAAATGGCTGATTTAGCAAACTAATATACTAGAAGGGCTAAACTTGAAATTTTACCAAATGAAAAGAAAAGTTTTGGGTTTTGTGTCATCTTTTTCGTGAAACACAGCAACCCCTGCAACCTTTACTCCATTAAAAACGGCTCGACTTTTTGAGCTTTGTTTCTCCTTCGTGACACAAAAAACTAATTTTCAATATTATAGAACCTACTTATTCCATCACAAAACATCATTTACCGGGACTAACACTTACAAAACTGAGTTTATATGTTACAGATCTCGGAATATGAGGCCCTCAAAAAATGAAGGCCCTGTGCCACCGCACATCCTGCACATGCTTAGATCCGGGCATGCTAAAACTAATCATGCAGCTTTATTTTGCTAAAAACATACAGACAACTATTAAAGCATAAAAGTATAAGCCACATAAGTGTATGGATTCGGAAACATCATTTTGCAAAATCCATACCAAAGCAACAAAGGAAAACTAGTCAGCTTACGTCGCAAAGACGGAAGGATAAGGGTGAGAAGTTTCGACTTTCAAAGCGGATACACGTCCAACTGGTGAGCTAGCCGGCATACAATTTAGTAGGGCTGAGCGTCGGGCCGCTCCCGACCCGAATCCCGACAAACCCAAATCCCGACAATCCGGCAAACACAAACCGAGTCCCGACCCGATTAAGCTCGGTTCGGTTTCGGGACAGTCGGGACGGGACAAGATCGGTAATGATTCTAAGCATTGGGCTAGAGAATATACTTTAAAAGATGGGCCTCTATGTTCACTACAAGAAAAAAGGGCTATAGTGACGACAAGGAAATCATCACTAAAGGTGGAAAATTCGTCACTAAACCGGTTTAGTCACGAAAATCAAGGTCGTCACTTGTCGTGACTATAGCTCCGTCACAAAGTAAAAAAGTGACAAAAATGACGTCGTAACTAATTTTGTGACGACTTTTTCCCGTCCCTGAAAGTTGTCACTAATATCATGAAAGTCGTGACTAACGAATTATACCAACAGAACAGTTAACTCCGTTAGTGATTTTGGTGACGAAAGATCTCGTCACTATCTTTTGTTAGAGACGAAAGAAGGTTGTCACTATCACATGATATTATTTAAAAAAAACTGCTCAATTTTACTATAATAGGCTATTATAGTAAAATTGAGCAATTTCGTTATTTGAAAGGCTATTATTAATAGCTTTTCAAATAACGAAAAAAAATTTAATAAATTGCATTGAAAATCCAAAACACTAATTCCATTCATGTAATATAATACTAACAACAAAAGAGCAAAAAACAAACTCCTCTATAACTTACTTAAAATAAAAGTTGTCAATCTTTGCAAGAAACTAAGTGGAGAAATGAGAAAGCACATAATCACACAAATCAGCAACTGATGCATTCTGCAGCTGCTGTCCAATCCTTTTCATTAGTTCTTTCTTTTGTGTTCATGCGCAGTCCAAAAGCACACACGCGTGCAACAAGTGAATCAAAAAGCCGCAAGAAACGCTGTCTTTTTCATTCGGAAGGAGCCCAACAATCATTTCAATAAAAGCACGAATCTTTACATCGTCCCCGTCTATTTTACCATCTTTTTTACCAAACCAAGGTAATCTTTTTTGCGTATATGCTCTCAAAGATTCACCAATAACATCTGAACTCACTTTCACTTTAGTCTTGATGGTGATCAATACTCGTTTATACAAATCACTTGAAAGATCACAAAGATCTTCAACCCACCAATCTTTAGGAACCATAACTTGTTTCTTTACACCATCATAACATGTTGAGTCATTCCCGAGCTTCTTTCTATTGCAAGTATAAGACCACTCTACTTTAGAAGTATCAATGATGGCATGAAGTTTGACACTGGTCTTGAGAGGTCTAACTATTGTGTCATTAATTTCATTGTCAAGGATCATTCCTTCTGTTTTAAAATCTACAGGGCATATTGATTCATCAAACCCATCAATCTCGTCATCAAAAAAATCAGGTTGTCTTAAGCCATGACCTGAAAAATAGAACACCAGCGAGTCACCGGGCCCGTTGTCCTTCACAAGCCACCTCAAAGCTTCCTGAATATTTCTTTTTGTTGGATGAGGGTATGAGTCCATTTCTGCAAGTTTTCTTTAGATTGTTAATCGTACTGTTCCAACCGCAAGGCAAAATACACAGAGAAATCCTTTAAAAGTATTTAAAACAATGGATGGCTTGGGTAACGGTTTAAAACATGGAATTTTTGGTATAAGTCGAAATGGGTCATGTTGGTCACCCAACTAATGGAGCTTACTAACGGGCCACCCAAAATGTATTCTGTTTCGTTTATACCAAATCCAGCAAAAAACAGGTTGTATGACAATTGACAAAGATAACCTTAAAGATCTAAATTATTGAACTATCAAACTTAATATATAATACATCCATAATCAAATTTACTAGCATACTGCTTGCAATAATAGTACCTGAAGAATATTGGGTTTATGATTAGAAGGTTTGGTAGGTACATTAGTTTTAACTCGTAAAACTGAAGGTCGTTGCTGAGTAGTTCTTTCTTGTCTGTTCATCTTTGTAACCTGTAATCAACCCAAGTCAGAACACAGTTTTACAGCAGTCAAAATTACACAATCGCAGCAGTGACACAGATACACACAGATACAATCTCATAGTCAAGCTGCGCAAATGATCTACAAAGGAATGCTTGAGTAAGACGGATGTCCATAAGTGATCATACAAATAAAGAATGTGGGCGTAGATATATCACGATAGAGACTAAAACTGGTCCAATATAGATGTTTAAGTATAAAGTTAACAGCCATTTAAATTCTTAATTGCATAAAACTTCCTAAGAATAGTTATTTCCTATGTCCTTACTTCTCTCATAACTCATCACCCTTATAAACTTTCAGCTACATTCAACTTAAGTGTCTGTTTACAGACACCAACAAATAGGAGGTTATCACGCATCCGTAACATCCATGTATTATAGGTTAAAAGAATTTAGGACAGTAAGAGTGTCCACAATCCCATTTCTGCAAGTTTTAGTCAGCTACCTTGCAGGATTTTTACTTAAAACTTCTACAACAAACTGTATTGTTTCATCAATCACAGTGATACTTGCACTACTATGCATAACATATAGTTAAAAACCCTCTTGGTCCTGGCCTCATATATGGTTTACACACTTAACTCAGACTAAATACCAGTACTTGTCGATTCATACATAGTTATCTGTATCATCTAAACATTCAAAGTCAGTACTAGAAACATGAATGTCGCATCAAGGTGTCACCAAACAATGATATGACAAGAAAAGATGTAAAGGATACCTCATATGTAAATCCATAGTATTGGCGATAGCTATAGATTTTAACAAATTTCAAAGCAGGGAACAAAGAGGGAACTAGCAATAGGTTGACATAATAAGTCTCTTCCACCTCAAGTGCGCCGAAATAGTCACGTGTTATATGTTTAACTACTTGGAGACACATATAGGACCGGGCATTGTGTTGTTAACTGCGTTTAGAGTAAACAACAAAAGTCAAAAATGTAAAAAGATTCCAAGTTTAAAAATCAATTTGTTGTTGATGTAACTGGAACACTCGTCCAAATGATCCTAATACGTAAAAAGTTAATAATGTATTTTGATGTCGTAAAAACTACTATATTGTTAACTCAGTTTGTTGGATTCCCACATGCTTCAATCTGTTTACGATGCAATTAAATCAGCTTAATGCCAAAATATAAATAAATTTTCATAGAGACAGAGCCAGAAGAGATTACGGAGATGAAGCTGAAATAAGCTTACACTTTAGACGATGAAGAAGATGTTTCGTATTCAAGGCATTCAAAATATACCCAAGCAACAAAAATAGGAATGACTCCAAGCAAAAACGACACCTGCAAGACAATATTAGACTAGTTAATAATAACATTTGAACAACAGTAGTATTATTAGATAAAATTTATTGGAATAGTAGGCGATCAAGTTATCTAAGTTTTTACTTAAAACGATCACACTTATTAAGACATAAATGCCCGATTATCTAATAATAGGATGGATCTACTAGTAAATTATTAATGTGGTCTACTTGTACAACTACTAATACTAGTACTAAAACATTATTATACTAATCGATATAAGATTATCAGATTATTAAGTAAAATAAACACTTAATTAAAAAAAGTTCATTATCTACAGGTAACACGACCAGGTGTTAAGAAGGGTCCAGAAATACCCATTTTATAATTTCTCAATTACTAAAATGTTTACACACAGAACACTGCGATTGCATGGGTTTTTTTTCCTACTGATGTTTGCTACAGTAATACTCTTTTTTGTTTCACGCCTACTCTTTTTTAATTCACGCATACTGGAAGTTTGGTACTGCTAGGTGAGTCAAACCAGACTTGCATACAAACAACACTATATTTACTACTACTATTAACATGAGAATGTTGAATAAGAACGTTAAAAGAGAATTTCAAATGAGTATAACTCTCAAATGATTAAAACTGGGTCCAATATCCCTCAAACAAGTACACAATCAAATACAATGAATCACGAAAACAATAAAAAACATAAAATGCATTAGTCGGCATGCAGCTTAAAACAATTGTTAAAAGGGTGCTTCATACAATGTCAATCATACAAGTACAAAATGGATGGCTGGTCTAATACTAAAATCTAGAGGTAGTCCATGAATAAAAGTTCCATTGAATAAGTGAACCAATTTTACTCACATAGCTGAGATTCTAAAGGCTTGCATATTGCCATGGAAGGACATATGCACGCTAGATTCTTCCATTCCGTCCCTTACAAAAAATATTTTGAAAGGGTTATTTTACCTTCACACAACCAATACTTAGAGATGCACAGTTGCACACACTATTGCTGCATAACATAACCAACAACGACGAAAGTAAAGCAATCGCGAACTCACGTTTCCAATCTCCCTAGCAAACTGACTGAACCACAATTAAAGCGAATCTAACTCGAATAAAATATATGACAGCATTTATCCTCATAAACCTTGTCAGCAATCTACAACCAAAATTTCGGATTCGCTAAACTCATCAAATTCAATGCAAGTGATCCACAAAAAACCTAAAGTTCTAAGCCGGTAAAGCTACACTTTCTAAACTCAAATTAGGTCATAGTCAAATTAGTCAAATTAGTCATATATAACCTAAAATCCGGCTTGCTAACTCAATTTAATCAAATAAGCAAACAAATCAGCACTCGAATAAGCAAATTAAACATGATAATATACAATTTATTGAACGAATTTACAACAATTTCGAATGAGTAACATCATATAATCAAAATTAAATAAATTTAGTTCGTAATAATTAGGGATTAGAGATAAGAGATAACCTCAAAAAAAATTAGGGCAAAATAGTGAACGATGAGATTCAGTTGATATTGGCCATGGCGGAATGGTGCTAGTGTGTGTTTGTAGTGTGTGAAAATTGGGAGAAGAATGATTGTTGAGAGAAGAACTGAAGATGAGATCAAATTATGCAGATGTGAAAATTGGGAGAAGAATGATTGGTTACAGTGTTAAACACTTGCACAAACCCTCAGAATAAATATATCCGGATCGGGTCAAATTTATTAGATCCGCGTGTTTTTTTTTCGTTGACCGGTTGACTTTAAGTGAGAGTGTGATGACAATTTGCTCATTTTTTCTCTAAACAAGTGACTGAATAATTTTGTCACGTAACTTTTAATACCAAGTAACAATACTAAACTCAATGACGAATATTTTGGCATTGACATTTATCTACTCAGTGACGACTACTTTGGTCACTAAGTATAACTTTCTCGTCACAAACATACATTTTATAGTGACAAACTTTATTCGTCATTAATTTTGGAATAATGACCAAATATTTGTGATGAAGCTTTCTCTTGTCACTAAATAGGTACGATAATGACAAAAATTAAGGTCGTCACTAAATTCTCGTCACAATAGGTCCTTTTTTTTGTAGTGGTTACTCGTATAGCTTATCCAACAAGTAAAATAAATAAATTTGAAGTACCTATTGACTTATTATCCGTATTTATTCATTTCCTTTTAGAATAAACTAAGGGTGCATCTGGTATCCCGTTATAGGAATGAGGGAATGATAGTGGTAATGATTTTAAGGGTGCGTTTAGTTTGTCGCTATGAATCACAATGGGTGAGTGTTGGTATAGAGTAAAATGATATTGAATGGTAGGAAGAAACCACCCACACACATAATATATAAGGAAACCTTCACATTTGGGTATCCTAATTCTATTGTGGTGGGCTCCATAACCAACCAAATAACATTAATGACTTTAAAAGTCATAGATCCATACCCATACACCCTAACATGAGGGCCCCACATTATATGGGAATGAAATATGGATATTGTCCATACTCTATATATAGGAGTCCAAAAGGGGAGGAATCAATCTATCATAGGTGAGGAACCATCTTATACCAAAACCGATACCGATTGTGATTCATGACATTATACCAAACGCATCTTAAGCGTTATGAGTTTTTAGTATATTTTTTTGTTCGTGACCTAACACACAGATTGTCAAATTGTGTGAAAATTGTTGTTTGATTCGAAGATATTCAATGTTCATATTTTGGTTATAAACTTGCATAGCGACACTATAAAACAACTGAAAAGGTGAGCACCCGCGACCAAACTTTAATGACCGCTCAAATAATGAATTATCAAACTTTGTACTGGTTGATCATATATGTCATGTTTCATAGTGAATTTGTGGACAGTTGGAACATTTCACAAACGTTGGTCACTATACGCCTTACATAATTTTGTGCTAATTCGTGAATCTGTCACTGATTATATTATACAATAATAAATTTTCAAAATAGGTTAGTAATGCTAGCATTTTTACCGACAAACTCAGGTTAGCAACCGTAGAGTTTATATAACGTCTCAGACTAAACTTACTTATGTTAAGTTCATTTTCTGTTTGTCGGGTCATTTTGTGCTTAAATTGTCTTTTTATTAGGAAACCTCGTTTACAAACGCGCATTTAAACTAGAATCTTATTTAAACGTCTTTAAAACGTAATGATAAGCTCATGTTATCCCAATATATTAATATTACAAACATTTATAAAATTTGGGTCACTTTATAATTCACCACTTTTTATGTCACTCGGTAAACACGTTTACGCGTTTTATACCTCACTTTTCTACCCTACTCTTTAAAAAAATTTACACAAATATATATACACATTTAATCCCCCTCTCCCCAAGGTACCCAAAACGGGCGCCTCTTTATGGGGTGGTGCAAAACCAATGTTACACTTTTAGTTTACCACACTTCCAAAGACATATGCTATCATAACCTCTTTCAAACTCATCCTCTCACATGCTCTTTTCACTTCTTTAGGTGTTTTTCACATTTTGCTCTCCCCTTCCTCTCTAGCTATAGTGGCTGGCCACCCCATTACCACCATCGCCACCATTCCGAAATCTTGATTTTGTTCAAGTTTCATACACATAAGGGTAGACTTATGGCTATCTTGAACCTGAAGTCTCTTAAAGGCTTCAAAATTTATTTTTTTGTATTTTCTTGTTATAGATCTTTGAACATATTTTTACAACTGAGATATTAGTTATGTTTACATGTTTAAAATGGTCTCTAAATGATAATAGGATAAGTAATGGTCGGGTTGGTGCAAGACTTAAAGGTTGGTACAATGAAAGTCACATAAAATCATGATTCTCATTTCAAGGGCTTTTAAATTTGTACTAGAAATATGGCTTTATGTTCATGTTACTACTTAGGTTAGTGATTAAAAAGGGTGTTAAAATATATCTAAAATAGGATTGAGTGTTGTTTAGGTCGTTTAGGTATGTTTTGGTACAAATTTTGCATGCAAAAGTTGTGTAAAACCCTTAAATAAAAGCTGATTGAAATAAAAAAAGTTAACTTCTTTTGGTTATAACTTAGTCAAAAATGGTTATTTTAAGGTGAATCTTGAGCTTAAGATGAATTAATTTGAAATATCTATCCAACCATAGTAACTTCATAAAAAGAGCCTGTCATTTGGTTGGACAAATAAGGGTAATAAACCGAATTATCAAAACAGTCCCAAAATGGTAGATTCACAAGTCCAACTTCATGCATGCATAACTCTTTCATTTTTCAAGCTTTTTCACTCAAACCAAAGCCACAGTTAATTTTATGTGTTAACTTTAAAACACCATTGGCCTTGTTTAAAGAAAACTAAATATTGAACCCTCCATGACAATTTTAAGTTGAATTTTCAAAATTATCATTTTTTCAGATGTGTACACCCGACTTCACGAGACTATAACTCACTCTTACTTTTAATCGGTGACTTGTAACCGATATTTGAGTTATTTTAGGTGTTAAATTAAGTCTCCCACAGGCTTAGACCATAAAAGTTTGATTTAGACCACCTGGTAGTCGAAATACTTTCATAAGTCTAAAAGTGAGTTCAAATTGTATCTTGTCTTGTTGAGTATGTTAAATTACTTAATAAAATCTAAAAAAAATCATGAACACACATGAAACATAGTATATTAATCTGTATGAAGGGATAGTCTAGTAAAATATTTTAACTTGGGCAAACGGTCACCCGAAGTGGTACTAAAAATGGGTCAGATTCGTGATTTCATGTATGATAAGAAAGTTTCATTTTTAAACGAGATAAATAAATGACGTAAATATTAGACATAAAATATTTTCCAAAATATCTTATAGAGTTTAATAAGTAATATTTTTACTTGTCTTAGGTCGTTAGTTGAAGGTGCGAGATCGTAGATGTTATCCTAGTCGACTTTCGAGCCGTTTTAGTTCTCGTCTACTCTACCGTTTAAGGTGAGTAATCACAGTCCACTTTTTATTATTTTACTATGTTTTGGGGGTGAAATTCATGCTTATTAATTGAACTAAATCTTGGTTGTATTGTTGTTATGAATTGCGTATTATTCTATATACGTGTGACTTGATAAAAATTTAGACTTGCGCATTATTTTTAAGACATAAAAGACTTTGATTAAATTGATATTCGTATATTACTTTATATACGTATGGTTTTATAGACATAAATATTTGCAAAATAGTATAAATATTTGCATTGGAGATGTGGGTGTACCGACGTACCCGAAGAGATGTACCGCACGTACACTCTTACATTGTTAGTCCCCCATTAGTTTACCGATGTACCCAATTATACGCACCGCATGTGTCCCCATGTCTACGGGTGTAAATATTACGGATAACGCTATTAGAGGTAGGCCAACCCCTTGTTCTCTTGTCTACGAAATTGCATAGTATTATATAAGGGCATTTGTTGCATAACACTATCATACATACGACTTTTTGACACTTATTTACAACCAAGTAGTTTTATCTATTCGACTTACTATTTTTAGACGTATGTTAAATAATAGAATTATGTATGAATCTATATGCTATAAGTTTTGTACGGGCGGGACTTATAACATGATAGATTGATATGACTTTTACCTTGAGGATTTCGTTTTAAAAGGTTTTTGTGTTATATATAAAATTTGTGTACTCACTAACTAATTTCATAGTTGATTGGTATGTGTGAAAACACATACCTTTTCTTTATCAAAACCGGACCCAAAAGACCAAAAACTAACCTCTAAAGCCAAATATATTTGTGTTTTTGTGTTTATGCATGTACAGGTAGCGGATATTACAATAACGGACAAAGAAAAGACAAAATAGAATAAACAGGCACGAGAATGGAAAAGTGCATAAAAGCCGTAGCCGGGGAAGAAGTTCTTACATCGTGGATCATCATTTTGCTCATATTACACTTTACACCATCATCTTTACCAAACCTACACAATTAGCCCATTTGAAACCAAATTGCAAAATTAGTCCTTGGATATTTGCAATATTAGTCCTTGTGTTAACTAAATCCTTAACCCTGTTACACTTTCCAATCCATTAACTCCCAAAGCCCAAAACAAATACACCAACCCAATCCACCACATTCACCCGTTTAATCCAACCCGACTGCCAAGTCAATCTTTCACTCACACCCAGTCAAACAAACAAAAAATTACTCCTTCCTCCCAATTTTACCCGCCCTTTTACCCTGTATCAATTCACCCCACATCACAACCTCGTACTAAGAATCTTAGTATCCTTTTGGAAGCTCTGACACCCTAGCAAGCTATGACTCACAACAATGACACGATGGCAGCTTAAAGGCTTGTGATTGGAGGAAACATGTCGTCGACTTGATCAAAGGGGTGTGATTTGAGCTTATCTTATATGGGAAGATCAAGGGCTGAGATGGGATGGAATAAAGGATCCAAGGTGTAGCCCTAGGTCTAGAATCATCTCCTATGGGCTATAAATACCCCTTCAATTCTCACATAGCAAGCTGTTAGATAGTGTGTGTAATTTAGCTTATTTTCAGTCGTGTATTGTCTTTCAAAGTTTAATTTAAGTTTTCCTCTTTTAATTTTTAGCTTGTAATCAGTTTCCATATTAATAAAAGTTTTTCCATTTTTGTTTTTAATTTATGCAATTTAAGTTTTAAATAATGTTGTTTAATGGTTAAAGTTGCTTGAATAATCTTCATATTACTTAGTTATAAGCTCATATAAGTTGATCCATAGGTTAATATGAGGTTATCTATTGTATTTACTCATTTAGCTGAAAAGTCAAATAAAGCCAAAGTTTCAACTCAGCTTATTTGTAAGGTTATTTTATGGTAAAAATCTGATTTTTAAAAGTCATTTAGTCATTTTGTGTCATTTAGGGTCAATTTCAGTAGATTCTTTAGTCAAAAATAGTTTTAAACTCAAAAAAGGTTAGTTAAAGGGGTGTTTGTTTTAAGCTTTGTTTTGGGTCATGATGATGTACCCTCCGAACAGCTCGACGGACACCCTTTCGAGATGTGTCGAAGCCCTTCTGCGCGAAGGCAAAAGTTAGGTCTCCTGAATATTCGTGGGCGTCAAACCATTCGTACACACGAAGGTTACCTACGGGGAATTCGCCATTCGAAGTCTTAAGCCCTTGTGGTATGGTTGTGAAGGACAACGGATAGGAGAACTTCACGGCTTGGTCAAACCCACGATCTCCATCTCTTTCACGGCTTTCCGCCAAGTTTGAGAGCGTGGGTCACTAAGCCCTAGCGGTTACCCACAAACATGGGACGCCCCCATGTTCTCCGACATTTGCGTAGAGGTTCCCTCACCCTATTTCTTCTACTATAAATAGGTTGGATGGGGAGTATGGTAAGCTCATTCAATACTCATCTCTTTACTTACACACACTTATACAACCATAACTCATACTTACTCTCACGTCGAGAGGTGGTTCGCGAGGACCAACCCTGCGTAATCACTAACGTAGTGTCTTAGTATTTCTTATCCTCGGTGAAAGACAATCTTGGCTGGAACATACACCCCTCATACCTTTGATCACCATGAAGTCTGGTAGTGCAATTTATTGTACAATCAGTGGCGCCATCCGTGGGACCCGCTACTATTAGTCTCGTAATCACCAAGTCTTGAAACCCTAACCGATTACGCTACTTTTCTGGCATGGAACCAAGAAGAGAAGATACACCTCCACCAGGTTTCTCTACCACGTGCCTCTCAACACAACTAACACCGATAATCTCGCCCCCATAACTGCCTCCACCTTCACCACACGATCTCGTTTGGAAACCACTCCCATACATCACGCCTCAACTTTCGCTAACCCTATTCCAAAAATTAGCTCTGCCTTCGTTGAGGCAAACTTCGAAGCATTAGAGTCCTTGCTGAGGGCTCACAAGAGGCAAGTCCGCAACACTGAGATGTGAAGGGAACTGGAGTATTCCAGTGAGGAATATGACGAAGAGATTGAGGCAGATGAAATGCCTCGACCAATTAGCAGGGGGGGGTTCGGCCCTACGAAACGGTTCTCCTTCCATAAGGAGGCCCAACGGAAGAACTGTTGGTTTTGAAGAAGGTCCCGGAGGAGATCTGGGAAAAAGAGAAAGAAGGAGTGAGAACTCCAATGGAGGAAGCAACCCGGTAGGAAACGGAGGGGTGAACTTACCACCTCTCCTGGCTGCCCACTTAGGAAGAGAAGGAATGGGGGCTCCGATACCTCCATCCTACGTCTCGAGTGTCAGAGGACCTCCTCCATACTCGGGATGAACGGCTACCCCCTCGGGGCATGAATCCGTACCTACCGCCGGACCTATAATACCTATCCTTCGAATGGGTCTCTCCATAACCAGAGTTACCAGCAGGAACCAACGGACACATTCCTTTACACCCTACACAACCGATGGGGGGAAACCCTTCGTACCAACCTCCTGCAACCTATGCTGCATTCTCACAACCACTTCCTAACCCGTACAACCCTACACCTGTTTATCCACCTCCGTATAACCCTTACTATGTCGAAGCCTCTGGAGCTTGCACACCTTTTGTGAAGTGGATCGAAGACTACCCTCTACCTGATGATGTGAAGATGCCTACTCACATAGGCACCTACGATGGGAAAAGGCGATCGACAACTTCTTACATTTGTTCGATGGCGCTATCAAGATGCAGAAGTGGGTCATGTCCGTAGCATGCCACATGTTCACATACACTCTCAGAGACTCGCGAATATGGTGGAATGGGCAAAAGGTAGGAAGCATTGCAAGTCTGGATGATCTCAAGGCTAAGTTACGATCACACGCCAACATGAGAAGAAGTACACCAAGACTCATCTAGCCGTGCATACCATCAAGAAAGGGACAAAGAAAAGCACAAAGGCCTTTGTCACAAGGTACACCGATGAAAATTTGCAAATTATGGGGTTGCACGAGCAAAGTATTTCGGCTTCGTACATGTCTTACTGAACTTCGAAGCTTGGTGGAATTCTGTCCACCG
The DNA here is from genome assembly GCA_910596185.1 of Chrysanthemum makinoi. Taxonomy (NCBI): domain Eukaryota; kingdom Viridiplantae; phylum Streptophyta; class Magnoliopsida; order Asterales; family Asteraceae; genus Chrysanthemum; species Chrysanthemum makinoi. The sequence continues at coordinate 80,968,376 of OU343216.1, forward strand.
ACCTTCCCACCACTTACAAGGCAGCGATGGAAAAGACTTACACTTGGATTGAATCCAAGGAAATGGCAGCAAATGGAGCTCCGATCGAGCAAAGAGAGGCCTCCGAAAAATTCTCTAGAGGGTCCTCACGGGAAGGATCAATAATAGGAAGAAGAGCAGAGACCACTTCACTCCCTATAACAAAGGCTGAATCATGGACTCTTAGCAAACTGGTCAAATCTCCTAGGGGATTCTTGCTCTTGAGAAAGCCGCAAAGTCCTTCACCCACCACCTCGAATGTCGGCCGAAGCAAAGCAGGGACATGTCGAAATCTGCCACTTTCACAAAGACCATGGGCATGACACCAACAGTGCGAGAGAGAGAGGCGAATTGAAGAAGCGATGCGATCCGTACAATTGGCACATCTAGTTAAAGGTATCAAGAAGGGAAAGGACAAGTTCTCCGACACTCAGCTGGGTGAGTGGAAAGGGAAAAAAGAGGCTACCCCTGCAGAAGCTCCGATACTAATGGTGCACAGGCATGACCCAACCTTAAAGCAGAAAGAAGCAGATGGGGAGCTGGGAAGTGTAGGAGAGATAACATTCCCGTCCATTCAGGGCGGACACCTTCGACCGACCCGTGGTCATCAAGGTATGGGTCTCCAACAGGGAGGTAAACCGAGCATACATGGATTGTGGAAGCTCTTGCGAGATCATCTATGAGCATTGCTTCCTAAAGCTCAAACCATCTATACGCTCGGAAAGGGTAGACTCAAAAACACGTCTGGTAGGTTTCTCCGGCGAACATTCATGGCCCCTTGGAAAGGTACTGTTGGAAATCACTATAGGCGAAGGGCCCTTATCCCATACGGAAACGCTCACCTTCGTCATAGTCGTCGATTCTCCTACAATTTGCTAATAGGGAGAAACTATGCAAAAGATGGGCATTGTAGTTTCCACCATACATCTGCCATTAAGTTCCAAACTCCTTGGGTGGGAACTGTTCATTCTAATTATGGGGCAGATAAGGGAGTATATGGTGTCAAGAGGGTCAAGGAAGAATCGGAGGAGCCCCCGATAGCGATTCTAAGTCATGCGGATGAGAAGAGCGGGTCGTAGTAAACTCTAGCTACCCCGGCGACGGTGGTGATAGGAAGCGGCTCGGCAAATTTCAAGGCGAAGCTCCGAGTTGTTGCGGACTAACCTTGATATTTTTGCTTGGAAATATTCTGACATGACAGGAGTCCCAAGAACATTTCTAATAGACGGAAAGCCCTTCGGCATGGAGCACAATCTCAATGAATACAAGCATATTGAGCCCATGAAACAGAAAAGAAGGAGCCTAGCCCCCGAAAGAAACGCTGCCGCCAGGGAGGTCGATGAACGACCTGGCGAGAATTCTAAGGGAAGTCAAATACCAAACCCGGGTGGCCAACCCGGTCATGGTAAAAAGGCGCCGGAGGGTGGCGCATGTGTGTTGACTTTACCGACATCAACAAAGCATGCTCGAAGGGCTACCCACAAATCATCGACCGGAAGGTAGAGTCCTTAGCAGAGCTTCCGTGAAGTGTTTCCTAGATGCCTATAAAAGGTATCATCAAATCCAGATGGCAAAGGAGGACGAGGAAAATACTGACTTTCTATACAAGCAAAGGTGTCTACTGTTACAGAAAAATGCCTTTCGGATTGAAGAACGCAGGGGCAACATACCAACGGCTCATAGATAAAGCCTTCAACAAGCAAATAGGCAGAAATCTCGAGGCATACGTTGATGGCATGGTTATTAAGAGCAAAACGGAGGAGGACCTCCTCCTTGACGTTCAAGACACCTTCGACCAGCGATCAACATGAAGCTCAATCCTAAGAAATGCTCTTTTGGTGTCGAAGAAGGGAAATTCCTTAGGCATTTTATTACAAAGCAAGGGATAAAAGCTAACCCTTCTAAGGTCAAGGAAATTACAGATATCCAAGCTCCAAAGTGTTTTAAAGATGTACAAAGCTTGAATGGGAAGCTAGCCGCACTAAGTCGATTCTTGTCGAAGGGGGCTGACAGGTCCCTACCGTTCTTCAAAACACTTAAAGGCTGCGTCGACAAGAAGACCTTTCAATGGAGCCAAGATGCAGAGGCCGCTTTCCAAAAGATGAAGGAGTTCATCGAAATCCTTCCAACACTTACAGCCGCAATCAAAGGCGAAGTGTTGTTCATGTACTTAGCGTCCTCAATGGAGTGCATTAGCGCAGTCCTTATGGCAGAACAGGACAAGAGGCAAATCCCCATTTACTTTGTCAGCAAGGTCTTACAGGGAGCAGAAGTTAACTACCCAACGTTGGAGAAGCTGATACTAACTCTAATCTACGCAGCAAGAAGGCTCCGACGATACTTCCGTGCTCACCAATCACGCGGTCTTAACCGACAAGCCACTCAAGCAGATCTTGTCGAAGCCTGAAAAGTCTGGAAGGGTGGCCAAATGGGCTATCAAGCTTGGGGAGCATGAAATAGAGTTCAAAGATCGAAACTCTATTAAAGGGCAAATTCTCGCAGACTTCTTGGCAGAAACACCTTCCGAACGACACGAGAAAGGAAGAGCCTAAAGCTAAACTCACCAAAGTGCAGGCTTGATCGGAAGCTTTATACAACGAAGCATCAAGCTCCGGCAGTTCGGAGCGGGTTTAATGTTGGTCAACCCTGAAGGGAAGGAGCATACATATGCTCTTCGTTTTGAGTTTGAAGCCACCAACAATGAAAGTCTGAAGCCCTATTAGCGTGTCTTCGATTAGCTAAAGATATGGAGGTCAAAGCTCTAGCCGTTTTTGTAGATTCTCAATTGGTAGCAAACCGGTGTGAGGCTCCTATGAAGCAAGGCGCCCGTCATCAAGCATTAATTGGAAAAACAAAGGAAATCTTTGGATAGTTTCGATTCCTACACCATCCAACACGTTCGCATGAATCAGAACAAGAAGGCAGATGCATTGAGCAAGCTAGCCTCTATGGCCTTTGCTCATCTCACTAAAGAAGTACTGGTTGAAGTTCTACCTAAAAGGTCCATTGTTCGTAAGGAGGTTACGGACGTGGTTCATGAAGAAGGAGAGACATGGATGACTCCCATCAGGGAGTAATTGATAAGTGGTCTTCTCCCCGAGGATCCTAAACTAGCAAGGAAGATACGGTTTAAGTCTCCACAATACCGGCTAATGGGAGAAACCCTATACAGAAGGTCGATTATATCACCTTGGCTCAGATGTGTCGGACCAAAGTAGGCTTCGAGCATTATCGCAGAAGTTCACGAAGGATCCTGCGGCCTCCATGCAGGGCCCCGTTCAGTTGTCTCGAAGTAATGAAGTTAGGCTACTATTGGCCTTCGATGCATAGGGATGCGGCGGAAATCATTCTTAAATGTGAAGCTTGTCAGATACATTCAAATGTTCCCAAGCTGCCGAAGCAGGACATGACAAGTGTTATATCCACATGGCCCTTCTCCCAATGGGGAATTGATATCATAGGACCTATGCCTATGGCTCCTGGTGGGGTCAAATTCTTATTGGTGGCAATTTATTACTACAAAGTGGGTGGAGGCTAAACCTTTGGCCTCCGTAATGGGGAGACAGATCGAGAAGTTTGTGTGGGAACACATTGTGTGCAGATTTGGAGTGCCCCACATCATCATATCTGACAATGGCAAGCAGTTTGCCGAATGAGTCTTCTATGACTTCGTCCAAGGGCTCAAGATAAAGCGAGTCTTGGGCGTCCGTCTACCATCCACAAGGTAACGGACAAGTTGAGGTTACAAATAGAGACATTGTCAAAGGGATTGAAAAAAGGTGGGACCGAACTCACCACGGATGGGTGGACGAGCTCCCTCAAGTCTGTGGGCTCATAGGGCCACCTCAAGTTAAGCAATGGTGAAACCCCTTCACCTAACATACGACGAATGCGGTCATCCCCGGAGCTAAGTGTGCACACTGGGCGTGTGGCCACATATGATGCTTCCCAAAATGATGAAAAGATCGGGAGAACCTTGATGTTAGAAGAAAGGAGAGAGATAGCCTCCATCCGAGAAGCCATGCACAAGCATAAAATCGAAGGCTACTACAACAAAAGGGTCAGGCCTTCCACCTTCAAGCCTAGGGAATACGTGCTACGCCTTAACAATGCAAGCAAAGCAAAATACCAGGGGAAGCTCGGACCTACTTGGGAAGGATCCTACGTCATTGATGAGGCATACGGCAATGGAGCCTACAAGTTGGCTACTCTTCTCGGAGAACCTATCGACAGAACATGGAATGTTACGAACCTCCGAAAGTTCTATGTTTAAAAAGTATTTTTACTTTTCATTCTTGTTATTAAAATCATCTCATGGGAAAGCAAACATTATTGGTAGTTGTCTTAGTATTCATTTCAAGAATGATGTAATCCTCTCTAGTCTCTACCAATTCAATGATGAATAATACATTTCCCACAAATCTCTTGCTTCGTTTCTTAAACACAAAGGTTTGTTCAGCCAAGTCGTTTATGAGTTTCAATGTCGAATGGGAAGGCATACGGTGTAACAAACACCCCATTACTTAATCCTATCAATACATTCACATTAATTCTCCTAATAGTTTATGGCACTTATGAAAGTAAAAACATAGCCATATTACTTAAAGGATTTGAGATAGAGTGGGTCGCGACCCTCTGTCAATGATCAAAATTGGTCATTATATTCTTGGTGTTGTAATTTACATACAATGAGGTTGTTTAACCTTAGGTTGTAAAGTTTAAGCGGTGGAAAAATGGCGTAAGAGAAGTTGAAAAGACAAAAATAATTAAGTGTGTGGGGATATCTTCCCACACCATAGCATTCAAAAGAAGGGCTAATGCCCTTATACCTGCATATAAGGCCAGAGCCTCATTCAAATTGTCTTTGGCCTAAGCCATGCATCACAAACAGTAAATTATTTTAAGTAACAGACAAACATCATAGAGAAATATTAAATTGTCTTAAAAGGGTACATGCTACCCTTGGAACCAAATTACTGCCAATAGGGCAGCCTTCATTCTAGCTTCTGAGGAGATGGAGTTAGGGATGGAAGAGCTGAGGCAGGCTTGGTGGATACCGTCTTCTTGGTTGGGGTCGCAGGCTTGATCTTGCGCGGCTTCTTCGAGAGGAGGTCTTCAAGAGGTGCCATGGGGTCTTTAGTAGCTTCAGCCAAGAAGGGGTACTCTGCAGTTGCAAACGCATTTCCCGCATCTTCATATTCCGCCTTCGAGGAGGGGCGGTAACACTTAACTTTGGAGAGGTCTACGGGCTTACCTGTTTTAGCTACCTCCTCCAAAGCCAAGCACCGCCCATGGAAGATAGCTGCCTTGATGAATTTCCACATCGCAGCTCCCATCTCATCACTATGATAGAGTTCCATGGCTATGTACGGCACCACCTTTGACACGACCTCAGCACGGTCCTTTTGGAGCATTTTAAACCTCATCTGCAGGCCGTCAACCTCCTCCCTCAATTTCACCTCTAGCTCTCCAAGCCTAACCCTCTCACCTTCCAAGCCGGCACACTTTTCCTCTAACACAAGCATTTTGGCGGTGAGGCTCACCACCTTAGCCTCCTCCAACTTAAGTTTGCCACACTCTGCGTTAACTTCGGCTATCTTCTCACGGAGGTTTTGGATGAGTGGATTCTTCTCAATATCCTTTTCAATTTCATCATACTTGGCCTTGACTTGGCATACTCGATCTCAGTGCTTCTCCTCTCGGATAACATCCATCTCTTGTCTTGCCTTAGAATGCTGCCCGAGTAACTCCACGGTCCGACCATTCAAGTGGTTGTGCAACACGGCCTGCCTTGCAACACTTTTATCATGCAGTCATCAAACCCCTTCAATGGACATATTGTCCAGCAATCCTTTCCACTGGGGAGGGGTGACATGATCCACAATTCGGTGGCAGACCAAGGCATTTGGAAGCTCCTTCGTATCAGGAAGGCTTGCGACCAATACAATACATAAGGGCAAAGTTAGTCATTACAATTAGCATTTTATATAATTGAAAAAGGGAAAATGCTTACCATACATCTCTTCAGCATTATCTGGCAATTCAAAGGCAGATTTAACAACCTTCTTGCCTTCGACATTCTTCTGTTTCATAGCCCTGGATCCAGATGCTGGGAGGGGAGTCTTTCTCTTGTTCGCAGATGATTGTACAATAATTCGTACGACCAGGCCTTCGATGGTGATCAAAGGGTATGAGGGGTGATATGCTTGCGCCAAACTTGTAGTCAATCTGCAATAAGAAATAGTAGACACGTCGTTAAGTGATTGCGAGGGTTGGGCCTGCGAACCACCTCCGGCGTGTGAATAAGTATGTGATATGAGTTATAAATAATATGATGTATGTGAAATGCCGTGTTGAGTGAACATACCATTGAAATGACTCGTCCAACCTATTTATAGGTGATGAAATAGCTTGGAGAGTGTTAGCACACGTTTAGGAGATCATGGGGCATCCCACGATTTATGGTAACCGCTAGGGCTTCATCCCCACTATCTCGGACTTGGTGGGGAAGCTAAGGACATAGTGGGCGCGTGGGGAAGACCAAGTCAAGGTTCTTATTTGTCTTGGCATCTTCAAGGGAAGACACCGAAGGGCATAGGCCTTCGGTGGCGGATTCCAACCGTAACCATGTCAATGATGAATGGTTTTACGCCACCAATGACTTATGAAGAAATACTTGGGTCTTCGTAATGTAATTTCGACCGAGGCCGAAGGGGTCCATCGACCGATCGGAGGTACGTCATCAAGCCCCCCAGTCGAAAGTGATATGTACGAACAAGAAATATTGCTTACGACTCAGAAATAAAAACGAAACCTCCCCTTTGTCACAAAAATGAACGAAGATGAAAAGTCTTGTTAATATTGACCGTATTAAATGCATGATTAATCCTAACTACCCCTGTTTCCTCGGTAGAAGTAAACATCCTTTCAAAATTTAAAAAAGGTTTGAAATCCGGTAGAAAAGGGATAGGTCCGGACACGTGTAGGGCTGAGATGCAACATTTGTAGGGTATTATAAATGCAAAAAACAGTAAAACCCTAACAAAGTAACTCTCGCCCAAAGTTATTCACCTACTAAAATTTCTTCCGATCAAGCCTTCGACCAAACAAGGTAAAGCGCTCCTTCTTCTCTATATTTCAAATATATTTTGTGTTCTTTAGAAGGTATCATGTCTACCAATAAAAAATTTGTGATAAAACAACAAGGCTGCACACTAACCAGGGAGGAGCTTAAAGCGTTCCTCACTGATTATCCAATTCCAAAGGAACATAAAATAATGCTACCGAGTAAAAATCAAGGGATATTTGATGCCCCTGAAAATTATGTAGGCTTGTATACCCATGATTTCACCACTTCCAATCTTAGGATACATTTGCATCCTTTGATCTTAGAATTCCTCCGGTATTATGAAGTACACATCTCTAGGTTCAACCCGTTTGGCCTAGCCAAGCTTACAACATACATTGTTATGTGCAAAGCCTATGGGTTTGAACCATCCTTGACTGTGCTTAGGGGTTTTTTGAATCTATACCCGGGAGGAGATTGGTTGACCTTGGCCAAGAGGGGTGAAAGGGATGTGCCCATTTTGATAGATAGACCATTTACGAACATAAGGAACTGGAAAGGCAAGTTCTTTTATATCCAAACCACCATTATCCCTCCTGCATACTCTGCATTGTTAAACCCAGACTATCAATATGATCAGAAAAGGTTCACCGATCCATTGCCTTATCTTGTGAGAAGAAACCCATTGTATCGGCGTTTGGCTCGTCATCGGTATTTGCCAGACCTTCCCTGAGCCAATCCTGTTCATGGCTGGCATTGCTGAAAGATGGGAGGGGTCTCCGTTGGTACCTGAGATAATTTGTGATGGAGAAAGTATGTACTTTTTTAAATTAACATAAAAAACTAAAACTTATCTCGCTGATATTTATCTCATTTTCTTCTTTGTGCAGAGATGTCGTTCAGGAACTTTGTTGTAGCTGGAGGTGCAAAGGAGGTAAGCTTTCTTCCAAAGAATCCCCAAGAGACAAGCTATGGCGTGGGCTCCCCATCGGTGTCTATAAACAAAGATGAGGTAGAAGCCCAGCCTGTAGAGCCTGTATCCTCTGCTCCTCCATCAAAGGAACCCATTGATGTAGAAGATCAGCTGGTGGAGAACGTTGCTGACTCAGACGAACCAGTCTCCGAAGGAGCATTGGCTATCGTAGGACCCTCCGGCATAGGTGAGAGGGTCCGAAGCAGGAAAGGTGCCAGTGCTAAAGCTGTGAAGTCTGCCTCGAAAAGAAAGCTCATTCTACCTACTCCTCCCTCTCGAACTACCTGGTAGAAGAGTGCCCAGGGTAAGGCTGTGGAATTTCCACCCATCAAAGGGCCCAGCGGCGATGACATCCATGGTAAGTTTCCTTCCTGTGAAACAAAATTAGGTACCAAGTATAATATGTTAATGAAATTTACTTTTGTTGTAGGACTTCTACGATACGAAAGAACTTCCTTCTCCCTTAGCTTGTCACCAACTCATGAGCCATGTGATCCCACCCAAGTGGAAGGGGGTGATGGATAACATGTCCATAGAGAGGCTCTGCGACCTTCATGATAAAAGCTATGTTCGCCAGGGCATGCTTGACAACCAACTCAATGCTAGGACAAGGGAATTGCTCTGTGCTGTCACTAAAGCTCGAGAAGAAATGGATGTTATGCTGAGGAGGGAGAAGGACAGGGATC
>OU343216.1:80977218-81035024 GCA_910596185.1 Chrysanthemum makinoi
GATCTTTGTTTTTAAGCTAGGTTTTATAGGTGGTTCATCTTCTACGCATAACTGTTTTAGACACTTTGGATCATCAAGTTTCACACTTTTATGTTATTTTGGTGATATTGAAGCTATTTCATCACAAAAATCTGGTTTAGAAACATCTTTGGGCAAAAGTCATTTTTACGAGTAGTTCTACGCCTAACGCAACCCTAATCTTACGCATAAGATTTCCGTCGTTTGATCTTTAGTTTTTGTGGTTTACTCCGCGTTTTCTTGCTTGGATAAGCCTGAAAATACGTCGACTTTGGATATCTTTTGCACTGTGATAGTGTAAAAGATCATTTGGGCAAAACCCTAAAATTACGCATAAGCATAAGCTTACGCGTAGAAACTTCTATGCATAAGATTTCTCTTACGCATAAGGTAATCCTACGCCTAAGTTTTCTACGCCTAACTTCTTGTTTTACGCTTAACTTTAGTGTTTGTTCCTTTCTTACGCGTAAGCGAAACCTACGCGTAACTCTTGCTGTTACGCTTAACTTTGGTATTTTTACGCATAAGTGCTACTTGGTTTATTGTGATTTCTACGCCTAAGGATACTTCATCAACAAAGGTTCATTCGACTACAAAGATCCATTTTATAACACAAGTTTTCAACATGTCACAACCACCATACTCTAACTAACAATGGAATCAGCAACAAGCAGTTTATCAACAACAATTTAATCAACAACATACTCCACTACTTGCAGCAATTCCACAACCTCAAATGGTACAACCACCACCTAGTCTTCAAGTACAGCCTTACACAAACTTCTACAATCAACATCCATCCAGGAATACTATGAAGGAACCGGCATGGTTTGGCAAGATGTGTGAAGCCTTGAGTAGCCAACAATCAATTCATTAAGCTGGCTCACTTGATGTTGGGAATTATGTGAAGTACGAATTATGCTGAAGATTATGCTGAATGGATTCTGCCGAAGTGTATGGATTCTGCCGAAGACATAGTTCTGCTGAAGTTATATAGTTATTAGTTTGTTTCTGCGGATATAGTTATTCCATATATTCTATAGTTAGTTAGGATATGCATGAGCTTTATTAGGAAGTGATTGTGTATATCTTATTTAGTTTTACGTTTCTTAGAGAAGAAGTTAGGGTTCCTTGTCTATAAAAGGAACACAATAGAATGAATTATGTATTAGACGTTTACAAATTATTAATATAACGATCCATAGAGGATCAAAGAGTTCTTAGTTATCTGTTATTTATACTTGTGTTTATATTCTGCTTAAGAATACAAGTTGTAGAGATTTTCTTTTAGTTTGTTTGTGATTACACAAGCAATACTAACGATCTACGAAGCTCAAGATCTATCAAGGTCTGCTAGTTTTCAACAAGTGGTATCAGAGCCTCGTGAGAGTCTCTACGATACTAAGGACAGGTTTTTCTAAACATCCATACAACCAAAACAAAACTCACCATGCGTGGATCAGACGTTGATGTTGAAATCACCAACAACCAAAACTCCACCCATCTTCAACATCTAAGTCTCTCTAATAGCAATGCTAAGTTTCCTTACCTGAAAAGGGAGGAGTATGATCTTTGGGCGATGAAGATGCAGAACTGGATTTCCAACATTGATTGGAATCTATGGGAGATAGTAATGAAGGGAAACAGTTTGAAGAAAACTACTGTAGATGCTGCTGGAAAGATGACTTATGTCCCTCCCAAAACTGTTGAAGAGTTACTGGCGGTTCAGAGAGAAACCAAGGTTAAAACTATTCTTCTTCAAGCTATTCCTGAGGATCACTTGAGTGATTTTCACTTCATGCAAGATGCTAAGGATATATGTTTAGCAATTAAGGAAAAGTTCGGTGGGAATGAGGAGTCTAGGAGAATGAGAAAGTCCATGCTGAGACAACAGTTTCAAGATTTTCAAATCTCTGAAGAGGAAGGAATTCATAAGGGCTATGACAAGTTTCACAAGATTTTAAGTCAGTTAAATCAGTGCAAAGCAAAGCCGATAATGATGATTGCAATTATAAGTTCTTGAGGTCTTTACCTCAATCCTGGCTACAAGTAAGCATTGCTTTAAAAGCTAAAGGTGGCCTGGATATGCTTACTTTTGATGAGCTGTATAACAAACTTAAAGCTCTTGAACATGATGTAAGAAGTCCCTTTAGATCATCATCTACTGCTAGTCACATAGCATTCGTTGGAGCCTCTACCCCTAAGATGAGTCATGGTCCAAGTCCAACTTACTCATCATCATCTTACACTACCACTCCATCAAGTTCTCAATCTGGAGGTATAATGGAAGATGTGCTTGGATCCTTCTTTGCTGATTATGATCCTCAGCAGGAACTTGCCTATGAGGATTTCGATCAGGTAGATCCACTGGAGATGGAAGAGATGAAGCTGAAGTGGCAGGTGGCTATGTTGTCCATGGATATCAAGAATTTTGAGCGCAAAGCTGGCAGAAGGTTTGGCTTCCAAGGAAGAGATCCAACGAGGTTTGACAAAAGGAAGGTCAAGTGCTTCACATGTCAACAGATGGGTCACTTCTCCAGAGAGTGCAAAGATAGGAAAGGTGGTGATGAGACGAGATACTCTACTTATCAGCAGAATCAGAGGGAGGCTGGAACTTCAAAGGGATCAGTAGCTTTGGTCACTCTTGACAGCAATGTGGACTGGAAGCAACATGAGCAGGAAAATGATGGTCCTGTTATTGATAATGTTGGTTTGATTGCAAGCTGTACTTCAGAGGATAGGCATGATCAGATTGCCTTGATGGGTATCTCTCAGGTACAAAACTGTTTGTTTGGTTGTAGTGAGCGTTATAATGAACTCAAAGAAGCTTATGATATTTTGAAACCTAAATATAATGAATGCTATGTAGAAGTTGAAGCTTATAAACAGGCTTTAAAAACTCTAGAAAGACAAAAGGTTTGGTTTCAGAAGAATCAAATAGCTTATGATGAGAAAATAAGTGTGTTAGAAAGGGATCTTGAATGTGCTAAGAATGAGTTAAAAAGATCTGAGAAGTTAAGAGCAGATGTAGTGTCAGAAAATCTAGAGCTAAAAGAGAAACTAGATGAGGAAATTGCTAGGCATAAAGAATGGTTGTTAAATGGAAATAAGTTAGCTAGTCACATCTATGCTAGTCAAACTCCAAATACTTCTATAGGATTAGGCTTTAAGAAGTATGTAGGGTTAGAAGCTAGGGATGACACACGCAAATCTACACCACCAGGCCTAGCTAATTTTGTGAAAGAAGGTACCCTACATGCTGTACGTGGACCTATTAGAGGTGAGCACATGCCCATTGACCTTTCCATTACTGTTGACTTTGATGGATCACATCATCTCTATGGCAAAAAGTCAAATGACTTGCCAGGACCACGATACTTCTTCTAATGATTTTGTCTCTTGTGTTAACAGTGACAAGTCCTCTGAGCAAGGGTCTACAGAGTGTGATTCAAATGACAAGTCTGACCTTCCCAAGTCTTCACCCTGCATGCACCCAAGACTACCAATAAGCATGTCAGAGTTGCTGCCAAGGAATCCTCTTCCAAGACAGTTGCCTCTGAAGACTTGCTTTTTAATTCTTTGCATAATATACTTGTTAAAAACAATTCTTTTCATGGTTTTGGTTTGAGTACTTCTGCTTGTAATAGAAAATCTTTTGGTTTGAATAAATCTTCTAAACAGAAGACATGTTTTGTGTGTGGAAGTAAATTTCATTTAATTAAGGATTGTGATTATCATGAGCAAAGGATGGGTAGGTGTGGTAATTCTAGGACATCTAGACCAATGTGGACTAATGTTAATGCTATACTACCTTATGTTCCACAATCAACTTATACTAATACTCCTTCCCCGTGGAGAAGACCAGTTGTAAGACCATATGTACAACCAACAAGTTCATATTTTAAGAATGGTCATTGGCCTGGATATGTTGACTCTATGGTGATGGGAAAGGGTCTGGGATACTGCTTTGTCAAGTCCTCAGCAGGAGTTGTTTTGGAATAAAAAGGGAACTAAATTTCAATGGAAACCCAAGAACAATAGTGGATCTTATACATCTGCATGGCATAACTCATATGATCCATAAGGCAGGTTCAAGTCAGCAATGACTTGAGCCTCTATAGTGTACTAATATTTTGTATATTGTTTTGTTGTTGTAGAATCATCCTCTTAAGCATAAAGATGTTGGCATTGTTGATAGTGGTTGTTCAAGAAGTATTCCAGGAAACAGGGATATGATGCATAACTTTGTATCAATTGAAGGAGGAGGCAATGTAACCTTTGGAGGAAGTGATGGAAGAATTACTGGGAAAGGGACCATCAAAACACCTCAACTGGACTTTGAGAATGTATACTATGTCAAGGAACTCCAACACTTCAATTTGTTCTCAGTCTCACAAATCTGTGACACCAAGAACAAAGTACTCTTCACAGAGGATGAATGTCTTGTGCTATCTAAAGACTTCAAACTCCTAGAAGACACTTCAATTCTACTGAAAGTTCCTCGAAATCACAATCTTTATACATTCAACTTAACTGATGTTAAACCAGAAGGTGACTTAACTTGTTTGGTGGCTAAAGCATCTTTGGATGAGTCTACCAAATAGCATAGGAGGATGGCCCATGTCAACTTCAAGACCATAAACCAGCTCTCTAAATTGGGACTTGTTGAAGGTCTTCCTTCCAAAGTCTTTACTAATGATCATAACTGTGTTGCCTGCAACAAGGGAAAGCAACATAGAGCCTCATACAAAGTTGTTACTGCTGTGAGCATTATTTCTGAACCTCTTCAGCTGCTTCATATGGATCTGTTTGGTCCAACTCAAGTGAGAAACATTGATAAAAAGTATTTTTTTCTGGTTATCACTGATGGTTATAGCAGATTTTGTTGGGTATTCTTTCTAATTCATTACCCTTATTGAGAATCAGTTGAACAAAAAGGTTAAAGGAATTCGTTGTGATAATGGGACAGAGTTCAAGAATGCTATACTTATAGAACTCTGTAGGTCTAAAGGAATCAAAAGGGACTATAGTACTCCAAGAACCCCACAACAAAATGGGGTGGCTGAAAGGAAGAATAGGACCTTGATAGAGGCTGCAAGATCAATGCTGGCAGACTCGAAATTACCCACCATGTTTTGACTGAAGTTGGCCAGACTTGTTATGTACTGAATAGGGTATCCATTACTAGGCCACACTTCAAAACACCATATGAACTTTTCTATGGGAAAGTTCCTGCTATTCATTACCTTAAAACTTTTGGCTGTCAAGTGACCATTCTGAATACGAGTGATCCATTGGGCAAATTTGATGAAAAAGCTGATGATGGTTACATTGTGGGATATTCAGCTCATAGTAAGGCGTACCGAGTTTACAATTTATCTGCTAAGAAGATTGAGGAGACTTTGAACCTGCGATTTCTAGAAGACAAGCCAAATGTTCAAGGACAGGGTCATGTTTGGTCTTTTGACCTTGATTACTTAACTGATTATTTGGGTTATTCTAGACATATGGCTAATCAACATGCTGGTTCTCAAGAGTCTCCAACTAACAATGCAGATACTATGGATGCTGATTCTGACAGTGAGTTTGAAGATGATGAACAACCCATTGTAGTGCCTTCTTTCTCCCCTAACAATTTTACAGGTGACACTTCCAAAGTTACTTTTGATGAGAGTGAAGACGAGTCCAATTATGCAGAGGACCTTGCTAGGCTAAAGATGTAGGAGTATGAAGCTAATCTAGAAGCTGAAAGGAATGCTGAGGAGAATGAAAGAGAAGCAATAAGTGAAAATAAACATTCTGCTGAACGTGATCCAGTTTCTCCTATCATCACCAATTCTGCTGAAGGCTATGCTGTTTCTACTCCCATTTCTACTAGAGTGTCCACAGACTTTGGAGATCCTTATACTCGTTTTCCAAGACCCTCAGATCTTGGTAATCATCAAACCAAAGCTGGAGTCTTCACCTCACCTTCCTATGATACTGATTTTGAACCAACTGTTACTAATCTTGATACCACCATTGATGTAAACACCACTGCTACGAAAAGGATTCACAATACTCATCCACAATCAAATATTATTGGTGATCCTAATGCACCTGTTAGAACAAGGGGTACTGTGGCAAGTTCTAAATATGGTCACGTGGCTTTTATCTCTTATGTCTCAAATCAGCAAAGAGACAATCACACAGACAATGAACATTGTCTGTTTGCTTGTTTTCTCTCACAAGTGGAACCAACCAGTGTTACTTAGGCTCTTGAAGACTCAAGTTGGCTTGAGGCAATGCAAGAAGAGATGCAACAATTTCATAATCAGCAAGTTTGGATATTGGTACCACTACTTGATGGCAAGTATGCAATTGGGACTAAATGGATTCGGAAGAATAAGAGAGATGCAAGGGTGTTGTCATTAAAAAACAAAGCAAGATTGGTTGCTCAGGGTTATAGACAAGAGGAGGGATTGATTATGATGAAGTGTTTGCACCTGTGACAAGAGTTGAGGCCATACGAATATTCTTGGCTTATGCATCTTACATGGGATTTATGGTGTATCAAATGGATGTTAAAGGTGCTTTTCTGTATGGTGAAATAGAAGAGGAGGTTTATGTCACTCAACCTAAAGGATTTGAAGACCCAGATCATCCTACTCATGTTTACAAGGTTGTCAAAGCTCTCTATGGACTACATCAGGCACCACGAGCTTGGTATGCTAGGCTTTCATCATTTCTGCTGAAGCATGGATATCGAAGAGGTGCCATTGATAAAACACTTTTCCTGAAGAAGAATTCCACAGATATTATTCTTGTGCAAGTGTATGTGGATGACATTATTTTTGGATCCACAAAGGAAGCTTGGTGCGGGGAGTTTGAGGAGCTAATGAAGGGAGAGTTTCAGATGAGTGCTATGGGGGAGTTGACTTTCTTTTTGGGTCTCCAAGTTCAGTGAGAAACGATGGTATCTTTATCAATCAGGACAAATATGTGAGGGACATCTTGAAGAAGTTTGGTATGGAGAGTGTCAGAACTGCCACTACACCTTATGAAGCTCCAAAGACAAAGACCAACAGTAGATCCACCAGTGAATGTTCATTTATACAAATCTATGATTGGTTCTTTGATGTATTTAACAGCTTCAAGGCCTGATATTACTTTTGCTGTGAGTGTTTGTTCTCGACATCAAGTTACTCCACTTACTTCCCATCTCAATCTTTGTTAAGAAGATCTTTAAGTACCTCAAAGGCCAACCTCACTTAGGCCTTTGGTACCCAAAAGAATCTCCATTTAAGCTGGAAGCATATAGTGATAGTGACTATACTGGTGCAAATCTGGATAGGAGGTCCACCATTGGAGGTTGCCAATTCCTTGGGAAGAGATTGATTTCTTGGCAATGCAAAAAACAGACTATTGTGGCTACCTCATCTACTGAAGCAGAGTACGTTGCTGCTGCAAATTCTTGTGGGACAGGTTCTTTGGATACAAAATCAATTGTTGGATTATGGGTACAACTTCATGAACACAACAATTTTTATTGATAATCAAAGTACCATATGCATTGTTAAAAATCCAGTTTTTCACAGTCGAATGAAACATATTGAAATTAGGCACCACTTTATAAGAGATGCATATGACAAACATTTGATAAAAGTGGTTAAAATTCACACTGATAATAATGTGGCAGATTTGTTAACAAAAGCTTTTGATGGACCAAGGTTTCAACACCTAGTGGTTCATATTGGTATGCTTAACCCTTAACTGCAAAGTTTAAGGGGAGGCATAGGCCTCAGGGGAGGCATATGCCTCAGGGGAGGATTTGTGTAACTTTGCATACTTTTATGTAAATTTGTTTGATTTATGTGTATACCTTTTGATTCTGTTTTCTAACACTAACCAGCTAATGTAATGATAGTTTGGTTGTTCTTGTTTGGTTTGTGTGTTTCTCTGTGTCAGTTTTGCAGTTTGCCAATATAGTAGGAGTTTATGATGCTTGGAGATGGATATGTAAGCTTGAAAGTTTGTTTCTACTGAATGCATAAGTCTTTGAATAGAGCACGTATGGTATCTACTGAAGACAAGTTCTGAAGTTAAAGATGCTCATTCATTCAAATTACAGCTTACAGCTTACAGATTACAATCAACTTCAAAAGGAAATACAAGGACTACTAAACCTATGCTGCACACTAGCTCATATCATCTATTCCTACAGCTGTTGGATATGCATGATCGCTCATATCTTCCACACTAGCTGCTGGATATGCATTTGTGAGGACTTGCATAACCACCCATTCCTTCTATCTTGATGGCTGGATATGCATGACCTGTATGACGAAGAAGCTAAGGATCAAAATGGGAAGGATGGATTGATGAAAACGATGATGATGAAGATGACCACATATGTCCTTTGTGCTTCATCTGCTGATTTCACCAAAAAGCAATCCTTCCACCTTCCTTAACTCCTTCCTTTATACGATATGTGATGATGCACCAAAACATGGCGCAGGAAGAGCTAGCACCACCTCGAAATTGGCACAAGGCCTTTGTTGAGGTTGAGGTGCTGGAGGTTGGGAGTAAGATGTTTCCTTCTTAGTGGACCCATCAGAATCATCAGTAGACTCACTTGGATTCACTACACTATCATCATCTGAAGAACTGAGAAATGGGGATTTTAATGATCGTGGGTCATATGGATATGGAAAGAACTAGAGGAAATCATTGAATGATGATGATGATGGAGAAGAGGTTGGATTAACAACCTCTGGTTTATTACTCACGGTTAATTTTGGGGCATTGATGAATTTAGGGTTTATGATGGAAATTAGGGGTAATTGATGAGAGTTAAGAGTGCATTGGGGTTTGTTTTATAGACGGGTTCAAGGCTTAATGGTATTTAATGCGAGTTGGGTGAAACAGTAAAAAGATATTTACTGAAGCTTCTTGAATACGTGAATTGCTTCTGCTGATTGTATCACTTCAGCAGATTGACTATTGTTTCTGCCAAAGTTAGAATTTGAATTGGGTAAAAGATTGCATTCCATGTCAGCGCTGGTCAACAACTTAATATATTTGACCACAATTTGGGAAACTTCTACTTATAACCTATTCGCATATCTTCGTCTAATAATAACTGATTCTCTCTTTATTTGATTCAAACACACCTTCAGTTGATTGAATCTTCACCTATTATCTAAAGTTCTCATGGCACTTCAATTCAAGCACGATCATAATAAAGTTGATTTTCTGGGAACGGCTAAGGGTGATGAGTTGTACAAACCCATGGTGGAATTCTTAAAGAGGTCCAAGATTCATTATGCTTTAACGCATTCTCTAGAAGTGATTTATGAATCGTTGGTTAAACAATTTTGGGCGACTACTGAAAAGAGGAATGATACAGAGATTGTAGCTATGGTTGACGGAACAGAGTATGTTGTGACAGAGGAGTTGATCAGAAGTCGACTTCGGTTGAATGATGAGAATGGGGTTTATCATTCGAATGCTGCAGTGGTACTTGATGGGCTAAGAGCGATTGGATATCAAGGTACAAGGACATACATGTGGTTAAAGAATCAGCTTTGTCCTATGTGGAGGTTTTTTGTTCATACATTGCTTCAGTGTTTAAGCAATAAATCAGGAGGATGGGACCAATTTTCTACTCAATTGGGATGTGGTATTATATGTCTATCTCAGGGTTTAACTTATAATTTTTCTAAGTTTATTTTTGATAATATGGTTGAGAATATAACTAGGAAAAAGAACAAGTTTTTAATGTACCCTAGGTTTTTGCAAAGAATATTAGACATTACTACCCAAACCCAAGCCTTTTATCCTATAGGAGCTTTATCTGCTAAACTATTTGCTTCAATGAGAACTAAGTATGAGGGGGCACATTATCCTTTGCTAGCGGCTATGTTGCCTCAAGGCAATGAATCTGCTGATGAGGGGAATGTTGTTGGTTCTCCACCTTCTACTACTGTTGCTGCTGATGGGAATCCATCAGTGACTGATGAGTGTCTAAATACTCATCATTTTTATACCGTTTAGAATGCCAAAAACATCTGAAAACACTCAGAAATGCATCAAAATGATAAAAATATCACAAATAAGTGTTTTATGTGTTTTAAATGCAAAAATATCAAAATCAGGTGGAAAACGTATCAAGTTTGCATAATTGGCAGTTTTAGTCCCCCAAGTTTCAAAAGTTGTCAAAAACAGTCCCTGGTAATTCAAAACTTATAAAAGGTCATAAAAGGTCCTTGGGATTCACAAGTTGTAAGAAATTGTCCTTCAAAGTTTAAAATTGCAAAATGACAACTTAGGTCCCTTAAGTTTCAAAAATGTCAAATATAGTCCTTGGATTTTTAAAAATGGAAAATTATCAAATATTATCCTTGTACTATTCATATATGGCATTATTGGTCCTTTTGATAAGTTTGGAAAAAGTGCATTTTCAGTCCCTCAAAATCCAGAAATTACATGAATGGTCCTTGTGTTTATATTTCTACAAATCCAAACCGGACCCTTGTATTAATATCCAACCCAAATCCAACCCAGTGGCCAACTTGCAACCCAAGCCCACACCACTTGACCCTTGAACCCTGTCAAATAACCTGTGACCCCCCCATTTTGACCCCCCACCCGTTATTAATAGAAACGGTCAAACCAGGTCAACGCCCGCCAAATACCACCACCACTGTACATCTCCTTCACCAAGCCTGAAAACCAAAACCAGTGTGGTTTTCACCACCACCTGTCTACCACCTCACCACCACTTGTCCCCCAGCTGTATATCCACTCCCCTCCACCTCCACAAACATCCAAGAATCCTTAATTGAAGAAAACCTGCTCTTGATATTTTTGGCGCCAAAAGTCATTTTAATGGCTAGGATACGTTTGAGTCATCCAATGGTTAAGATTGTTGATGGGATATGTTCAGAATCAAGTGGGGAGTCTCAAAAGGCTATAAAGAGGAAGGAGAAGCAATGTAGAAGATATCTAAGTTTTAATTTTAATTAAATGTATGTCGTTTTAGTAAAATTTCAATTTCCAGTATAATTTTAAGCTTTCAAGTACTGTTTCTACCCATTTCAGTGTATTGTACATCTTTATCAATAATCAATTTCAAGTTTCATTATCATTTTCAAGTTTATGCATTTTCAAGCTTAAAATCTCAATTTAGTTTAATGTTGTTTATAGCTGTTATTTTGGACTCATAAGCTCATATAAGCTCCTTATATAGCTTATGTAAGCTATTAGATACCTTTAAAATCAGTTTAGAGCTTTAATTCAAAAATTACCAAAAATACAAAAAAATTAGTCATAAATAAAAAATCAATGGAAATGGAGATCACAGCTGGAGTAGGGTGAATATTGGATTGCCCTTGGGTTTAGAGCTTCTTGGGAAGCTATAGGAAGTTGTTTCAGTCCTTGGTTCTCAATTTTCACTTGGAAACCAATTTGTAAGCTTTTTACTCATTTTGGCATTTCACTGTGTAAGTCAGTCATTAGCTTAAATCATTGTGTTTTTATGTTTATGAGCTATAGCTAAGTAGAATTAAGCAATAAATCAAGTAGTTTGTTCATTAGAATTTGTATTTGTTAAGAATTCTATTTTGACAGTTATAAGAGCATAATTATCATACTTGATTTTTATGTTGTTATTGCTGTTGTTTCATGTTTATTTAGTGTTGATATATGATATTATAAGATCTTTAATCATTTGCATGGTCTAAATCTGTGAAAGTCTTTGGAAAAACTCAAAACAGTTTGTTAAAGGGTTGTTTGTATTTACTGTGTTATTTGTATTAGAGGCTATATGTGTTGTTGCTTATTGTTGTTCTGTGTCACATAAGCATCTAAGAACTCATAGCAACATTAAAAACCAGTCCTTGTTCAAGTAAAAGTCAAAATCACTTTTAATCTCACTTAAGTTGGCCACTGTTAGGATTTAGCTTATAAAAATCTTCATATTAGCTTAAAACTTGTTAACTTAGCTTAATTCCATCTTATTTTAGGTTAATATAACAAATTCAGTAAGTAGAATCAATTTAAAGTTCATCAAAGTCAACCTTTTAGTTAATCATAAAAAGTCAAAATTTTAGTTTGGTCGTTTTAGAATAAAATAGATTATTTTATATAGAAGTTAATATAAGCTTTCAATATTTGAGCTTTTGGTATATCAATATTCAACTGCTTATCTCTATCATAGTATTTTTTATATTTTCTGGCTAGCTTATTACACAGCTTATTTCTTAGCTTATTTTAGGCCCTTTTTCAAAAACTTGCCCTATGCACAGTTGAGTAGACCATTTTCATAAGCTCACACAGAGCTTATTAGTTGGTCAAATCTTGTGTATTTTGGTTCTTTGGAAAGCTAACCTAGCTGTCTTGAAGATCCAAGCTTAATATTTCACTTTCTAGCTTATTTGATAGGGCTGCTTATAGCTTTTACCTTGTCCCAATTCTGTGTTACATAAGTACTCAGTGTAATCAAGCCATTTTCATAAGCTCACATAGAGCTTAATAGTGGGTCTTACCTTGTGTACTTTGGCTTTTTGGAAAGCCCACCAGTTAATCTTGACACCTCAGTTTTAATTTTGAGCTTTTCAGCTTATTTAATAAGCTAAATTTGCTTGGGAATATGGCTGCAGGCCTGTTTGGTTGAGAGGGTGTTTTGTAATTGCTTATTAGCTTATTAATAGCTTTTCAGTGTTGATATTTGTATCTTTTAACTTCATTTGAGTAGCTTTAGCTTATTTGTGTCTTATTTTACCTTTGTTTCAAGTTTGTAAGCTTGTTTGAGCTTAAAACATCAAATAAGCTCATAAGCTTTCACTGTTGAGATAATAAGCTCAATCTGAGCTTATTAGTGGTCTTCATAAAAAGTTGTAGTTTTATAAATTGCTTATTTCATTGTTCTTAATTAGTTTCAAAAAGAAAATTCCAAAAAGAAAATAAAAATAAAAAGTCCAGTGCTGGGATTCGAACCCTGGCCACCCAGCTCACCACACACACACGCTACCAACTGCCCTTGGGTCTTTGACTGGTTATACCTTGCATAATTTAATACATAACCCTTGTTTTCTATTTTAGCTTATATGAGTTAAATAGCTTATTTACAGCTTATTAAAACAAGCTTTCACACCTTTTGTATTTTTCTTAGCTTTGTATTGTTATAAAGTATTTTATAAAAAAGTTTCAGAATTTTCTGAATAGTTTTAGTATTTTTAATCATTTAATTAGTTTAAAATAGTATTTAATTCATAATAAAAAATATAAAAGTAAAAAAAATATAAATCTTTTTCTAAAATTTTCTTTTGTCATATAGTAAGTAAGAAAATTGTTTTTACACTCGTAGGACTTTTATTTTACAAATTTCACGTTTTTTCTTGCGGCGCGTAATTTTATATAACGCATGCGTTTTCATTCTAGGTAACGTTTTTAGATAATTTAGGTTTACGCTTTAATTAAAATAGTTTATTTAAGTTATTTTGTTTTATAAAATCACAAAAAAAATCAACTTTAAAAATAGTGATAGCGTTTATTTAATATAATTTAGTTTTTTAATTTTTCTTTAATTTGCATTTAAGCACCTGTAATTTACAAACTTTCTCTTTAGGTGTAATTATCCAATCAAAATCCTTACTGATCACTATCCTTAGTGATTATTCGACATCTGAACGTTTTGAACACCATTCAGTCTCCGTGGGACTTAACGACCCAGGAATCCACTATATTCCAAGGGAAATTGCATTGGTTTTAGACTGTTTTAATTTTATTACAGTTGACCATTCACAAGTGGTTGACTTGTGTGATAAACTTGACGGTTCAGCACCAATCAAATTTTGGCGCCGCTGCCGGGGAGGCTTTCGCGTGTTTTAAGCATTGTCAGATCCGTACTTGCACATATACCACCTTTTGTAAACAGTTTTTTTTTAAAAAGTTATCAAAAAGTTCATTAACACTTTTCCTAAAGTGTTAACAACACCAAAAAAATATAAAACAACAAAACAATCGTAACGTTTTCTATCTTGTATTTTCTTTAAGGTGATTCTTAAAGAGATACGATTTGGTTAAACGAGACGATACCAAAAATATTGTCCAAAAGTTTTTAAACCCTTAGCACAAATCCATACCTACGTCTTTTCTGTGGTACTTAATAAATAAATAAAAATCAACCACCGCAAATCAAGGCAGTACACCTACCAACTAGGGGTGTGACCATTAATAAGTTCCCGGACAAAAGATTTAAAACTTACCTTTGTGTCCTTGTGATTTGGTGTACCTTTTTCAAAGAAACCATTTCATTTGTGATTATTGGTTTAAGTTCACTTGTCGTTTTGCCTCGCATTTGTTTTGAAAATCGATTTTTAAACTTAGTGCATGCGTACTTTCGTTCTTCCAGCTCCACAAGTCCACTTTGCGAGCTTGCAAATATTCCACGTAAGTAGAGGGCGTTCGCTCCTTCAGCGTGGTGAGGAACGTCTAGTACAACCACCCCCTGTCGTAATGGCAGAAGACAAACCGATGAATGAGCTTCTCCAAGCACCCATCGAGGGTTACGGAGATGCCATTATTGTCCCAGCCATCGTGGCTGATACCTTTGAGCTCAAAACCTCTAAAACTATCCGGAGATGTTCTTCATGCTCTTCTTCAGACTTGGAGTAAACTAAAATGTCATCGATGAAAACAATAACGAACTTGTCGAGAAACTCATGGAAAACACGATTCATCAGGTCCATAAACACAGCAGGCGCATTGGTCAAACCAAAAGGCATAACGAGAAATTCGTAATGACCATATCTGGTACGAAGCGCGGTCTTAGGAACATCTTGCTCCTTCACACGTAACTGATGATAACCAGACCTCAGGTCAATCTTCGAAAAGAACTTAGCTCCTTGCAGTTGATCAAACAAATCATCAATACGCGGCAAAGGATAACGGTTACGAATGGTAATACGATTAAGTTCCGGTATTCGATACATAAACGCATGCTTCCATCCTTCTTATTCACAAACAAGACAGGTGCACCCCATGGAGAAACACTGGGGTGAATAAATCCATTTTCTATCATCTCTTACAGTTGTTCCTTCAACTCCTTCAGTTCTACAGGTGCCATGCGATACGGAGCCTTCGAAATCGGTTCAGCACCAGGAATTAACTCAATGCTAAACTCAACTTCTCTAGCTGGGGGAAGACCAGGGAGTTCATCGGGAAAAACATCGGTAAATTCGCAAACAACCGAAAGACTATCAATGTTAGGACTCTCCAAAGATGTGTCCTTAGCAGATGCTAGAAAACCTTGGCACCCATGAGCAATCATGGTCCGTGCCTTCATAGCGGAAATGAGCTTAACAGATTTGAGAGGTTGAGAACCATGATAAACGAATTCGGGATGCTTTACGTCTCCAAAGATCACCGTTCTAGCATGGCAGTCAATTGAAGCTCTATGATAAGCCAACCAATCCATGCCTAGAATGATATCAAAGTCGACCATATCGAGAGGATACGATTTACAAAGCGACACGATCATCAAAACGAAGAGGAAACTTAACGTATTTATGATCAATGATCACGTGGTTCTTCATAGGCGTAGAAATCGATAAATGATTTGTTAACAGTTTGGGCTTCATATTAAGTTTCTTAGCAAATGCGATAGATATAATGGAGTGTGTGGCACGGTATCAAATAAAGCGAAGACGGCATAATCATCAATGAAAGAGTGCCCGTAATGGTACACGAAGTGCGCTCCGCAGTTACTTAGTAGTAGCATAGACCGTCCAGTAGTAGTCGGCGGCTTACATGTAGTTTCCAGGAATTGTCGGGTTCTTCTTAGGACAATCTTTAATCTTGTGAGCAGTGGAGCCACAAACAAAACAACCACCAGGGCCTTGAAACACAGCCCGGATGAGCCTTTCCACAAGTAGTACAAATAGGTGGGGAGGCAAAACCTCAGTGTCCTATATTGACTAGAAGATCACGGAGCCGACCACCGATTTGATCCTCGAGGTGATCCTTGTTGTAACGCTGGTTATTGTTACCTTGGTTACGATCACTTCCATTCTTACCGGCATTTCTATTATCTTGACCCCTCGTCTCAGAGCGGTGTCAACATTCCTTCTGGTGACCCGTGATCATAACTCCTATCCACTTGACTCCTCGAATCATAACTCCTACCAGAGTCTCCCTTATAGTCATTGCCTTGAGTCCTACCTTGAATCTGATCACCATCGCGATTACGCTTGTTGGAACCCGAAACCTCATGAAAGATCTCAATGTTACGAGCTGCGTCATTGCAGGCCGACACATTCTCATACTCAATATTAAGCGGTCGGTCAACACCCACTTCTTGATCCCCACTTGAAGTGCTTAGCTTGACGCCTACCGTCTCCAGCAATAGCTCCCACAAAACTCACCACCTCATAAACCTACTATGTACTCATTGGAATTCTCATAATCAAAGCTGGTAGATTGCGCGATAATCCCTCTCATACCTTTCTTTGCTCGGCATCGGGAAGTAACGGTTATAGAAGATAGTCCGAAACTTCAGTCCAGTACAAGTCACAGCAAAAGCATCTCCTCCTCTTGCTTGTTTGAGTGCCTTCCACCAATTTAAAGCATCACCTTCCAATTTGAATGCAGCCAAACGAGTCTTAAACTCGTCTCCACAACCCAGTACTTCAAACAGCTTCTCAATATGAGTGATCCAGTCCTCGGCCTCAGTGGGAGTAGCATGTCAGGACCGATTACTGTTAGATTTATGTGGTTTGGAGGTCGGGGTTGGTGGAAGAAGATGAAGTTCTTCATCTTTTCTAGAGAGAGAAACTAGAGAGAGGGAGGAGAAGATAAGGATAACTTTATAAATAAAACACACACTACACCTAGCCAAATGCTTCACCTCACCCCTCATGGAGAGTCATGAGGGGTATATATAGGCCTTATCTTTGCCACTTAAACGATACTAGTCCCTAAGGGCAAAGTGTACAACGCATCTAGTCCAATTCACGTAAATGGCGTTATCTTTAGAAAAAGCGAGGCTAACAATCTCCCTCCAAGATAGCGTCACACGTGAATGGTTACAATGAGACCTATAAATACAAAGAAAAGTAAATTACAATAGTAATGAACAATGTTGACTTTCTTGAAGTGCAGAGTCTCTGTAGTCTGAGATCTTGAGGCAAACTTGAAGTTCTCCCTTCCGATGACCTCGGCAAATGATCTTCTTGTAGCTCGAACTTCAACTGAACTTGGTCTAGTTAGGTTATTACTCCCTCCTAACTAGTGAGCCTTTTTCTTTCTATGCTCCTCTCTGAACCGACAACTCTTTTCCAACACGTCTTTAATCTTCAGACACGCAGCGGAGAAAGTAAACTCTTGAAGCACAATGGTTGTCGTCCTGGGAACATCGTAACAACATAACTCACTTAGTATTGCATCCAAGTTGGTAAAAACCCCAATGTACACCACACTACTTCCTTCTTCGTCTTAAGCAAAAATCCTTCGTAATCCAATCACGGAAGATGAAATACCAACTTCTCCTCGATGGTTGCGAGCTATCGGAATCATTATAATGTTGCGTACATACCGTATTACCTTCTTGATGCAATTTTCAAACATCATAGCTTGATCAAATTTCCGTGAGAATATGTCGCAAAAAATACTCTCAATAATTTTCTCTAACCAACCTTAAAACGAACCTCCTTTAAATTCACCGGCTAATTGTAATGACCACATATGGAGAAAACCCGATACGACTGACTTGAAAAGGAAGCAAACATCCCAACTTGTGACTTGCTGCTTGTTCTAAATTTTTGGACAATCCACAACTTCGTATGACACTGAGCACAACAACGTAACTCCTTAAAGTGATGGTTACACACTGTGAGCACTACAACGTAACTCCTTACCAGTTATAACCAGATTGTCAAATTTCATAATGTGCTCCAACAAGTTATCTTGAGACATGCATCCAACCAACCATCGTCTCAAAGATAAAGAAGATCACCCGTGAAACGTCACTTCTATTTCTCATCAATAATACCGTACAAAAACCCCGTAGTCATTTTTTACATCTTCGCTCAAGCCGTGAATTTTGTATCCCTCCGTGAAAATATACCAAAATACCACTCATAAAAAATAAAAAGTTCATCCAAATACTTTGGCAAAAAAATTCGGATAACTTTTTTATTTTACAGTTATAACGATCAACCCTCTTATCACGTTAACTCATTGTCATCCCATGATCCAACAAAAATGATAAACTGGTCCAATAGCTATGAAAGCCCACGTTCCAAATTAAAACCCGATCCATATTCACGAGATTTTGTAACCGAGTATATTAACTCACATTTCACAACCATTTCAAACTAACCCTACACACATCTAGTACGCCTCCCATCTAACTTTCAGACACCAAACTCCAAAACAAAAACAGATCTGAAAAATAGATCCATCATGCAAACCATTTCACACTAGCATATCTTAATATTCATATAATAATAATAACACCACAAACCCAACAAGTGATCATGACAATCACAACCTGTTACTTGCGTGTTTGTTCCTTATGTGTCTCAGCTTAAAGAAAAACGTCTTCAAGATCAACACTATGGTCTCGGGTAGGTGTATTTTGTGCTTGTATTGTATTGAGAATCCGAATAAAAGGAAGATTGAGACATAGGTCTTGGTCTTTCTTTGTTATATTCGAATATTAATTGAAGCTTTGTCTTCATAAATGATCTGTGATGATGGATTATCAATTAAAACAATCTATAAGATTGCAAAAAAAATTGATTATGAATCTGAGATTTGATCGATTGAATATGTGTTTTCGTTTTCGGATTTGAGTCTTGGTTAGGAGATGTGGAAGAGTTGGAATAGGATATATTGGGATTTGATATTGAAGTTGGTTATGGTTTGTGTCCGTGGACTGATGATGAGGTCGAGACAGTATTAGGTAAATGGTATATGGATATTGTGGTCATGGTCTGTTTTACGCGTAACTTTTTCTCCTTTCTGCTCATTATTTCTTACGCGTAAGTTGCTTATGCGTAGGCTTACGCGTAACTTTGCTTAGGCGTAAGCCAAGGCTTAAGCTTAAACGCATACGCGTAACTTTTTCCTACGCGTAACTTCACAGCTACGCGTATCTCAACTGTAGATACATCATACGCGTAGAAAAAGAGGGTTTTGACCCTTTGACTTTTTCCGGCGAGATATTCCGACCATGTTTTACCGTCCATCTTCATAATAAACCCAGAAACAGAATAAAAACTGCTTCTTTTTTACTTTTGACCATGAAAGGATGACGATTTGACCACTTTTATTTCACAGATATAATGGTACAAAAAGAAGTCAAAAGAATGATGAAACAATAACCTGTTGGACAAGATGACACAATACAGATATTGTACACAATAAAGCACAAGACTTTTTGACCAAAGATACATCAATAATGTTAAAACTGTTTTACCAAAATATACGGAAAAAAATTTCCGACCCACATAAATATCACAAAAAACAGTCAAAAAACATGTGTAAAAACCAACATAAATCAACACAAGATAACCTGGCTCTGATACCAATTGTCAGGACCGAATACTATAAGATTTATGTGGTTTTGGAGGTCTTGGTTGGTGAAAGTAGATGAAGAACATCATCTTGCTTAGTGAGAGAAAGTAGAGAGAGGGAGGAGAAAACAAGGTTTTATTAAGATAAGAACAAAAGAATACAATGACCAAATGCTTCACCTCACCCCTCATGGAGAGTCATGAGGGGTATATATAGGCCCTATCTTTGCCACTTATACGATACTAGTCCCTAAGGGCAAAGTGTACAACGCATCTAGTCCAATTCACGTAAATGACGTTATCTTTAGAAAAATCGAGGCTAACATAGCAGCAGTGCTAAACGAAAGAGGCTTGAGCTTACCGAAACGCTCGAGCCAAGTGTGAATACCGACGGGTTGATTTCCTCCACCACTACCCGAAGCACCATTCCGATTACGAATGTTGCTGATCACACATTCCATCATCTCGAGGTGTAGTAAGACCATGGAAAAGAGAGTTGAGAGCATTAGCAATCGCAGTATCCATGTTAGTAGCATCATCGTCTCCATCCACGCTACCGGTAGTACGACGAGTTTGAACCATCTGAGCGATATTCAAACGATTAGCAAAATGAACAATGGTGAGATACAGAAATGGAAATGCGCGAAGGAATCCTAAAGTATACCCAAATCCTCACAGGTCAAATCCTAAGCTCTAAGGTCTCAAAACCTAGGCTCCATATGTCACAGTCCTGACTACAAGTTAAACACAGGCTCTCGATGCCATAAATTGTAACGCCCCGACCCGACAAGGGTAAAGGACTCACAAGTAATGGTGTCATATCAAAGCAAACATAAATATCCAAAAGAAATCTCAATATAATATTGAAATAATCCAAGTCAAAATGACTTCAATACATAGGTCCAGGGAAAAATAAACTCCAAACGAAAAGTCAAAGATATAAAGTCTAAATGGCATCATAAGATCAAAGCTAAAATCTCTAAGGTAAGTCCACACAGCACTCATCCCAAAGCAATACCCAACTCCAATGCTTAGATACCTTCCGCGGAAGAAAAGAAATCGGTGAGCTTCAAAAGCCAGTGAGCAGATATACAAGCAAAGCGAATCGAAACGAGCGAATCTGAAATAAAGTGAAAGAAAGATAGCAAAATCATAATCATTTCAAAAGATAAATCGGGATAATCGAATAAGTTTTATAGCTAACTACCTCGAGCCCAAATACATATGCCATATCATAAACAAAATCATATTCACATAAGGCAACATTTGTAGGGAGACCTACGAGTTATGAAGGGCGTGCATGCACGCGCATCAATCATCGAGATAACATATAGCATAAAACATATAATATATAACATATAACAGATCTAGGATGCACCCATACGCCCACAAACATACATTGATAATATAATATAACTTGAGCTCATAACAAATAACAGATAAGGGGCGTGGCGAACTTCCTCTACGCCCTAGAGTCATGTCAGAAGTGCATTACTGACACGGACATGGAACCCCATGACTAGTTAATAATTGGCTCGGGTGTCAAACTATCTTAGGTCAAATAGAATGTCATAACTGACATAGATCATATTTAATCAAATGTTTAATCATGTTTTCAAAATCAAAGTCTTCATATCATATAGTTCAAAATCAATGTTTTATGATTCAAAAATCAAAGTTAAGATAAGCAACAGCTCAAATAGACACATTAGGGTTCATAGCAAAGGCTTAGGAAATCCTAATGTAAAAGCTAACGAAAAGAAAACGTTATAAGAAACCTTTCTTGAAAGGTCAGAATATCTATACCTTATTCCAAAGCAAATGATCGAAAAGAAGAAACAGGGAAAGCAAAGGATTACTCCTTCTTCACAGAACCTATACACATTAACGGTCGTACATGTTATTTCTGATTCCATAATCGTCGAAATGATCTTTGAATATTTGGCGTTCATACTTAGTATATTTAATGATCTTAATACTTTATGGTTTTATAATTAAATGAGACTTAAGTGTTTTATAATTAATATCGTTGATTAGGGTTCATTATGTCATTAATTAAAGTTTAGGGATAAATGTGAAAATAGTTTAAACGTCATAACTCACACATAAAATAACGAATTAATATACTTAGCTTCAAACCCTAATCGACTCTCATTTATGTTCTAGGGTTTTCTCATTCTTTAATATCTCATTAATATGCATTTACTTATATGTTACATCTTTTAATGACCCGTTACTTAACCTAACACGTCATAAAAACAATCTTTCCTTTTATGTTTCACCATGCACGTTTATGATTTTATGTGACATACAAGTTACTTATTACTCGTATTAATTACACGTTTACACATTTACAAGTTCACTTGACTTATAATTACGCACACATATGAGACACAATTCACAAACCATTAGGGTTTGGCATACCTTATTCGGTTCACATATCAAACTAGGGTTTACGTTTACATGACCTTTACTCGTTTAATACATGTTCAAAAACTCCATATGTGGTTCGGTTCAACTTAGGGTTTCAATTAATAGGTTATTACGCAAGTCTTAACTCATCTACGTACTTAACTCATTCAAGTTATCATGTTTTACACTTTAGTCGAATTATACACATGGTTCGGTTATAATACATATGGTTCGGTCCTTATGCAACTCGACATAACCATGACTCGATTCAATAATACATATTACGTACATAGCTCTTTAATACTTATCAAGTTCAAATCGTTAGGGTTTGCCTTGTTTTG
This sequence comes from Chrysanthemum makinoi, assembly GCA_910596185.1. Lineage (NCBI taxonomy): Eukaryota > Viridiplantae > Streptophyta > Magnoliopsida > Asterales > Asteraceae > Chrysanthemum > Chrysanthemum makinoi. Next base: position 80,999,549 of record OU343216.1, read on the forward strand.
GTTCTATTCGGCTTGACACAAAACAAAAAGAAACACAAGTCGACCAAACGAAACAAGTTACAATACAATAACTTAAGGTACATCAAAGAAAACGAGAATAGGTTATACCTTGACTTGGTTGAAGCAAAAATCTCGACACCAATGGGTGTATGGTATTCGGCCGAGTAGGGAGAAAAAGAAAAGAGAGGCAAAACAAAACTAGGGTTTCACTTTTGTGTTTATGTGTTGTATATATAGGTGGTGATATTTTCGGTTTAGGCTTAGGGAGGGGCTTGGGTTTCGGCTTGGCCCAACCGAACTCAAAACAAACGCACACCATATGGGCTTAGGCCTTTGATCCATCGAAACAAACAAACGCGATCCAAGTTATTTGCGAAACGTCCAATCTTCGTCGTACCAAAATCGATCACGTAATATATTTTAGTTATGTTTTATTATTCGCAAGTTAAGTTTCAAATTTCGTTAAATGATATAAATATATTTTACGTATTTTATAAATTTCGATTCCAAGGGTATTTTAGTCTTTAATCGGTTTTAGATTTTCGGTTTTACAATTCTTCCCTCTAAGAAAAATTTTCGTCCTCGAAAATTGAAATGAAACGAAAATGAAAACGAAATGAGAACATACCAAACTATTCAAAGAAATGAGGATAACTAACTCGCATCGACTCCTCGGTTTCCCAAGTAGCCTCACGTTCCGGATGATTTTTCCAAAGAATCTTAACGAACGGAATGACTTTATTTCTCATGACTCTTTCTTGCCTTTCTAAAATAGCTTCGGTTCTTCGAGATAAAGACATATCGAACTGAATTTGATCAAACGGATAAGAAGCAACGTGTAACGGATGATAGTTGTATCCCCTTAGGAGTGATACATGGAAAACGTCATGAACATGCGATAACTGAGTCGGAAGTGCTAATCGATACGAAACTTCTCCTATACGTTCTAGAATTTCAAACGGTCCGATAAATCGAGGACTGAGCTTGCCCTTGATTCCAAAACGTTTCACACCTCTAAACGGCGAAACTTTCAAAATACACGATCTCCAACCCGAAATTCTAAATCACAACGATGCTTGTCGGCATAACTTTTCTGACGAGACCTAACCTCCTTCAGCTTTTCTCTAGCAACAACTACCTTCTCATTAGTGATCTCGATCATTTCCGGACCTTCAATCAAGCGTTCACCTACTTCATCCCAGCAAATAGGTGCTCTACATTTCCTTCCATAAAGAAGTTCAAACGGTGCGCCTTTAATGCTAGCATGCCAAATGTTGTTGTATGCAAACTCTATTAAACATAAATATTCATCCCAACTGCCAGTCCATTCTAAAGCACAAGCCCTTAGCATATCCTCTAAGGTCTGTATAGTACTCTCTGATTGACCATCTGTTTGAGGATGAAATGCCGTACTAAAATTAAGTCGAGTACCCCAAGCTTTTTGCAAACCCTTCCAAAAATGAGAAGTAAAACGCGGATCTCTGTCGGACACAATAGATGCCGGAGTACCATGAAGTCTAACGATCTCTTGCTGAAAAATCTCCGCCAATTTACCAATACCAAAATCCTTTCTCATTGGCAAGAAATGAGCAGATTTGGTTAGTCGATCAACAACTACCCAAATCGCATCATTCTTCTTCCGAGTAAGAGGTAGTCCAGTCACAAAATCCATAGATATCTTATCCCACTTCCATGTTGGAATATCCAATGGCAGTAACAATCCACTAGCCCTTTGATGTTCGATCTTAACCTGCTGACAAATCATACACTTCGACACAAACGTCGCCACATCTCGCTTCATGCCATTCCACCAAAAGTACTGCTTCAAATCCCTATACATCTTGGTAGAACCAGGATGGATAGTGAAAGGAGAACTATGAGCTTCATTCATAACTTTCTCACGAAGTACCTGATCATTGGGAACACAAAGCCTATCTCCATACCATACAATACCGTCATTATCAACCTTAAACTCCGTCGCTTACCGTCTTCAACATTTTGCACCACGGCCCACAGCTCGCCGTCATCTTTCTGAGCTTCTTTAATTTGCAGTATAAGGTTCGACTCCACCTTCATACTAGCCCAGTATCCATCAAAATCTCGTACACACAACTCAACATCCAAACTCTCTAAGTCACGCAAAATCCTAGGCTCAATCTTGATACTCGCAAGAATGCCCGATTCGGCTAAGTGTCAACAACTACGTTAGCCTTACCTGGATGGTACTGAATGTTGGTGTCATAATCCTTAAGAAGTTCTAACCATCTTCTTTGTCTCATGTTAAGTTCCTTCAGAGTGAAAATATACTTGAGACTCTTATGATCAGTGAATATATCACACGCCTCTCCATACAAGTAATGTCTCCAAATCTTCAACGCGAACACCACTGCAGCTAACTCAAGGTCATGAGTTGGGTAATTCTCCTCATAAGGTTTTAGTTGCCTCGAAGCATAAGCTATTACCTTTCCATGTTGCATCAAAACACAGCCTAATCCTTTCTTAGATGCATCAGAAATTTGAAATCCTCCAAAACTAGTTGGAAGAGTCAAAATAGGAGCTGACACCAATCTCCGTTTCAACTCTTCAAAACTCTTTTCTCGTTCATCCGTCCATACAAACTTTTCACCTTTCCTCATAAGTTGGGTTAGAGGTAGAGCTAAGCGAGAGAAACCTTCAACAAAACGTCAGTAGTAACCAGAAGTCCAAGAAAACTCGACCTCGAGTCCTTTATGTCGTAGGTCTTGGTTATTTAGTGATAGCCTCAACTTTAGACGGATCCATGGTGATACCATCAGCTGATACAATATGACCAAGGAAAGCGACTTGTCTTAACCAAAATTCGCACTTCGAAAATTTGGCGTACAACTTCTTCTTCCTCAAAATCTCTAAAACTATCCGGAGATGTTCTTCATGCTCTTCTTCAGACTTGGAGTAAACTAAAATGTCGTCGATGAAAACAATAACGAACTTGTCGAGAAACTCATGGAAAACACGATTCATCAGGTCCATAAACACAGCAGGCGCATTGGTTAAACCAAAAGGCATAACGAGGAATTCGTAATGACCATATCAGGTACGAAACGCGGTCTTAGGAACATCTTGCTCCTTCACACGAATAGCGATGATAACCGGACCTGGTCAATCTTCGAAAATAACTTAGCTCCTTGCAGTTGATCAAACAAATCATCAATACGCGGCAAAGGATAACGGTTACGAATGGTAATACGATTAAGTTCACGGTAGTCGATACATAAACGCATGCTTCCATCATTCTTATTCACAAACAAGACAGGTGCACCCCATGGAGAAACACTGGGGCGAATAAATCCATTTTCTATCATCTCTTGCAGTTGTTCCTTCAACTCCTTCAGTTCTACAGGTGCCATGCGATACGGAGCCTTCGAAATCGGTTCAGCACCAGGAATTAACTCGATGCTAAACTCAACTTCTCTAGCTGGGGGAAGACCAGGGAGTTCATCGGGAAAAACATCGGTAAATTCGCAAACAACCGAAAGATTTTCAATGTTAGGACTCTCCAAAGATGTGTCCTTAACAGATGCTAGAAAACCTTGGCACCCATGAGCAATCATGGTCCGTGCCTTCATAGCGGAAATGAGCTTAACAGATTTGAGAGGTTGAGAACCATGATAAACGAATTCGGGATGCTTTACGTCTCCAAAGATCACCGTTCTAGCATGGCAGTCAATTGAAGCTCTATGATAAGCCAACCAATCCATGCCTAGAATGATATCAAAGTCGACCATATCGAGAGGATACAGATTTGCAAAGCGAATCGATCATCAAACGAAGAGGACACTTAATGTATTTATGATCAATGATCACGTGGTTCTTCATAGGCGTAGAAATCGATAAATGATTTGTTAACAGTTTGGGCTTCATATTAAGTTTCTTAGCAAATGCGATAGATATAATGGAGTGTGTGGCACCGGTATCAAATAAAACGAAGACAAAATAATCATCAATGAAAAGAGTGCCCGTAATGGTACCTGAAGTGCGCTCCGCCTGGTTACGAGTAGTAGCATAGACACGTCCAGTAGTAGTCGGCGATGTAGTTTCCAGGAAGCACCGGGTTCTTCTTAGGACAATCTTTAATCTTGTGAGCAGTGGAGCCACAAGCAAAACAACCACCAGTGGCCTTGAAACACTGCCCCGGATGAGCCTTTCCACAAGTAGTACAAATAGGTGGGGGCGAAAACCTCACCGTCCTCTGTTGACTAGAAGATCCTGGAGCACGACCCTGATTTGATCCTCGAGTTGACTGATCCTTGTTGTAACGCTGGTTATTGTTACCTTGGTTCTGACGATCACTTCCATTCTTACCAGCATTTCTATTATCTTGACCCCGTCTCGAGGCCCCAGTGTCAACATTTCTTCCTGACTGACTCCGCTGATCATAACTCCTATCCACTTGACTCCTCGAATCATAACTCCTACCAGAGTTTCCCTTATAGTCATTGCCTTGAGTCCTACCTTGAATCCGATCACCATCGCGATACGCTTGTTGGAACACGAAACCTCATGAAAGATCTCAATGTTACGAGCTGCGTCATTGCAGGCCGACACATTCTCATACTCAATATTAAGCGGTCGGTCCAACACCCACTTCTTCAGTCCCCACTTGAAGTGCTTAGCTTGACGCCTACCATCTCCAGCAATAGCTCCCACAAAACTCACCAACCTCATAAACCTACTCATGTACTCATTGGAATTCTCATAATCAAACGGTAGATTGCACGATAATCCCTCTCATACCTTTGCTTTCGCCAAAGATCGTGGAAGTAACGGTTATACAAGATAGTCCGAAACTCAGTCCAGGTACAAGTCACAGCAAAAGCATCTCCTCCTCTTGCTTGTTTGAGTGCCTTCCATCAATTTAAAGCATCACCTTCCAATTTGAATGCAGCCAAACGAGTCTTAAACTCGTCTCCACAACCCAGTACTTCAAACAGCTTCTCAATATGAGTGATCCAGGCCTCGGCCTCAGTGGGAGTAGCAGCGTGCTAACGAAAGAGGCTTGAGTTTACCGAAACGCTCGAGCCAAGTGTGAATACCGACGGGTTGATTTCCTCCACTACTACCCGAAGCACCATTCCGATTACGAATGTTTGCGATCACTGTTCCATCATCTCAGGTGTAGTAAGACCAGGGAAAAGAGAGTTGAGAGCATTAGCAATCGCAATATCCATGTTAGTAGCATCATCGTCTCCATCCACGCTACCGGTGCGACGAGTTTGAACCATCTGAGCGATATTCAAACGATTAGCAAAATGAACAAAGGTGAGATATGAAATGGAAGTACGCAGAAGGAATCCTAAAGTCTACCCAAATCCTCACAGGTCTAATCCTAAGCTCTAAGGTCTCAAAACCTAGGCTCCATATGTCACAGTCCCGACTACAAGTCGTAAACACGGGCTCGATGCCATAAATTGTACCGCCCCGACCCGACAAGGGTAAAGGAATCACAAGTAATGGTGTCATATCAAAGCAAACATAAATATCCAAAAGAAATCTCAACATAATATTGAAATAATCCAAGTCAAAATGACTTCAATACATAGGTCCCAGCGGAAAAATAAACTCCAAACGAAAAGTCTAAGATATAAAGTCTAAATGGCATCATAAGATCAAAGCTAAAATCTCTAAGGTAAGTCCACACAGCACTCATCCCAAAGCAATACCCAGCTCCAATGCTTAGATACCTGCCGCGGAAGAAAAGAAATGCGGCTGAGCTTCAAAAGCCCAGTGAACAGATATACAAGCAAAACGAATACGAAACGAGAACGAATACGAAATAAAGTGAAAGAAAGATAGCAAAATCATAATCATTTCAAAAGATAAATCAGGATAATAGAATAAGTTTTATAGCTAACTACCTCGAGCCCAAATACATATGCCATATCATAAACAAAATCATATTCACATAAGGCAACATTTGTAGGGGAGACCTACCAGAGTTATGAAGGACGTGCATGCACGCAAAGATCAATCATCTGATAACATATAGCATATTACATATAATATATAACATATAACAGATCTAGGATGCACCCATACGCCCCACAAACATACATTGATAATATAATATAACTTGAGCTCATAACAAATAACAGATAAGGGACGTGGCAGAACTTCACTCTACTGCCCTAGAGTCATGTCAGAAGTGCATTCCTGACACGGACATGGAACCCCCATGACTAGTTACTAATTGGCTCGGGTGTCAAACTATCTTAGGTCAAATAGAATGTCATAACTGACATAGATCATATTTAATCAAATGTTTAATCATGTTTTCAAAATCAAAGTCTTCATATCATATAGTTCAAAATCAATGTTTTATGATTCAAAAATCAAAGTTCAGATAAGCAACTGCTCAAATAGACACATTAGGGTTCATAGCAAAGGCTTAGGAAATCCTAATGTAAAAGCTAACGAAAAGAAAACGTTATAAGAAACCTTACTGAAAAGGTCAGAATATCTGTACCTTATTCCAAAGCAAATGATCGAAAAGAAGAAACAGGGAAAGCAAAGGATTACTCCTTCTTCACAGAACCTATACACATTAACGGTCGTACATGTTATTTATGATTCCATAATCGTCGAAATGATCTTTTAATATTTGGCGTTCATACTTAGTATATTTAATGATCTTAATACTTTATGGTTTTATAATTAAATGAGACTTAAGTGTTTTATAATTAATATCGTAGATTAGGGTTCATTATGTCATTAATTAAAGTTTAGGGTTAAATGTGAAAATAGTTTAAACGTCATAACTCACACATAAAATAACGAATTAATATACTTAGCTTCAAACCCTAATCGACTCTCATTTATGTTCTAGGGTTTTCTCATTCTTTAATATCTCATTAATATGCATTTACTTATATGTTACATCTTTTAATGACCCGTTACTTAACCTAACACATCATAAAAAAAATCTTTCCTTTTATGTTTCACCATGCACGTTTATGATTTTATGTGACATACAAGTTACTTATTACTCGTATTAATTACACGTTTACACATTTACAAGTTCACTTGACTTATAATTACGCACACATATGAGACACGATTCACAAACCATTAGGGTTTGACATACCTTATTCGATTCACATATCAAACTAGGGTTTACGTTTACATGACCTTTACTCATTTAATACATGTTCAAAAACTCCATATGTGGTTCGGTTCAACTCAGGGTTTCAATTAATAGGTTATTACGCAAGTCTTAACTCATCTACGTACTTAACTCATTCAAGTTATCATGTTTTACACTTTAGTCGAATTATACACATGGTTCGGTTATAATACATATGGTTCGGTCCTTATGCAACTCGACATAACCATGACTCGATTCAATAATACATATTACGTACATAGCTCTTTAATACTTATCAAGTTCAAATCGTTAGGGTTTGCCTTGTTTTGGTTCTATTCGGCTCGACACAAAACAAAAAGAAACACAAGTCGACCAAACGAAACAAGTTACAATACAATAACTTAAGGTACATCAAAGAAAACGAGAATAGGTTATACCTTGACTTGGTTGAAACAAAAATCTCGACACCAATGAGTGTATGGTATTCGGCCGAGTAGGGAGAAAAAGAAAAGAGAGGCAAAACAAAACTAGGGTTTCACTTTTGTGATTATGTAGTGTATATATAGGTGGTGATATTTTCGGTTTAGGCTTAGGGAGGCCTTGGGTTTCGGCTTGGCCCAACCGAACTCAAAACAAACGCACACCATATGGGCTTCGGCCTTTGATCCATCGAAACAAAAACAAACACGATCCAAGTTATTTACGAAACGTCCAATCTTCGTCGTACCAAAATCGATCACGTAATATATTTTAGTTATGTTTTATTATTCGCAAGTTAAGTTTTAAATTTCGTTAACTGATATAAATATATTTTACGTATTTTATAAATTTTGATTCCAAGGGTATTTTAGTCTTTAATCAGGTTTTACAGAAATTTTCTCAAAGATTTGATGAATCATTCGGTGAGGCATGGGATCGTTACAAAGAGTTGCTCCGCAAGTGTCCACATCATGGTTTTACCGAGTTAATGCAAATGGATACTTTCTACAATGGTTTGAACCAGACTAACCAAGACTCTTTAAATGCCTCCGCGGGAGGTAATTTCCTGAGCAAGACCACTAAAGAAGCCTTGCAAATCATAGAAAACAAGTCCCAGGTCCGCCCTTTCCGAACAAAGACATATCAATCTCAGTCTAGTGCAGGACCTTCTACTTCATCTCACGTGAGTACATCTAGCACCGATGCTAAGATTGACAAACTCACGGATATTGTTCAGGCTTTGGTTCTTGCTAACCAAAAGAAAGTCACTTTCACACAGACACCATCACATGGTGAAGTGAAGAAAGTCGAAGTCTGTGTTACTTGTGGTGGCCCTCATGCATACTACAACTGTACTGCCACCGATGGTAGTCCGTTTGAAGCCAATGCTATAGCCGGTACTTCACATCAAGGAGGTAATCAATACCGTCCTCAAAATGAGCCAAACTACCGTGCTAATACTTATCAGGGACCACCCGGTTTTAACCAGAATCCTAACATGCAAAACCGGAATCAGAACCAACCTAGAATGAACCAAGGTTATCAAAACCAAGGTAATTTCTATCCTGGACCAAATCAAGGTTTCCAACATCAAGGAAATCTTAATCAAAACAATTTCAATCGAGGGAGTCAATTTCATGGGAATATGAATCCTAATCAAGGAAATTTTCAAAATCAAGGCCCTAATCTGAATAATAAAGGCCAGAATTTTCCTAATCAAACTCAAGCTATTGTTCCAACTGGACCATCATCTGATGAGTTATTGAAACAATTCATGAAATCCCAAGATGAAATGAACAGGTTGTTGGTCATCCGAGATAGTGATCTAAAGAAGTCTTTAAATGATCAACCCTCGGGCTCGGGAAAACTTCCGAGCAACACGATCGCTAACCCGAGGGGCGATGCAAAGGCGATCACAACCGAAAGTGGTGTTTCATACAATGGACCCGCTATTCCTACTACCTCTTCTTCTTTTCTCCCGAAGGTAGTGGAAAGTGAACCCGAGGCGACAAAGGACAAGGAACTTCCTACTAATAACGGAGGTACCAAAAATGTCCAACCTCAAGTTGTCCGAAACCCAAATCCAATCCACGAGTTGTTTTTGAACCTCCAGGTAGCTCTGTTGAAAACCCCAAATCCACATCTTCTATTCCTTACCCATCACGTTTGAATGAGCAGAAGCTCGCGAAAAGCCGGTCATCAAATGGACAAATTTTTTCAAATTTTCCAAGAACTACATTTTGACATAAGCTTTGCGGATGCTATCATGCTGATGCCCAAGTTTGCATCAACTCTCAAACACATGTTAAGCAACAAGGAAAAACTGTTTGAGATGGCAAAAACTCCTCTGAACGAGAACTGCTCTGCAGTTATCTTGAAGAAGCTTCCAGAAAAGCTTAGAGATCCTGGAAAATTTCTCTTACCTTGTGTATTTCCAGGAATGGTTGAATGCTTTGCCTTAGCAGATCTTGGTGCAAGCATCAATCTGATGCCTCATTCAGTATGGAAGAAACTTTCTCTTCCGGACCTTATTCCTACATGCATGACTCTCGAGCTTGCAGATCGTACAATATCCCGTCCACTTGGCATTGCCGAGGACGTATTCGTGAAAGTAGGAAAGTTCCATTTTCCAGCTGACTTTGTAGTTGTTGATTTCGATGCTGATCCACGGGTTCCTCTCATTGTTGGACGAGGATTCCTGAGAATGGGCCGTGCTCTCATTGATGTATTTGAGCAAGAAATCACATTACGTGTGGGTAATGAAGTTGTCACTTTTAACCTTGATCAAACTTCGAGGTACTCCGCAAACTATGATTAATCGGTTAACCGAATTGATATCATTGATGTTGCTTCTGAAGAGTACTCTCAAGAAGTTCTTGGTTATGATCATAATTCTTCGAGTGATAATCTCACTCATTCATCTCAACCCATCATTGCCAATTCTACTCCTTCTCTCACTCCATTTGAGGAAAGTGACTTCATCTTGGAAGAGATTGAAGCATACTTGTCTAGTGATTCAGTTCCATGGGAAATTGATCACGCTCCCATCGACATTGAGGGAGATATTCTTCTCATTGAGAAGTTGCTTAATGACGATCCATCATCACTCCCTCCCGTCGAGCTTCATAATAAGGAAGTCAAGTCAGTTGAGAAAACTAAAGAATTTCCTGAGGTAGAACTTAAGGACTTACCACCTCATCTCGAGTATGCATTTCTTAAGGGTGATGATAAATTACCCATCATTATTGCTCGAGATTTAAGTAAAGATGAAAAGATTGCTCTCATAAAGATCTTGAAGTCACACAAGCAAGCAATTGCTTGGAAACTCTCCGACATTAAGGGTATCAACCCTGAGTTTTGTACTCACAAAATCTTGATGGAGGATGACTTCAAGCCAGCAGATTCAACATCAGAGACAAGTAAATCCAAAAATCCATGATGTTATTAAACAAGAGGTTCTCAAACTTCTGGATGCAGGATTAATTTACCCGATCTCAGATAGTCCTTGGGTTAGCCCAATTCATTGTGTTCCTAAAAAGGGTGGCATAACTGTTGTCACAAATGAAGAAAACGAGTTAATTCCAACTCGATTGGTTACGGGATGGCGTGTTTGCATTGACTATCGTAAGTTGAATGACGCTACCCGAAAAGACCATTTTCCTCTACCCTTCATGGACCAAATGCTTGAGAGATTAGCAGGGAACGAGTACTATTGTTTCCTTGATGGTTTCTCGGGTTATTTTCAGATCCCCATTGATACACAAGATCAAGAAAAGACTACATTCACCTGCCCATACGGAACTTTTGCCTACAGACGTATACCTTTTGGCCTATGTAATGCTCCTGGCACGTTCCAACGATGTATGATGGCAATTTTCCACGACATGATCGGGGAAACAACAGAGGTGTTTATGGATGACTTCTCGGTCATTGGGGACTCATTTCAAACATGTCTCTCCCATTTAGATAAAATGCTAAAACGGTGTGAAGACACCAATCTTTGTCTAAATTGGGAGAAGAGCCACTTTATGGTCAAAGAAGGCATAGTCCTTGGCCATAAGATTTCAAAAAACGGGATTGAGGTAGATAGAGCAAAAGTCGATGTTATTGCCAAATTGCCTCATCCTACTACCGTCAAAGGTATTAGGAGTTTTTTAGGTCATGCCGGTTTTTATCGCAGATTCATACAAGATTTTTCTAAGATCGCCCGGCCTATGACTCATCTTCTTGAAAAAGATGCTCCTTTTATCTTCTCACCTGAGTGCATCAAAGCTTTTGAAACATTAAAGAAAAAGCTTACTGAAGCACCCATTCTCGTTGCTCCCGACTGGGATTTGCCTTTTGAGCTCATGTGCGATGCAAGTGATTTTGCTATCGGTGCAGTCCTAGGGCAACGTAGATCCAAGCATTTTCAGCCTATCCACTACGCAAGTAAAACAATGACTGAAGCTCAAACCCATTACACCACCACAGAAAAAGAGCTATTAGCCGTGGTGTATGCGTTTGAGAAGTTTCGGCCATACCTAATCTTGACCAAATGTGTGGTGTATACGGATCACTCGGCTCTCAAATATCTCTTTGCAAAACAAGATGCAAAGCCGAGATTGCTCCGTTGGGTTCTCCTCTTGCAAGAATTTGATATCATTATACGTGATAAAAAAGGAGCTGAGAACCTGGCTGCTGATCATCTGTCACGTCTAGAAAACCCTCACCAAGATGTTTTCGAGAAAAAGGAAATAAATGAAACATTTCCTCTCGAGACAATCAATGCGGTTTCTTTTCGTGGAAACTCTACTACCCTCCAAATTACCATGCGGGTAACTTCATAGTGAAAGGGATGTCGACCCAACAGAAGAACAAATTCTTCAAGGATGTTAAACATTACTTCTGGGACGACCCCTACTTATTCAAAATCTGTGCGGATCAAGTCATCCGACGGTGTGTTTATGGACAGGAAGCTGTGGACATTCTCAAAGCTTGCCATGCTGGACCCACCGGGGGCCATCATAGTCCAAACTACACCGCCAAAAAGGTGTTTGATTCCGGGTTTTATTGGCCCACGATTTATAAGGATGCCCACGAATTTGTTAAAACCTGTGACGCTTGTCAACGTCATGGAAATATCTCACAAAGAAATGAAATGCCGCAAAACGCCATTCAAGTGTGTGAGATATTTGACATCTGGGGCATTGACTTTATGGGGCCATTTCCATCATCTCGAGGAAACAAATACATACTTGTGGCTGTTGACTATTTGTCAAAATGGGTTGAAGCGAAAGCTTTACCTACTAATGATGCCCGAGTTGTTGTGAAAATTTTAAAATCTCTTTTTGCTAGGTTTGGAACTCCGCGAGCTATAATCAGTGATCGTGGTACACATTTCTGCAATGACCAATTTGATAGAGTCATGCAAAAGTATGGTGTAACTCACCGTCTCTCTACTGCATACCACCCCCAAACAAGTGGGCAAGTGGAAGTTTCCAACCGTGGTATTAAAAGAATTCTTGAAAGGACAGTAGGCGAAAACCGTGCATCCTGGTCGGATAAACTAGATGACGCACTCTGGGCCTTCCGTACAGCTTATAAAACACCCATTGGGTGTACTCCATACAAGCTAGTGTACGGAAAGGCATGTCATCTTCCGATTGAACTTGAGCACAAAGCATACTGGGCCTTGAAACATGCAAACTTCGATATTCAGACAGCTGGTGATCACAGGAAAGTTCAAATGAATGAACTAAATGAACTCCGTGATCAAGCATACGAGAACTCTTTGATCTACAAACAAAAGACAAAGAAGATTCATGACTCCAAAATCAAGAACCGCGTTTTCAACGTCGGTGATCGAGTCCTTCTTTTCAATTCAAGATTGAAGATATTCTCGGGAAAGCTCAAGTCCCGTTGGTCTGGTCCATTCACCATCACTAAGGTTTATCCTTATGGTACTATTGAGTTATCTCAACCCGATGGTCCAAGTTTTAAAGTGAATGGTCATCGATTAAAGCACTATTTTGGAGAGGACATTCCACCCGTGGTTGTCCCGGATCTACAAACTTTCCCCATGAACCAATGAATGCGGGGATCGAGTCAAGCTAGTGACTCGGAAATCAAAAACAGTAGCACACACCATATGGGTTTTCACCCATATTTCTGACTTCTTTCTACTTTCTACCACCCTAGTGTGGGGGAGTTGCCCCCCGCTGTTGTATATAAAAAAAAAAAAAAAAAAATGTGTATATATCAAAAATAAAATAATGGCCGTAGTATTTCCCTTTTATGTTCTATGTTTCGGCATAACCGCCGGCACTTTGAATATTGAGGGCAATATTCATTTCTAGCGTGGGGGGGAATTCTCACGAATTTTATCATGTAATTATACCACCCAATTCCCCCATTTTTGGCCAATTTTTTTTTTGGAGTAAGTGTTTTTCACTTACTCAGAAATGGTAATCATCCGCCATGTCTAACCCACATAAGGATTGGCTAATCATGGAGCAAACGGCTCTTGGTAAAGATTTATCAAATCCGTTGATGGCTTGCAATTTGCCTAAAATTGTATGGTGTTCACTTTCACCATATCTTTAATTTGTAAAAAGTTGGCTAGCCCGCAAGTTTATGGCTTGTGGTAAAGGCAGTTGGAAAACCATAATTGGTAATCGACTCACCAAAGATAATATTGATAATTTATCTAAGAGTTGGCTAGTCCAGAAGCAAACGGCTTCTGGTAAAGACAAATCAAATCCGTTGGAAACTGGTGGTTTGCTCAAAATCATTTGGTTATCATTGTACCAAGGTTCTTACTTGAACTAAAACAACTGGCTACTCCAGAAGTAATGGCTTTTGGTAAAGAGATGAAATCCATTAAGTTTTCTTAAAAGGTTGCTAGGGACTAGCAATATCTTAGTGTGGGGGATTGATGAGTGTCTAAATACTCATCATTTTATACTGTTTAGAATGCCAAAACATCTGAAAACACTTTCGAAATGCATCAAAATTATAAAAATATCACAAATAAGTGTTTTATGTGTTTTAAATGCAAAAATATAAAAATCAGGTGGAAAACGTATCAAGTTTGCATAATTTGCAGTTTTAGTCCCCCAAGTTTCAAAAGTTGTCAAAAACAGTCCCTGGTAATTCAAAACTTATAAAAAGTCATAAAAGGTCCTTGGGATACACAAGTTGTAAGAAATTGTCCTTCAAAGTTTAAAATTGCAAAATGACAACTTAGGTCCCTTAAGTTTCAAAAATGTCAAATATAGTCCTTGGATTTTTAAAAATGGAAAATTATCAAATATTATCCTTGTACTATTCATATATGGCATTATTGGTCCTTTTGATAAGTTTGGAAAAAGTGCAGGTTCAGTCCCTCAAAATCCAGAAATTACATGAATGGTCCTTGTGTTTATATTTCTACAAATCCAAACCGGACCCTTGTATTAATATCCAACCCAAATCCAACCCAGCTGGCCCAACTTGCAACCCAAGCCCACACCACTTGACCCTTGAACCCTGTCAAATAACCTGTGACCCCCCACCCGTTATTAATAGAAACGGTCAAACCAGGTCAACGCCCGCCAAATACCACCACCACTGTACATCTCCTTCACCAAGCCTGAAAACCAAAACTAGTGTGGTTTTCACCACCACCTGTCTACCACCTCACCACCACTTGTCCCCCAGCTGTATATCCACTCCCCTCCACCTCCACAAACATCCAAGAATCCTTAATTGAAGAAAACCTGCTCTTGATATTTTTGGTGCCAAAAGTCATTTTAATGGCTAGGATACGTTTGACTCATCCAATGGTTAAGATTGTTGATGGGATATGTTCAGAATCAAGTGGGGAGTCTCAAAAGGCTATAAAGAGGAAGGAGAAGCAATGTAGAAGATATATAAGTTTTAATTTTAATTAAATGTATGTCGTTTTAGTAAAATTTCAATTTCCAGTATAATTTTAAGCTTTCAAGTACTGTTTCTACCCATTTCAGTGTATTGTACATCTTTATCAATAATCAATTTCAAGTTTCAGTATCATTTTCAAGTTTATGCATTTTCAAGATTAAAATCTCAATTTAGTTTAATGTTGTTTATAGCTGTTATTTTGGACTCATAAGCTCATATAAGCTCCTTATATAGCTTATGTAAGCTTTTAGATACCTTTAAAATCAGTTTAGAGCTTTAATTCAAAAATTACCAAAAATACAAAAAAATTAGTCATAAATAAAAAATCAATGGAAATGGAGATCACAGCTGGAGTAGGGTGAATATTGGATTGCCCTTGGGTTTAGAGCTTCTTGGGAAGCTATAGGAAGTTGTTTCAGTCCTTGGTTCTCAATTTTCACTTGGAAACCAATTTGTAAGCTTTTTACTCATTTTGGCATTTCACTGTGTAAGTCAGTCATTAGCTTAAATCATTGTGTTTTTATGTTTATGAGCTATAGCTAAGTAGAATTAAGCAATAAATCAAGTAGTTTGTTCATTAGAATTTGTATTTGTTAAGAATTCTATTTTGACAGTTATAAGAGCATAATTATCATACTTGATTTTTATGTTGTTATTGCTGTTGTTTCATGTTTATTTAGTGTTAATATATGATATTATAAGATCTTTAATCATTTGCATGGTCTAAATCTGTGAAAGTCTTTGGAAAAACTCAAAACAGTTTGTTAAAGGGTTGTTTGTATTTACTGTGTTATTTGTATTAGAGGCTATATGTGTTGTTGCTTATTGTTGTTCTGTGTCACATAAGCATCTAAGAACTCATAGCAACATTAAAAACCAGTCCTTGTTCAAGTAAAAGTCAAAATCACTTTTAATCTCACTTAAGTTGGCCACTGTTAGGATTTAGCTTATAAAAATCTTCATATTAGCTTAAAACTTGTTAACTTAGCTTAATTCCATCTTATTTTAGGTTAATATAACAAATTCAGTAAGTAGAATCAATTTAAAGTTCATCAAAGTCAACCTTTTAGTTAATCATAAAAAGTCAAAATTTCAGTTTATTCGTTTTTGAATAAAATAGATTATTTTATATAGAAGTTAATATAAGCTTTCAATATTCGAGCTTTTGGTATATCAATATTCAACTGCTTATCTCTATCATAGTATTTTTTATATTTTCTAGCTAACTTATTACACAGCTTATTTCTTAGCTTATTTTAGGCCCTTTTTCAAAAACTTGCCCTGTGCACAGTTGAGTAGACCATTTTCATAAGCTCACACAGAGCTTATTAGTTGGTCAAATCTTGTGTATTTTGGTTCTTTGGAAAGCTAACCTAGCTGTCTTGAAGATCCAAGCTTAATATTTCACTTTCTAGCTTATTTGATAGGGCTGCTTATAGCTTTTACCTTGTCCCAATTCTGTGTTACATAAGTACTCAGTGTAATCAAGCCATTTTCATAAGCTCACACAGAGCTTAATAGTGGGTCTTACCTTGTGTACTTTGGCTTTTTGGAAAGCCCACCAGCTAATCTTGACACCTCAGTTTTAATTTTGAGCTTTTCAGCTTATTTAATAAGCTAAATTTGCTTGGGAATATGGCTGCAGGCCTGTTTGGTTGAGAGGGTGTTTTGTAATTGCTTATTAGCTTATTAATAGCTTTTCAGTGTTGATATTTGTATCTTTTAACTTCATTTGAGTAGCTTTAGCTTATTTGTGTCTTATTTTACCTTTGTTTCAAGTTTGTAAGCTTGTTTGAGCTTAAAACATCAAATAAGCTCATAAGCTTTCACTGTTGAGATAATAAGCTCAATCTGAGCTTATTAGTGGTCTTCATAAAAAGTTGTAGTTTTATAAATTGCTTATTTCATTGTTCTTAATTAGTTTCAAAAAGAAAATTCCAAAAAGAAAATAAAAATAAAAAGTCCAGTGCTGGGATTCGAACCCTGGCCACCCAGCTCACCACACACACACGCTACCAACTGCCCTTGGGTCTTTGACTGGTTATACCTTGCATAATTTAATACATAACCCTTGTTTTCTATTTTAGCTTATATGAGTTAAATAGCTTATTTACAGCTTATTAAAACAAGCTTTCACACCTTTTGTATTTTTCTTAGCTTTGTATTGTTATAAAGTATTTTATAAAAAAGTTTCAGAATTTTCTGAATAGTTTTAGTATTTTTAATCATTTAATTAGTTTAAAATAGTATTTAATTCATAATAAAAAATATAAAAGTAAAAAAAATATAAATCTTTTTTCTAAAATTTTCTTTTGTCATATAGTAAGTAAGAAAATTGTTTTACACTCGTAGGACTTTTATTTTACAAATTTTACGTTTTTTCTTGCGCGCTCGCGTAATTTTTATATATAACGCACGTTTTCATTCTAGGTCACGTTTTTAGATAATTTAGGTTTATGCTTTAATTAAAACTAGAAGGGTACCCGCGCAATGCGGCGGCGGGTACCCGATGACTATAACATGATTGGAATAAATGAAATAAAAGTTAAAGTTGTAAAAATTTGAATTAAAATAAAATAAACTCACTAAAAATATAAAAACTAAAAACTCATAAAAATATATTAAAATGGATGTTGAATTAAAGAGCATAAAATTTTAGAAAATATGGTGAAATTAGATTATGATATAAATAAGTAGATAAAAAGATATTTTAATTTGAAAATAAAGATGAATTTTTAGTTGAGAAGTGACACATGTCATTTTATAATTGGAGCTTTTTATCTTAATTTTTGGTGGTTAGGAGTTAGGCTTGGAGTTTGTTAGAAGTTAGGCTTGGAGTTTGTTAAGAAGTGACACATGTCATCTCATGATTGGAGCTCCTTATCTTAATTTTAAGCCTTCTAAAATTAGAAGGCTTAATTTTTAAGCCTTCTAATTTTAGAAGGCCTAAATGCATTATAAAGTAGTATAGATAGTTTATTTAATTTATTTTGTTTTATAAAATCACAAAAAAAATTAACTTTAAAAATAGTGATAGCGTTTATTTAATATAATTTAGTTTTTTAAATTTTCTTTAATTTGCATTTAAGCACCTGTAATTTACAAACTTTCTCTTTAGGTGTAATTATCCAATCAAAATCCTTACTGATCACTATCCTTAGTGATTATTCGACATCTGAACGTTTTGAACACCATTCAGTCTCCGTGGGACTTAACGACCCGGGAATCCACTATATTCCAAGGGAAATTGCATTGGTTTTAGACTGTTTGAATTTTATTACGGTTGACCATTCACAAGTGGTTGACTTGTGTGATAAACTTGACGGTTCAGCACCAATCAGTGACAATAGATGAAGGCCCCTCTAATGCTGCTGAAGCACATATTGTTACTTCTGAACAACCTTTATCCACTCCTTCGCCTAGATCTAGTCCACCACCTACACAGGTTCCTCTTGCTGAGATTGAGACTGAGTTTAATAGGCTGCCTACTCCTAGTCCTGTTAGAGATTCAGTTGATGATCATGTTCCATTCTTTGAGCATGTTGATATTTCTTCTGAAAGGCCCGTTGATGCTCCCATTACCAAAGAGCAATCTGCTGGTGGAGCTGAGGACCCTATTACACTTACATCTTTGTATGCTCTAGTGAACAGGTATGTAGCTGAGGTTACTGATCTCAAGAAGGAGCTTGCAGAGACTAAATCTAAGCTTGGTGGTGTGATTGTAGAATTGCAAAGAAAGGTTAAGGATTTGGAAGTACAACTGAGTCAGAGAAGAAAAAGGAGATTGGATGTTTCTTCTGATGAGGAGGATGTGGATGCTCAGTTTAAGTCACTTGATATGTTGGCTAATGTGGCTCAAGAATCTAATGTTTCTACTCCAAAGGTTGGTACATCTGTATAGCAAAAGGAGCCAATTTTGTTTACTAGACGGAGGAGAAAGCAATCTGTGCATAAGGATACATTGCAAAGTGAAGATATTTCAACTCCTGAAGAACATGTTGTTGCTGATACTCCTTTGATGGACATTGCTGGTGCAGGTGGTCAAGCTTCAAATGTGCTATCTCAACCTGCTTCTATACCTTTCATTGATACTTCTGAAGTTTTTCTTGCTGGAAGGAATTTTAATTTGAATCCAGAAGTAGATGTATTTTCAACACCTGTTGAAGATTTATCTCAACATGTGATCTGCGCTGAACCGTCAAGCTAAATCACACAAGCCCGCCACTTGTGAATGGCGGACCGTAACCAGCTTAAAACTGCTCAAGCACGAAATCAATGAAGATCTGGGGAGTATAGTGTCTCCCCGGGTCGTTATGTCCCAGCGAGCTATGCAATGGATTATCAAACGTATAGTGATCGAGAAATTTGAACGAGAAAAGGATTTTGAGATTATTATAACTACGGAAAAAGTACATAAACTACAAGGGCTTAAATGCAAATTAAAGGAAATTAAAAAGATAAAACCTATTAAATAAACGCTATCACTATAATTAAAATGATGTTTTTGTTTTTATGTTTTTATAAAACTGAAATTAAAATCTACGCGACGTACAACTAAAAACGTGAAACTAAATCAATATTAACCCTAAAAATATGAAAATGATGTTTTTGCAAACCTAATGATAAAAGAAAATATTTAGAAAAAGAAAATTATTTTTAAAACTAATTATCTAATTAAAAACTATTTTTAACTATTAAATAATCACCTAAAATACAAGAAAATAGGAAATGAGGCTAGAAAAATAAAATTAAGACTTAGAAAAATCTAAAATATCAAAATAGAATTTTCAAAACTATTTTTGTAATTTTCTGATTATTTTCTATTTTCTAGGAATTTTAAACTATTAAAAACTAATTAAATCACTAAAAATTACCAAATGAACTATGAAAAATATGGAAAATTACTTTTTCTCTTTTATATTTATCTAAACCTAAGAAAAATGAAAACTTAAATTTTTGGACCTTTTCTGAATTTTTTGTATTAAAAGCTAATTAAAAGTACCTAAAAACAGAATTAAATAAGGAAAAATAGAAAACAGTGCTAGAAAAATATGAAAAATACAGGGAAACTCTAAAATATTGTTCTGAAGCTAAGAAAATTATAAAAACTAGGGCTTGTGTGTAGGAATCTAGTTCTGTAATGAAATGGCTTATAAATGAGCAATTCAAAATAAGCTAGAAGCTGTATAGTTGAACCAAATGATCACAGGACCTATATTATACTAAAACCACTATGAAGCAACCTGATTAAGCTACTCTAAACTAATGGAAATCAGAAAGCAAGCCTTTGGTGAGAATCACGCTTAAATCCTAAAACAGTCCTACCTCCCTACTTGCAGCTTAAAAATAAGCTGCTGAATAAACTAAAAACCTAAATCCAGATGTGGGATCCTAGAGTAGACCTGGCAAGGTACAAGTAAACCAAAATCAAGACCAAGGAAGGCTCTTATACGTTAGGCGCGAAGTCTGCAAGTTTCACTCACAACCTGTGCAGCTTAATTGCTCTGCACAGGGCATTACTCAGTCCTAGCTCCAGCTTAAAAATAAGCTACTCAATAAGCTAGAAACTTAAAACTTATTATTGCAATCTCTAATAGACCTAGCAAAGTACATGTAAACCTAAGATGAGCCACTCACAAGCTCTCATGAGCTTGTGAACAGGTCTGCAAGTTCTTGAGACAGGACTGATTATGGGGATTCTTGACTTTTAAAAATAGATGTGATGTTTGACTAAACTGACTTTTGATCCCAAATGCTTGGCTGATAATGATGTTTTTGGATGAAATATGAATGAAGCAAGCTAGCTTTAGGACTTCTAAACACAAAATAAGGTTTTACAATTCCAAATCCTCAACAGTTTAACAGTGATATAGATTAAGAAATGATTTGACTTTTTGAATCAATAGGCACAAATTTTTGACAGATACTAACTAAGGAGGGCTAAAGGAGGCTAAGACAACTGATCTTAACCACCAAGTAGATCTGTAGCACAGGCTTGAAGCCTAATCCAAACACCCCTTTTATCACTAGTTTAGCAAATTAAAATGAGAAAAACACTGATTAAACTTGCACAATTGATCAAACTAAGCTTAAACATCCTAAACACAACTAAATAGACTAATACAAACTGATGGTGACCACAGTTATAGATATAAGCATGATATTCAAAATGGTTTGAAAAGTGAAGATAGGTGAATAACTCACCACTGTCCAAATGTTGTTGCAGGCCAAAACTAAAACCAATGCTACACTAATTGAACCTACTCCAACCAAATTCAAGCATCTGCAACATCCATTTTCATTCCCAATTCCAATGTGCACCCACAGTTGACTATTGTTGACCAAGAACTAAAATTACTTGAAATTGAAATTTGAGCTTATACAAAACTATAGTAAGCTTTTACCAGCTTGTTTGATATTGAAACTAAGCTTTTAAAAGCTTAAACACAGGAAATTGAAAATCACAGTCTCAACAGTGGACATGAAATAAGGAAACTGAGCATTAACTTGAACTGAATCTTAATAAGAGTTTTAATACACTTGAACGGCTAAATTGAGTACAAAACAACTTAAAAATACACTTAAGAAACTAATTAAAGCATAATGTTATTAAAACGACAAACATTTTTATAAAAACTAAAACTAACTACTCATTGATGCATCCTCTTGGTCTTCTTATACACCCAAAGCTTCTTTCTCACTCCTCTGAGCATTTCCCAACATAAATCAGAGCCATTGGATTGTTTTTGCGCCATCTTGACCGTTGAGAGGATTTGGCGCCAAACTGGTTTTGGATATCGAGGGACAGGGAAAGGGATGTAATTAATGTGGTGGGATGGGTAGGTGAGGTGGGGGGAGACAAATGGTGGAGTAGAGTGGACTGGTAGGTGGCTGGAGGGGGAGGTGCACAATTTGGTCGGGGATGACAGGAATAGGGGCGGGTTTTGTTTATTTAAATCATGGGTTGTCGGGTTGGGGATATGGACCGGGTAAACATGATTGGGCCAGGGGTTTAGTTGGGCTTGGGTAATTATTTAGGTCCGGATGGTTTGTAATATTAATAACTCAAGGACCCTTTGTGTAATATTTGAAACTCAAGGGACCAATCATGTAAATTATGAAGATGTAGTCAAGGGTTGGTGTTGCCAACTTTAAATAGACCAAGGTCTAGTTTGACATTTTTGAAAATTTCCAAGGACTAAATTTGACCAATTTGGATTTTCAGGGACTAAATTGTAATTTCTCAAATATTTTTAGATTTTTCACCAAAGGACTAAATATGACAATTTGTGATTTTAAAAGGACCTTTGGTGATTTTTCTTTTGAAATTTGGGCTCAGGGACTATTTTTGACAATTTTATAAACTTGGGGACTGAAACTGCCAATTATGCAAACTTTGCTCGTTTTTCATCCGATTTTAAACATTTTGCATCTGAAACATATAAAATGCAATTTTGGAATATTTTCAAGATATTTTGATGCATTTCTGAGCATTTTTAAACGTTTTGCAGTTCGGAATTAACCAAAAATGATGAGTATTTACACACTCATCAATCCCCCACACTAAACTATTGCTAGTCCCTAGCAATCTTTTGAGAAAAACATAATGGATTTGCATCTCTTTACCAAAAGCCATTACTTCTGGAGTAGCCAAATGTTTCAGTTCAAGCAAGAACCTTGGTACACCGATAACCATGTGATTTTGAGCAAACCACCAGCTTTCAACGGATTTGATTTTGTCTTTACCAGAAGCCGTACCCTTCTGGACTAGCCAACTCTTCACTTTTTAGGATATGGTGAGTTGAGAACCATACAATTTTGGGCAAATTGCAAGCCATATAAACGGATTTGAGAAATCTTTACCAAGAGCCGTTTGCTCCTGGATTAGCCAATCCTTTTGTCTTACAGACAAGGCGGACTGATAACCAAATGAGTAAGTGCAAAACACTTACTCCAAAAAAAATTTTGGCCAAAAACGGGGGAATTGGTATAATTATATGATAAAATTCGTGAGAATCTCCCCCACACTTAGAAATGAATATTGCCCTCAATATTCAAAGTACCGGCGGTTATGCCGAAACAAAGAACGTGAAAGGGAAATACTACGGCCATTATTTAGAAAGAAGATTTTTTTTTTTTTTTAAACATGTGGGCAACCCCCCCACACTAGGGTGGTAGAAAATAGAAAGAAGTCAGAAATATGGGTGAAAACCCATATGGCGTGCTACTGTTTTTGATTACCGAGTCGCTAGCTTGACTCGACCCCGAATTCATTTGTTCATGGGGATGTAAGGTGGAAGAAACAATCTCCATCGGACTTTCATTCAAGATGTTTGGATAAACATTGAAGTACGTGAAAGTTCCACACCAATGAGATATACATAGAACCGGCTCAAGATAATGGTACATGAAAATGTCGGGATCAAAGATAATGTCTTCATTCCCGAAGGAGTGAAGAACAGGAGAAGCGACAGAATATATGAAGAAAAGAAAGAAAATCATGATAGAAATCATGACTAACTCTTCATCCTCAATAGGAGAATTCATAGTAGCATGAATCTCATCATTTAAGGTCAATTGGTCTAGACATATCTCGGGTGTGTCTAGATCAAAGTAGAAGTTATCATACTCAGTCGGAGATATGATATGAGTGAGTTCATCCGAGAACTCCATGAAGGTGAATGAATCATATTCAGAATTGATATGAGTGGGTTCACTGGCGAACTCCTCAAAAGTAAATGATTCATGATCGAGGAGAGAATTATGAGAATGAGAAGTGGTACGGCCACTAATCTTCTCTCCCATATTATCAAAACAGGAGGCTTTCATTTTCGGAATAGAATCATCGGAAAGAGTGTCACTATCCTTAATGGGGATAGGAGATGAAATAGGTTTCTCTTTGAAAGCCTCGATTTTAGAAATGAGAAGACTGACATTCAATAATGTTGCTCGAAGAGCTTCATCTTTGATTTCAGTGTCAGTAACTTCATCATTCTCTTCTTCTAAGCTAACAAGCTCAGAAGGAGAATCTTCCACATAAATGATGTCTCCACAAGATAACGAATCATCATCATCAGAATCGGAGAACATCTCAACATGATCATTTTGGAAGACAAGAGGAGGAGGGATATCACACACATGATCAAGAATTCCCTGTGACTCTCTTGGGATTGGGACAAGGTCCTCAACACTAGACTTTATCAATTCGTCCGATTCCTTTTCAGGAACAGTGTCGAGATGCTCGTCCCCCATAATAAGAGAGTGAGTGTGAATCTCGGGTGTGATAGCAGATTGTTTGAGATGAAATCTCAACTGCTGGAATATCAACTGACTGAGGGGGTTGAGAGATATTACTTTTAAAAGGATAAAAACCCTCCTCGTCATCGTCATAAAGAGCTGCCTTAAGAAATTGGGAACGCCTTAGAGCTGCATGCTCTAGGGCTAATAATTCTTCCCTCGATTGGCGGGCCTCTCGCTCTTCGGCTAGCAATTCTCCTATGGTCTTTTCACCACTCACTTGATTCTTAAAGTTTTGAATCATATCATCAAGTGTTTTCATTGCGGTTTCAAGATCCTGGGAGATTTCATGAGACAACGGCTCAGATGGAGTTTGAACCGTATAGTGCTGTGGAGGTTGGAAAGTATCAAACATGTGAGAGTCATGATTGTTACAAGGAACTGGGTTCCCTATTTGACAATCAGAGCTGAAATGGGGACCTCCACAGTACTCACAAATAAAGAAACTGTTGAGTCTGACAGTGAATCATATGGATTTTGGTCATATCCAAAGTTCTGAGCATCACCGGGAAACTGTTCATAGACAAACGTGTTTCCGGATTGACACTCAAATCCTTGGTGAGGACCTCCACAAAATTCACAGCAGTATGCTTGATTGTATGAAGAATAGTCGGGTTGTGGTGGGTAATTGGAAAAGTTAGAGGAGTCGTTAAATGAGTTCTGATTAGGATCATAATCAAATGAATTCCTTGAACCACAAAACAAACAACTCCCGTTATGAATATCATTACCACATTGTACACAAGTACACCAACGACAGGGTGAACCATAAAGAGGCTCACCACAACCGACACAAGGAATAAACGATTGCATTTGAAAGTTATGAAGAGGAATCGGTTTATTCAAAGAATCAACAAAACCAACATGGTGATCCGGATGACTATCAAGTCTCGAAGAACATTCAGAAAGATCAGGAGGTGGGACAAGTGGTGTGCTCTGAGAGCTAGCAATTTCCACCACTTTCGTTATGGTCTCCGGTTCTGGTTCTTGAGAAACGTGAAGATTAGGCAAGTCATGCTTGCTAGTCACCGGTGTTTGAACTGGTTCATCGTAATCAATTCTAATTCTTGACCTTTTTTCATCGACATAAATTTGTTCGATTAGATTACGGGCTCTAGATTCAAAGAGGTTGTCCTCGTAATCCTCGATGGGTGCTTGGGGTAGCTCC
Organism: Chrysanthemum makinoi; assembly: GCA_910596185.1. Taxonomy (NCBI): domain Eukaryota; kingdom Viridiplantae; phylum Streptophyta; class Magnoliopsida; order Asterales; family Asteraceae; genus Chrysanthemum; species Chrysanthemum makinoi. The sequence continues at coordinate 81,025,015 of OU343216.1, forward strand.
GACGTTTGAACTGGTTTGTCAAGATTAGAATGTATTTCAGGTTGTGGCGGGTGGTCGAAATAACTTTGAAAAGCATTTTTGATGGATAATTCGCACGAATTGCAAAATTCGCGTAAACTAGGACCTCCACACCGCTCACACACATTTTTGACGATGAAGTTGACGAATGTCGACATAAGAATTAAACATTTAGAGGATTAAGAAGAGAATCAAATGTTTGAGAGGATACGAAGAACAGAATTAAACGGCAAAAGAGGGTAAGAGAAATAGAATCAACGAATAAGAGGAATGAGAAGAATATTTTTGTGTTTTTTAGATAAGAAAATATAAACATATACAGATGGATGGTATGAACAAAGAGTGAATATCCAAATCACTAATCTGCTAAACGTAAGATAATCAGCACAGCTCCCCGGCAGCGGCGCCAAAAATTTGATCTGCGCTGAACCGTCAAGCTAAATCACACAAGCCCGCCACTTGTGAATGGCGGACCGTAACCAGCTTAAAACTGCTCAAGCACGAAATCAATGAAGATCTGGGGAGTATAGTGTCTCCCCGGGTCGTTATGTCCCAGCGAGCTATGCAATGGATTATCAAACGTATAGTGATCGAGAAATTTGAACGAGAAAAGGATTTTGAGATTATTATAACTACGGAAAAAGTACATAAACTACAAGGGCTTAAATGCAAATTAAAGGAAATTAAAAAGATAAAACCTATTAAATAAACGCTATCACTATAATTAAAATGATGTTTTTGTTTTTTATGTTTTTATAAAACTGAAATTAAAATCTACGCGACGTACAACTAAAAACGTGAAACTAAATCAATATTAACCCTAAAAATATGAAAATGAAGTTTTTGCAAACCTAATGATAAAATAAAATATTTAGAAAAAGAAAATTATTTTTAAAACTAATTATCTAATTAAAAACTATTTTTAACTATTAAATAATTACCTAAAATACAAGAAAATAGGAAATGAGGCTAGAAAAATAAAATTAAGACTTAGAAAAATCTAAAATATCAAAATAGAATTTTCAAAACTATTTTTGTAATTTTCTGATTATTTTTCTATTTTCTAGGAATTTTAAACTATTAAAAACTAATTAAATCACTAAAAATTACCAAATGAACTATGAAAAATATGGAAAATTACTTTTTTCTCTTTTTATATTTATCTAAGCCTAAGAAAAATGAAAACTTAAATTTTTGGACCTTTTCTGAATTTTTTGTATTAAAAGCTAATTAAAAGTACCTAAAAACAGAATTAAATAAGGAAAAATAGAAAACAGTGCTAGAAAAATATGAAAAATACAGGGAAACTCTAAAATATTGTTCTGAAGCTAAGAAAATTATAAAAACTAGGGCTTGTGTGTAGGAATCTAGTTCTGTAATGAAATGGCTTATAAATGAGCAATTCAAAATAAGCTAGAAGCTGTATAGTTGAACCAAATGATCACAGGACCTATATTATACTAAAACCACTATGAAGCAACCTGATTAAGCTACTCTAAACTAATGGAAATCAGAAAGCAAGCCTTTGGTGAGAATCACGCTTAAATCCTAAAACAGTCCTACCTCCCTACTTGCAGCTTAAAAATAAGCTGCTGAATAAACTAAAAACCTAAATCCAGATGTGGGATCCTAGAGTAGACCTGGCAAGGTACAAGTAAACCAAAATCAAGACCAAGGAAGGCTCTTATACGTTAGGCGCGAAGTCTGCAAGTTTCACTCAAAACCTGTGCAGCTTAATTGCTCTGCACAGGGCATTACTCAGTCCTAGCTCCAGCTTAAAAATAAGCTACTCAATAAGCTAGAAACTTAAAACTTATTATTGCAATCTCTAATAGACCTAGCAAAGTACATGTAAACCTAAGATGAGCCACTCACAAGCTCTCATGAGCTTGTGAACAGGTCTGCAAGTTCTTGAGACAGGACTGATTATGGGGATTCTTGACTTTTAAAAATAGATGTGATGTTTGACTAAACTGACTTTTGATCCCAAATGCTTGGCTGATAATGATGTTTTTGGATGAAATATGAATGAAGCAAGCTAGCTTTAGGACTTCTAAACACAAAATAAGGTTTTACAATTCCAAATCCTCAACAGTTTAACAGTGATATAGATTAAGAAATGATTTGACTTTTTGAATCAATAGGCACAAATTTTTGACAGATACTAACTAAGGAGGGCTAAAGGAGGCTAAGACAACTGATCTTAACCACCAAGTAGATTCAGAGCACAGGCTTGAAGCCTAATCCAAACACCCCTTTTATCACTAGTTTAGCAAATTAAAATGAGAAAAACACTGATTAAACTTGCACAATTGATCAAACTAAGCTTAAACATCCTAAACACAACTAAATAGACTAATACAAACTGATGGTGACCACAGTTATAGATATAAGCATGATATTCAAAATGGTTTGAAAAGTGAAGATAGGTGAATAACTCACCACTGTCCAAATGTTGTTGCAGGCCAAAACTAAAACCAATGCTACACTAATTGAACCTACTCCAACCAAATTCAAGCATCTGCAACATCCATTTTCATTCCCAATTCCAATGTGCACCCACAGTTGACTATTGTTGACCAAGAACTAAAATTACTTGAAATTGAAATTTGAGCTTATACAAAACTATAGTAAGCTTTTACCAGCTTGTTTGATATTGAAACTAAGCTTTTAAAAGCTTAAACACAGGAAATTGAAAATCACAGTCTCAACAGTGGACATGAAATAAGGAAACTGAGCATTAACTTGAACTGAATCTTAATAAGAGTTTTAATACACTTGAACGGCTAAATTGAGTACAAAACAACTTAAAAATACACTTAAGAAACTAATTAAAGCATAATGTTATTAAAACGACAAACATTTTTATAAAAACTAAAACTAACTACTCATTGATGCATCCTCTTGGTCTTCTTATACACCCAAAGCTTCTTTCTCACTCCTCTGAGCATTTCCCAACATAAATCAGAGCCATTGGATTGTTTTTACGCCATCTTGACCGTTGAGAGGATTTGGCGCCAAAACTGGTTTTGGATATCAGGGACAGGGAAAGGGATGTAATTAATGTGGTGGGATGGGTAGGTGAGGTGGGGGGAGACAAATGGTGGAGTAGAGTGGACTGGTAGGTGGCTGGAGGGGGGAGGTGCAGACAATTTGGTCGGGGATGACAGGGAATAGGGGGCGGGTTTTGTTTATTTAAATCATGGGTTGTCGGGTTGGGGATATGGACCGGGTAAACATGATTGGGCCAGGGGTTTAGTTGGGCTTGGGTAATTATTTAGGTCCGGATGGTTTGTAATATTAATAACTCAAGGACCCTTTGTGTAATATTTGAAACTCAAGGGACCAATCATGTAAATTATGAAGATGTAGTCAAGGGCTAGTGTTGCCAACCTTAAATAGACCAAGGTCTAGTTTGACATTTTTGAAAATTTCCAAGGACTAAATTTGACCAATTTGGATTTTCAGGGACTAAATTGTAATTTCTCAAATATTTTTAGATTTTTCACCAAAGGACTAAATATGACAATTTGTGATTTTAAAAGGACCTTTGGTGACTTTTCTTTTGAAATTTGGGCTCAGGGACTATTTTTGACAATTTTATAAACTTGGGGGACTGAAACTGCCAATTATGCAAACTTTGCTCGTTTTTCATCTGATTTTAAACATTTTGCATCTGAAACATATAAAATGCAATTTTGGAATATTTTCAGTATTTTGATGCATTTCTGAGCATTTTTAAACGTTTTGCAGTTCGGAATTAACCAAAAATGATGAGTATTTACACACTCATCAACATGTTTCTTCTGAAGCACATCTGGATGAATCTTCTGAAGTACCTTTTGGTGATACTCCTTCAGCTGATGTTGTTGTTGGATCTACTGATAAAGATACAGGAGTGACAGTTGACACTGAGCTTGGTCCAGATCTGGTCAGTGAACAGGAAAGGTTAGCACAAGAGAGGATGTTAGATGAATGTGCAAATTTGAAGAAAAGTGCTGAATTGGCTCAACAGATTGAAGCTGAGTCTATTTCTAAATTGCCACCTGAGAGACGAAAAGAATTGGATGCAATGACTACTCAGATGCCTGCTGAACACTGGGATGTCTATACTCAGCAAGCTATTTCTAATCCTTCACTTGCTAAGAGTATTTTAGGGGCAGATTTTGATAGTGAACAATTTGTAGCTCAAATGGTGGCTCGTGGACAACAAAGAAAGGCAGAAGAAACTGCTAAGAAGAAAGCTATAATTGCTCAGAAGAACAAGGCTAAGAGAGAGAGACCACTAACTGAAGCTCAAAAGAAAGCAAAAATGAGAATGGTAGTGAAAAATCAGAGTTCTTCAGTGTTTAACTCAGGTTTAACAATGAAGCAAGTCATGGATTTTCCTGATCCTGTTCTGATTTGCAAATATAATTATATCATGAAGTTTTCTTCATCTTCTTCAAAACATTCTTCAAATTTGAAAAGGATTGCTGGAACTATAGATGCTCCACAGGCCAAAAGACCTAAATTTGTTGAGATTGTGGATAATTTTGATGATATTCCATCAAAGGTGATGTCTTCAGTAGTTCCTTCTGAAGCCACTACTGAAGCTATTCTTTCACCTTCCAGGGTTTCTTCTGCTGAACCTTCTATTTCTGCTGCAGTAACTACTGAAGTTCCTCGTTCAACTGATAAAGTTTATTCTGCTAAAGCTTCTGCTGAACCTTCTGTGGTTTCTGCTGAAACACCTAATGTGCCAGTTTCAACTTCATTTGTGAAGTCTGTTGATACATAAGGAGATAACCTGGTTAACGAAGCTGAAACAACTACTGTCAAATCTACACAGGCAAGAAAGGTGCTTGACAGAATGAATGAAATACATGGTAATGTTTCGATGCAGTGAAGGTAATCTGAAGATATTCCATCTTCGGACATATATCTTCCTGGAAGGAGGAAGAAAAGGATGGCTAAACGAAAGTTCTCCTCTTTAAGGAAATCTGTGAGATCAGCTCGGATTCAGTCATCTCGTAAGCATATTAAGGTTGAGACATCTCACAAGGATAATCATGTGGATTTAAAGGCGGCTGAGTAATCTTTTATCCAAGAAGGATCTGCTGCTGATTTTCCTGAGGGGTCTCATGATGTTTTGGTTAATTTGTCATTGTCAGATGATGAGCTTAATATCATTCACCGTTTGGATCAAGCCACCATGCAATTTAACTTTTTGAAGGAGATCTTGCATCTGGTGGACAGGGCAGATTTGGTTACGTTGTATAACCTTGTCAATAAGTATTACCATTCTAATGCACCAAAGGGTTCTGGGTTATATTTATTGGGTGATCTTCATGTTTTGTTTGATTCAATATCTCCCAATGGTAAAGGATACTTTATTTGGCAGAACTCCCACTTAAGGCAGGTTACGTCTTGGAGATTTTATCCTCTGCCTCGTGTGCATGTAGTTCAGACAAAGGGTGGTATTACTGTCTGTATGTTTGCTGAGAGAACTTATCCATTATCTATGAAGCTTATGGAAAGAATGCTTATTCAGAAGTTGGAAGTTCCTCCGGATCCTGTTGGCAATGATAATTTGTATGCTGAACAATGTGTTGGTGTTATTAAGAATCATCTTATGGCACATAGAGGTTCATCTTGATTATGGTACTTTGTATGGTTTGTAATTTTTGTTTATTTGTTTATTTCTTAGTTAAAAAAAAAACTATTTTCTTTGTTTTACTAACTTTTATTGCATGTTTGTTGTATATTATTGCTGGTTATTAACTCACCAGATATACCTTGTGTATATCAAAGAGTTGGCTAGTCCAAAGGGTACAGCTTTGGTAAAGACACATCAAATCTGTTGATAGCTGAAATGGTTTGCTCAAAATCATAGGGTTTGCAACCACCCATGCTTCATTGCTGAGTGTTGTATGGTCATCAATTCACCATGGTTTATTCCTGTTTGGAATCCAAGAATTGACTAGCCCACTTGTATATGGCTTGTGGTAAAGGCAGTGGAATACCATATTTGGTAATCAGTTCACCAATTTTAAGAATTGACTAGTCCTGAGCAAACGGCTACAGGTAAAGACATTTCAAATCCGTTCATGGTTGCTGATTTGCTAATAAATCAGATGGTTATCAGTGTACCATGGTTTTCGAACTTAAACATTTGGCTACTCCAGTAGTGATGGCTATTGGTAAAGAGACATCAAATCCATTATTTTCAATGATTCACCTCTCACAGGAGTTAACACACCTGGATGTGATGAGAATAGTATGAAACTAATATGTTTTGATGTGCATGTTGTCATTTGTTGCTGCAAAGATCTGGAGTTTCAGAGTTTCTTCATCAAAGAGATGATTTTGTTTTGATTCTTTGCTGATAATGTTTGACAACAATCCTCTAGTGCTGCAAGGTTAAAGATCTATCAAGAAACTGGAACTTAACCAAGTCAAATTCCAGTTTAGGGGAGGATTGTTGGGAATTATGTGAAGTACGAATTATGCTGAAGATTATGCTGAATGGATTCTGCCGAAGTGTATGGATTCTGCCGAAGACATAGTTCTGCTGAAGTTATATAGTTATTAGTTTGTTTCTGCGGATATAGTTATTCCGTATTTTCTATAGTTAGTTAGGATATGCATGAGCTTTATTAGGAAGTGATTGTGTATATCTTATTTAGTTTTACGTTTCTTAGAGAAGAAGTTAGGGTTCCTTGTCTATAAAAGGAACACAATAGAATGAATTATGTATTAGACGTTTACAAATTATTAATATAACGATCCATAGAGGACCAAAGAGTTCTTAGTTATCTGTGTTTTATACTTGTGTTTATATTCCGCTTAAGAATACAAGTTGTAGAGATTTTCTTTTAGTTTGTTTGTGATTACACAAGCAATACTAACGATCTACGAAGCTCAAGATCTATCAAGGTCTGCTAGTTTTCAACACTTGATAGACCTGCAATGCTCACTCCCGGTAATTACGATCAATGGGTGATAAGGTTCTTTAGGTTTTGTGATCTAAAGAAGCCACATGGAAAGTTTCTAAAGAAGGTCATTATGGAAGGTCCATTTCAGATGCCTACTGTCATTACACCCGGAGATCCTAATGTTGTTCCACCAAGAGATGATGTCACCAACATTGCAACTGTTGCAGAACTCACGGGTGATCAACTTCTACACTTTGAAGCCGATGAACTTGCAATGCAATACATCCTTTTAGGATTACCCAATCCAATCCTTCGAAGTGTTGATGCTCAAAAGACTGCAAAAGCAATGTGGGAACAAATTCATCTTCTTATACAAGGCACAACACTCAATCAGGAAGACATGGAATCCAAAATCTACTTGGCTTATGAACACTTCATTATTGAACCAGGAGAGTCATTAGAATCTCATCATCATCGCTTTTCAGACATCATTAATGATTTGGACAAACACAATATCATCATGCCACGAATTGTTGTCAATACAAAGTTCCTAAGTAGTCTTGGTCCGGAATGGGAGAAGTATGTCATTTTTCTCCGTCAAGCTAAAGATATGCATCATGCTACCTTCGGATTGTTTTACGACTATCTGAAGCCTCACCAAAAAGAAGTTGTTAAGGAAAGGATTCTCCGTGGCCAAACTGCAACCATCAAACCTTCTTATCCGTCACAGCAACAACCTCAACAAAATCAATTGGTTCCATACAACAACAACACTGCTCAAGCTCTTTACAGTGAAGCTGATGAGGACTCCGATGCCTTCGATGAACTGCAACAAGGATTTGTTATGATTGCTAAAGCATTTGGCCGTTATACAAACAAATCCAACAATCGCATTCGTTCTTCATCTAATACAAGGAATCGGGATGTTGTGAACAATGGACGCGTTGAAGTTCAAAATCGTAGTTATGGTCCTCAGATGGGAGGTGGTCAAGGGTTCAATGCTATGGGAAGGAATAACATGTGTGCTCCGCAGTACCAAAGGGCTCAAGTGGTTGAAAAAGGAAATGCTCAGAATGGGGTTAATGGTCTTCGATGCTATAACTGTAATGAGAAGGGTCATCGGCTAATGCATGTCATAAACCGAGGACAAGAGGCAGTGCTTATTTCAAAGAGGCTTTGCTCTTGGCTTTTAAGGATGAAGCTGGTGGAACTCTTACCAACAAGGAACGAGCTTTATGGCGATGCTGATTCGATGATGATATGGAGGACTTGCAGGCTAATGCAGCAGTAATGTTGATGGCACAAATGCAAGCTCTACACATGAGTGACACAGGCCCGTGTATGACACTGCGGCTTGTCTCGGTACTGAACAAACAATTATCATTAATGAACCGATATCTCCGCCAACATCGCATACGGCATAGATCAGAGTGTTCAACATGAGCCTTCTACATCTCATTCTAATGATCATCAACTAGACCCTGTAGTTATCTTTGATGATCAAGATGACCTTATGGTTACCATTGATGATCAAGTTGACTCCGTGGTTATATTTGAGGATCTAAACAATGACCATGTTGAGACTCACGTTGAACAAAATGATTTTATGTTTGATCCAGAATTTGAGCTCCGGACCTTAGTTAAAGACCAACAATCCCGAGTGGAACGTTATCATAATGATAATATAAAATTAAAAGCTCAAAATGCACTGTTAACCAGGGATAACGATTGCTTAATTCGCCAACTCAACGTTTTCAAAATTCAAGAAAAACGGGAAAAAGTTTTGAAGTCGCTTTTGCTAAATCTCACCAAAACGAAAAATCTTTAGAACGAGAGATACGTGCTCTAGCCTCATCGAAGAATGCTTTGTTGTCTCAAATAGAACAACTGAAACATGAACATAAACAACAACTTAACACTCTTACTTTGGAAACTCAAAAAGCCAAGGCTGAGTTGTTAAATTGTCAACAAAAGTTCTCTGAGTACAAAAATCATTCCACGAAACGAATAGATAACTATCTTGAAGAAATTGTCGACTTACAACACAAAATCAAAGAGTTTCGAAATGTTGTTTATAAACATGGTGAGTCAATCACAACCATTCAAAAGTTTACTTTTAAACCAAATCCAAATGGATATGGCTACGATTCTTGCTGATTACAAACCTAAGTTTTCAAACAGAGCATTCAAACCAAATCCTGAAGTTTACAGTGCCGAACATAGAATTGATGATTCAAGTATGACTGTTGTGGAATATAATCGCATGGAGGAATTAGATGCAGATGACGAGAGTCGGTCAAAAATGGAAAATGTCGTTTATAATAAACCATTTAACTATTCGAAAGCCGTAACTTTTTTCACACAACAAGATACTTCAAACACACCTTTGATTGTCAGACCAGTTTCTGAAGTTAGTCCCCAACACAATGGTGCACAAGTTAATGGTCCTTTACCTTCACTCGTGAAGTAAAACTAAAGCCGAAAATTGTCGTGTTATCAAATATTTTGACACTTTCTTATCTGACATCAAACTTTTGGAACGTACGATTGAATTTCATTCTGAAATAAAAGTTGAACATTTTACCTCGCCATGGGCACGAGAACAACGAGATATTTTTCAGAAAAGAATTTTACCCCATGTCAAAAATTTGAAAAACTGTGCACTATATTGGGAAAGGGAGTTTCACAAGGAACTTGGTCTCATGAAAACAGTTAACATCGATTTCAAATACTAAACGCAAAAAGAAATTATTGAGAAAAGATGTTGATCGACTCTTGGAAGATGTTATCTGTGCTGATATCTATAATGTTGTGTTATTGCATTCCTTGCCATATGCATCTGATCCTATATCTGCTGATACTGTTGATTCTGTTGAAACTGTTGAAAATACGAATAATGTGCTTCAATTCGAGTCTTTAAAAATTGAAAATGAACGATTATCAAACGAGCTTTCAACTGCAATACGTCGTCTTAATTGGTGTCAAAAAGATATTCACGATCAACAACTTGTTTTTCAAAACAAAATCGCCCAGTTGTGTGCTAAATCTTCTGATCCAAAAATTGAGCAACTGGAT
>OU343216.1:81035124-81103157 GCA_910596185.1 Chrysanthemum makinoi
GATTATGGGTATAACTTCATGAACACAACAATTTTTATTGATAATCAAAGTACCATATGCATTGTTAAAAATCCAGTTTTTCACAGTAGAACTAAGCATATTGAAATCCGGCACCACTTTATAAGAGATGCATATGAAAAACATTTGATCAAAGTGGTTAAAATTCACACTGATGATAATGTGGCAGATCTGTTAACTAAGGCTTTTGATGGACCAAGGTTTCAACACCTTGTGGTCCATATTGGTATGCTTAACCCTTAACTGCAAAGTTTAAAGGGAGGCATAGGCCTCAGGGGAGGATTTATGTTGTAAACTTTGTATATTAGTTTATATATTTGCTAACACTAACCAACTAATGTTCTTTTAGTTTGTTTTGGTTTGGTTTGTATGTATCTCTGTGTCTGTTTGGTAGCTTGCATATATAAGTTGGAGTGGTCAAGAAAGCTTAAAAGCCTGTTTCTACTGAAAGCAAAGTACTGAAGTGAGCATATTGTTTGTTAGGTCACTAGTTTTACAAACACAAGTTATATAGAAAGAGATGAAGGCGGATGAACAAGCTACACACACAAACACACGTTAACAATGATACGGTTTAAGCAAGAGTGTATGTGAAGAGAATAACTTGAACAACCCACTCTCAAGTGAGGGTTATTACATGGTTTATATAGGCAAGGAGCTAGGGCAACACTCCCTCTCCTTCCCTATTCCTTATTGGGCTTGGGCCAAAGCTTATGGGCCTTCTACATAAGCTTGACCTTAAACAAACATAAAGGCCATAATAAAGCTACCTATTACATATGAAATATAAATACTTGAAATACTGTTTAGGAGTGATTCCAACAATCTCCCCTCAAGTATATATGAATGTAAGCGGTGAAAGCGTTGATGTAATAGTAGCAGTGGCGTCTTCGACATTCTTCTTTCTTGTGAGAGGAATTGCCTTGATTCGAACAATCTCCCGGTGTAGAGATAGTTATCTTTGAGCAGGTTATGCTTTGGCGTCATCTTTAACTTTGTTCTTTGATCATTGTTCTTTGTGGTGAAAGTGATAGTATGTTGTTATGCGCATCGATGCTCAGTGCGCTTATTTGCTCCAGGTGTCTCCGTCATTCTTCAACATGCTCACACGCTCTTTGGCGTTGGAAATCAATACTGATGAAGTTCTTTAAGTCTTTGACTTTGTAGATTCTTTGGTTTGACGAAGAATCATTACATTGTTGTGTTGCATTGGAATAGAACTTCCATTAGTGATGATGTTGGCGTGAGCATGAGAAGAATCGGCACGATCATCCCGCTCCGGAGCTTCCATAAGAAGAAAACATTTCAAGCGGTTAGTAATAAGCGGTTTCCGGCACTTACAAGTTTGAACTTCGAGAGTGTTAACGGCATAGTGTGAAAACACAACTCTAATTTTTACAAAGGCCGTTTCTGAATCGGAGTCCCACAAGTGAGATAACACGATGTACCGAAGTACACCTACGATTCGATGAGTCGCTGAGGTACACCGAAGCATCACCTCACGACTGTAGACCGTTTGAGACCACTAAGCGCAATCCACGGGGAGTTGCCGAAGCGACTGCTTGTCGGGCTGTTTGATGTTGACCTGGCGGGAGTTTCCATTCAATCACTGAGGATCACAAATGTGAACCTCTCATAAATGTTCTCGACAGATTGCTAAGATCTGTGAAGGACTCGATATGAACCAGATGATCTTATTAGTTAATTATCAAGTGATTAAATGTCAAGTGTTCCTAAGAGATCTTTTGATGAATCTCGTGGCTCTAGACTCAATAGTGCGTTTTGGTTTTCTGGAGCGGAGACTAGGGAGAGGGTCTCCTTCTTCAATACCGGCAATCTCTAGGAGAAAGCCGATAGTTTACGTAGGGTTCCCTGTGAGAATGAAACAAGCTTCGTTTGAGAGAAACTTGAGTGGATAAGAAGGTTTAGTGCATGCGTCCTTTGGGTCCATGGCGACTTTTAATCTTCAATACCGGCGTCACTAAGTGACAACCAGTAGCATATGAATTGAACCCGATTATGCGCCTAAGTTGAATAATCTGGAGGGCATTTCTTTTCACCCTTTACTTTACATTTTTTTTTATTCTTCAACTCCTTCTTTCTCCGATTCTCATTTTCTCCTTTTTATAATCATTCCTAAGGACTTCTAACACTAACTAATGGTAGTGTCCTTGGGTAGATCCCTCCGCTCTGGCGGATCATAGGACGGTTATTCCTAACCTTAGTCACCTTATAACTCCATGACTAACCTATGTTTGCCATTAAAACCATTGTATGATAAAATATCTCTCAAAGGGTTTGTTAATGAAAAACATGTTTGAACCATTGTGAGAGATGATGTTTTGCATAAATACTCCCCTCCACATGTGCTTAATAGTTTTAATGGTTAAATGCACAGTGAGGAAAGAGCGCACTTTTTGAATTGATCCACTGAAGATAGACAATCCCCATGAGACACATTACGTTGCATAGTTGAAGAGTTACATTGTCAACTTTTAGGTGACAACTAGCTCTAATAACTACCTTGAAGGTGTAGACAAACCTTGGAAGGTTGTCAAACCCGTCGGAGTTCATGTCTATCAAAAGTTTCTCGAATGGTACATTCTACTCAGACAAGTCCTTTGCGAGACACGTTTACATCACTAGCGAACTAGCTTGAAATTATTACCCGTCGGGACAAGTCTTTTCGAGTTACTAACAGTTTAGTACCGTCAATTCGTTGGTTAAGTCCGAGGTACACAGATTCATTTGCATTTTGTACAACATATTTCTTATCACACAATTTTCTCCCCTCAAAAATGGCATATTAAAGTGTTATTTTTGAAGCGTTTGAGAATAAATATGACCATTTCGAGTGTTGCGGGAAGAATGACCACTTGTGAACAATTTGTGAACAAAGTTTCAAATACTCCCCCTCAACAAGTGATATAAGCGGTTGAGGTTTTGAAAATCATAAGGGAAAGTACTTGTTCTTTTGAGCAAAACCTTGAAAAATGAAAGGTTTGATAGGTTTTACTCAAAAGTAAGAAGCTTTCGCTCCTTTTCTAAGGATTGTGGCACTGAGGCGTACCACGGGTCCTTTATTTACAATTACGGGTTGTACACTGTTATGTGTGCACAAGCCATAGACATATTAAATCACACATCCAAAATTATATGAAGGAAACAATTCAAGGGGTACCAGGAAGTGCGGTGATATTCCTGAGGAGTGCGCAGGCGTTGAAAGCGGTGATGTTTCTCCCGGGTCGACCACCAACATAGCTCTCCAATCGTGCGGCGATCCCTTCGAACAACCGTTCATCAATCATGGTGATGATCCTTCTCACATCCCTCCTTTCACGAGAATTCCGGCTTAGGAGACCCAACTTTCAGGTATATCCTTCAACACATGACGCTAATCCGTCCCTAACCGGCTTCAAAGTATGATCCCGAATTTCGAAGATCACTACACGACATTAAGCAGTTTCTTTGAAGTTCACTGCGGTAAACAACTCCGAAAGGTTTGCTGATGAGCGTATATTGAGGTAGCTGATTGAGATCGGGAAGAGTAAGCGTTGGAGGAGTGAGGTTGACAGCGTCGATAAGATTCAACGACCATCGGATATCTTCAACACGTTCTTTGATCACGATTCGTCTAATGAAGATGAGAACTGACTTGATAAATTCACGTTGAACTTCGGTCGAGAATTGTCTCATACGACCATGTACTTTGGCAAGGTACATGTCTTCGATGTCGTTGAGGGACAAGTTCTCAAAGTCACCCTCGGAGAATCCATAGTCCTGTTCATCTTGTCGTTTGACTATGATATTCTTTAAGAATGTGTAGTCCCACTTAGACTTGAGATCAATGTGTTTGATGGCCACGATGTCCTTAGAACTATACACGCATGTTGAGACTTACGAACCAGGCTTCGTAGTAGATTCTTCGGCGTTCAGACCAATGATGAATCCCATACAATGCATCTTGGTCGTATGCTTGCGTTGTCGAAAACAAGTGATTTGCACGTTCCTCGATAGCTATGCGGTTTGAGTAAATAGCCGCTGGGAATGGAAGAGTCAATGATGTAGCGTATTTTCGCGAACCATCGCTACTGTGTAAGAGAAAATCCAGGTCTCTGTTAAAGAAGTATCGGAAGGGAATCCGTGGTTCGTCTGTTTGGCCAATGGTCGGTAGGGGTTTGGTCCAATCGGTGTAGTATGGAGGGTTGTCCCTTTGTGTGAAGTCAATGTTTGCTTCGGGATTGAGCCAATCCATGTCGTTAGACATAGCTCGAGCGATGTTCTCAAGATGATATTCGACCTCGAGGGCTTTCGAGCTGTCTTTAAGAAGTTGGAATGCTTCATTCTTGATTCGCTTCACTTCAGATTTCGTCATTTTCTTCACATGGAACTTTTCTTGCAAAAGTTTTGCGTGCTCAATGTAGAACCGTCTACCAATTCTTGACCTTCATCGGGGTAGGGAGTTTGATTGACAAGTGTGGAGAACCATTCAAACTCTTTGGTTTTATCGTCATCTAGCCATGAGACGACTCGGTGAGTCGTCTTCTTCTTCTTTTGGAAGGCCTTGATGATGATCTTGGTTTACGCACTTGTTTGGGTGTGGTGGGTTGTTGTCGGGGCTCAAGGACCTCTTCATCGTCACCACCCGTATACTCAAAGTAATCACCGTTTTATGAGTCGGGGGTGGTAACTTCGGAATCGTCCGAGGTTTATCGAGAAGACCGAGGTGGAAGAGACTTTTGTTGAGAAGAAGTTCGTGGTGGAGGAGGTGGCATAGAGGTAGATTTACCAGGCTTCGGCGTTTAGGTGCGAAATCCTTATCCTTATAATCGTCATCTCTTGGTCGTTTGGGTTGATCGGCTGACTCCTTGCATGATGATCCGAGTTGAAAATCAAGTAGATTTTCGAAAAATTTAGCTTCATCCGAAGTAAGCGTTCCAGATCGCTTTGACATTTGTATCACAAGTTTAGCGATTAACTTCAGATTCGAGAGATCGCTTCTTTGGCCATTGTATTTTTAACCAATGCTACGATGTTAGGGGTGAGTTGTGTGGAAAATATTTCTCTAGTCACACGGGGACAGATGTCGAGAAGAAACTTGTGAGTATGATCTCTTTCTGTCTTTTCCAGTTCCTTTTGGACTTTAGGAACGATATCCCGAAGGTACTTGTTAGTGTAACCTTCGATCATTTCGTTCAGTTCCTTTTTACGATGTTTCTTCATGAACTTCTGAACAAATTCCCTTTCTTTCTCCATCTTGTCTTTCTCATCATTTAAGTCTTTGAATGTGATCGACAAACCAATTTAGCTTTTCTAAAGTATGTCCTTCTTTTCGACTTGTTGGACGCTTTCACAATCTTTTTATGAGCTTGAGAAATCCAAGATTTAGATAGTTTCTTCACGGATTTGGATGATGATTTTGTTGACTTTGTAGATGGTGGTGGTGATGAGTGAGATGAAGAATCTGATGATGAGGAGACATGAGGAGACTTCAGGTCCTTAGGAGTTTCTGAGGTTTTCTCCTTTGAGTGTGTTGGACTGTCTAGAAGAAACTTTGTATAGTCATCCTCGTCATCTCTAGACTTTTCTTTCTCAGCTTCCAGTTTCTCAAAATCATACTTAATAGTGTCCTCAATAGGCTTTTGTTGTTGCACAAGAGTGGTGGCACCAGATCCCTTATCGGGTTGATTAACGCGCATCGGGATCGGAGAGGAGTGGCAGCACCACTTGATCCTCCTGGGCCACCCATTTGATCTTTAGCAAATTCTTCGACCTTATGAAGATGTCTAACGATGTGAAACTTCTTCTGTATGATTGATCCGTTGCTCTTCATTCTTCTTCAGAGCTTTCATCTTGTGGCACAAGTGCAAGAGTCTTCCCTTTTCCTTTATTAGTTTTAGGACTTGGAGGTTTTGGTGGAGGATTTTCATCCTTTGCGGTTTGAGTATGTGATCTCTTCATCGTGTCGGTAGCATCGAGTCCTCGTCCCAAGCTTTCTTTGCGGTTCGGTGAAAGGATTGGAGTGGCTTCCTGAGAAGGAACTTTTTCTTAGTGGTAGGCTTCCGCTTTGGAATAGGTTTCTTCTTTGGAACATTCCTTTGACTATCTGAACTTGTGACACTTCGGCACTTCCTTTTTGGTTCTCCTTACAGGTGTTCCAGAATATTTTTCGTCGAGATGACCAACTTTGCCTTGTCTGACTGCTTCCGGATACCTTTTGTATGCGATTCGAGCTTTCGACATCTTGAGTTAGAAGGAAATCGGCAAAGACGCACCTTGTTTCTTTGTAGACGCGTTTCCTTGATTCGGCGAGATAGAATGGGTTCCGTCAACATGTCGTGATTGTCGGGGTCATTGAGCCTCTTGGGAATGTCGGGATGAAGTCCAAGTGCTCTCTGGATCAACAATTTAGTATATCTGATGTAGGGAATCTTTGAGCCAAGTTTGTTGAGAAATGACATCATGTCATCCCAAATCGGAGCTTCGATAGCGATGTGTTTCTTGTTGACCAATGCCCGAATATTTGCGTTCCATGAGCTTAGGGTGCTCATAGCACCGACCGAAAGACTTGGTGATGATCATGTAGAGAGTTCTCCGGGGTTGAGGAATACTCTTAAGCTCTACGTGAGAATGCTTGGTGATTATTCATGTAGCCTCGTCATAACCGATATTGATTAAGAATTGGAGAGTGAGCTCTTGAGCAGGTGTGGCATATAGTTTGGTTGGATCGACATCAGGAATTAGGAGAACAACCCTTAAGTCTGCAGGTGTAATGGTGACTTGTTTGTGATTGAGAGTCACCGTCCGCTTTGTCCTTTGACCCTTTCCATAGTGTTCCGAAGCTGTTGGATGTAGATCTCGAGAGCGATTGCAGAGTGTGTAAGCATGTTACGATAAGGATGAGTCTTGAGAATGTCAATAGCAATTAAACACGAAGACTTTGAGCAAGTGAGGGTGTCAAAGTCAACACGGAGATTATTCTTTCCTATCTTCATTGGATAGCCATGAGGATAGATATCAAGAATGGAGAGAACTTCAGGTGCATCCACATTCATTTGTTCAGCCATGTCGTGATCTCAAATAACATTAGCCAAAAGAACCAACATATCGAAAGACATAATGTTAGTCAACGAAGGTCTTATTGTCTAGTTATTGAATGTACATGGTCAATGATTGTTATGAGTCCTAAGTCACTTGTATGTTCAACAGTTCAATGATGTCGTGAAATGTTTTGTGAGTTAGTTAACTTTAAGTTTTAAAGTTTATTTTATCACTTATTGTTCACAACATATCAAATGATTTAAGTTTATTAGTGACATTTTAGGATTCGTGATGATATGATTAGTTTATTTACAAGTTTGAACAAGTAACAATTCATCATGAAGGTCAATCCAGGGTTAAGCGTAGTTTTGGCAAAGTTATGCGTGACGGGAATGATATATGCTGAGGCGTAGACTTACGCGTAGAATCCTAACTTACGCGTAAGAAGTGTTACGCGTAGGAAAAGGAGACCTTATGCGTAGAGCTTATGCGTAGGCATATATTAACCTTACGCGTAAGGCTACTCGTAAGAGTTGACCTTATCGCGTAGAGGTCACTTGTTCACGCATATCCTTCACGAGGATCTGCGTAGTCCATTGTAAAACCTTACGCGTAGCTGTTATGCGTAGGATTATTCTTACGCGTAACATGACTACGCGTAGGGTAATCCTTATGCGTAGAGTGCAAATGACCTTGATTCGAATTTCACAAGTAACAAGCACGAAATAAAACCATCACATCCTCATTATTAACACATAGATTCATTTTAACAACAGATCATGGCAAGAACAAATGTTACAGGTTATGCGTAGAACTACATGCAGCGTAGCCTAAACCCTAAATCTCGGCGTATGAGATTTTAGCCATAGATTATGCACCAAACTTTTTCGGTATGTTAAAGACATGTTGTGAGTATGTAAGCCAAGTTGTAACACTTAATTTGTTGAGAATCAAAAATACCCAAAGTTTATGAACTTTAAACCCTAATTTCAATTGATGACCAATTAGTGTTTCGGGTGGTTATAAACTTTGGAAATCATCAATTCAATAACACAAGAGCATAACCCAACAATCTTTTTAACCAAAACACTTCACATTCAAAAATACCCAATTTGACCTAAAACCCTAATTTTGAAAGTTATCAATTAGTGTATGCAGGGGATGTTTGGGTAATGAACATGTGTTTATAGATGTAAAAGGAACATTTTGACACAATCTTATTAACCTCAAACGTCCATTCTTGATTTAGTGTTCATACACTTACGCGTAGGACACTAAATCAAGCATAGATCAAGATTTGACCGTTGGATTTGTATCAAAATCAAAACCTATGTTTAAAAACATGTTGAGATCATAAAACCACTTACAAATCGATGATCCAATGCACGGATTTGTTAAACAATTTCTACGCGTAGGATCTTTTTAGGTGTTGGTAATAAATGTGAAGTGAAAGTGTTAGGTGGGGTGTTTTATCAAAAATAACTTTAATGGTTTTTGCAGTTTTGGTCCCTCCACCTTTTGCATTTTCATCCAAAGCCTTTTAACTTCCATTTTGGTTACCAAATGAAGATTTTAGGAAAGAAACTTGACGACACTCCCCTCGACTTGAGAAAATAATGAAAGGTTATTAATTAAAGTCCGAGGAGTGTCTTTGAACGAGAAATGTACCACCATTTGTAAAAGATTCAACCGAGATAAGATAACATGCAAGTACAGATGTTTTGAAGCGATTAAATAGATTATTTTCTCCTCCTCAACACTTGATCGGAAAAATACTGAATTTTGAAAGATTAAAGTGTTGACGGAAAAATGTACTTGCAATGTTGAAAGAAATATAGATTAGAAGAATATTTTTGTTGTTTTATCGGATTTTATATTTTTGTATTTTGTTTTTGAAAAGATATTTACAAAAGATGTTTTGGTGTTTGTGAGGTTTTAAGATTTGTTTTGAGAGGTCATCCAATTCCTCTTGAGTCAAACACCTCATACCAATCGGTGGACCAACTCATTAAACCTAGCGGGAGGCAAGGCTTTGGTGAGAAGATCGCCAATTGGTATTCATACCCACAAAATATAATTCAACAAGGTACCACTGTTCCACGTGATCCTTGATGAAATGATATCGAAGATCGATGTGCTTTGATTTCGAGTCTGGCGAGTTGCACGAGATTGCAATGGCACTCCGATTGTCGCAATACATCGGGATTATGTCAAATACGTAACCATAGTCTTTGAGTTGTGTTCTCATCCATATGACTTGAGCACAACATGCGGACATGGCTACATATTCGCCGGTTGATGACGATGTACAATCCTGCTTCTTCGATTGCCATGACACCAGCTTATCACCAAGAAATTGTAAAGCTCACGAAGTGCTTTTCCGTGAGTCTAAGCATCTGCGTGGTCGCGTCAAAAGCGATTAGTTCAAAACCGTAATCCTTCGGATACGAGATCCCCAAGTTAATGGTTCCCTTGATGTATCGGAGGATTCTTTTAGCCTCGAGAGAGGTGGGTTTGGTTGGTCGCCGATAGCGGGAGCATAGATAAGCGGCAAAGACAATATCCAGTCTGCTAGCTGTTAGATACATGAGAGACCCAATAATACTACGGTATTTTGTAGGGTCCACCAATTTCCCATGTAAATCAGGGTCTAGCTTCTTGGTATGAGCCATTGGTGTGGCATAGGTGTCACAGTTTTCCATTCCAAATTTGTTTAACAATTCAAGGGCATATTTGGAGTGACTCAAGAAAATACCACGGGGTGATTGATGAACTTGTAGTCCTAGAAAGAACGTAAGTTCACCCATCATGGACATTTCAAAATTTTTCTTCATTAGTTTTGCAAAAGCGATTGAAAACTTTTTATGTGTAGACCCAAAATGAT
Source organism: Chrysanthemum makinoi (assembly GCA_910596185.1). NCBI lineage: Eukaryota > Viridiplantae > Streptophyta > Magnoliopsida > Asterales > Asteraceae > Chrysanthemum > Chrysanthemum makinoi. The sequence continues at coordinate 81,045,068 of OU343216.1, forward strand.
GTCATCCACGTAAATTTGAACAATTAAGATGTGTGCCCCGTGATATTGTATAAAAAGAGTTGGGTCAACCGAGCCTTTGGTGAAATTATTAGCAATGAGGAAAGATGATAGCTTATCGTACCATGCCCGAGGAGCTTGTTTGAGACCATCTGAGCTTTGTTCAGGTTTGTAGACATGATTCGAACTTCGGGATCAACGAATCCATTTTGTTGGCTGACATAAACCGTTTCTTTAAGTTGTCCATTGAGAAACGCAGTTTTGACATCCATCGGATAGACCGTCATATTCATATGAGCCGCGAACGCTAGAAATATCGAACGACCTCAAGGCGAGCAACCGGAGCAAAAGATTCTTCAAAGTCTATTCCCTCTTCCTGACGATAACCCTTAGCCACCGGGCGTGACTTATTTCGATAACATTTCCTTGACATCAATTTGTTTTCCAAATCCATTTTAGACCAATGACATAGACTCCTGTTGGTCTTTCAACCAGTTCCCATACTTCAAGGCGTTTGAATTGGTTGAGTTCTTCTTGCATGGATTCAATCCAGGTTGTCTTTTGTCATTCGTCTTTGATGTTTTAGGTTGATTGGCGACGGTGAGTGCATAGATGCAATGTTCACCGTCTGTGTGAAGACGTTGTCTCGTAACGGCTGGTTGATTCGGGTTGCCAATAATGTTTTCGAGAGGATGGTCTTTCGTCCATCTATGTGTGGAGGGTTGATGTTGGTATACATTGTGCGGTCGAGGATTCAAATGGTTTGTTGAAGATTCCGCGACATCCGGTGCGGCGGTCTCATTAGCAAACAGATTAAAGAACGCATTTGGATCAAAATCTGCAGGTGGGGGTACTTCATTGAGAATATCATCAGCCGGTTCATCATTGTTGGAAGCGGTGTGTTCAACTGTTGTGTTGGAGTCAAGTGGTGTAGGTGCATCTTCAACGAGTAGTTGTTGTAGCGTGTATCGGGTATAGGAATATTATCGGGTTGTGCGGAAGCGGCGGATACACACGAGCACGTTCATCAATATCGTCCGCGAGAGGAGCAAATAACCTTTCCATTTGTTGACGAGTAAGCGGGGCTTTGTTCACCGGTGATGATGGGGTTTGAGGGAAGTTTAAGCGGTTGTGACCGGGTTCTAAGTGTTATACTCGAAGCCATTTCCGTGAATTCATCGAAATGAGCATGAATCGTTTCCATTACCTCCTTAGTTCGACGATTCGGTTCGGAACCCTTTAGAATTATCACAATATCCAATAAAGACTCCAATGTCAGCTTTGGCTTTGAGCTTTCCAAAGTCATCACGATCATTATTAGGATAGCAAAGGGATCCAAATACATGAAAGTGTTTGAGGTTCGGTTTATAGTTGTGGACAAGCTCGAAAGGTGTTTTGTTGTGGCGTTTTGTGATCATAGAACGGTTTTGAGTATAGCATGCATGAATCGACTTACGCCCATAAGTAATCTGAAAGTTTAGCATTGATTAACATTGTTCTTGCAGCTTCCACTAACGCTCGGTTTCGTCTTTCAACAACTCCGTTTTGTTCGGTGTATGCGTGCAATAGATGTTTGATCTTTGAATTCCCACTTTCTCATAGAATTCACGAAGGGTTTTGTTAACAAATTCAGTTCCTTTATGCGATTACGATGATTACGGCGGTGTTGCGGAGTGAACTTGTATTTTTGTGAGAAAGGTGATGATCATTTGTGGAGCTTGGTCTTTGCTACGAAGAAAGTAGACCCAAGTCCATCGTGAGTAGTCATCGACAATTACTAAGATGTAGAGTTTGCCATTTCTCGTTTGCACGCGCATCAAGTCACACAAATCCATGTGAAGAAGATGAAGCACATGCTGAGAGCTGTGTTCCACCTTTGAAGGAAAATGAGCACGAGTGCTTTTCCCTTGTTCACAAGCTGAGCAAAGGTGATCTTTTGAATACGGGAATCGTGGGAGTCCTTCAACTAGTTTGTGTCGAGCAAGGTTGGTGATGGTTTGAAAGTTTAGATGTGAGAGCGGCGGTGCCATAGCCAAGGTTTTGTTGATGTTGCCTTAGAAAGTAAGCAAATGGGAGAGGAAGCAACCATGTCTTGCATAGAGATAGTGTAGAGACTAGAATTACGCGAGCGAGACATAAGGTCATTTCCTTGTAGATCACGAATGAAACAAGTTTTCTCCTGAAAGCAACCTCCAAATCTCCATCACAAAATTGACCTCTTGAAAGCAGTTGTGACCGAGGCCTTCCACATAGTAAACCCTGCTTATTTCGATGTTCCCATTGACATAATCTCCGTAGCCCATGATAGCTGCGAAGTGATCATTCCCGAACTGGACAGTGCCAATGAACTTTGCAATAAAGTTTGATAACAGTTTAAGATTGCTGTCATGTGTCGGGAACATCCGCTATCAACAATCCAGAGAATGATCGTATCACTGCATTACACAGAGCGACGATGGAATAGAAGTAGATGTGGAACCCGAAATGTTAGAGGGTTCCATAGCGATTATAGTAGATATACAAACATCAATAGCTTTAGGTATCCACTTAAATCCTAGTGTGTTATATATCCATTTCGGCCATCTATAACTACTCTTTGCTTTAGTCTTAGTGAATTCACTAGGTGGTACTACATTCCTAGGAGGTGAAACTGGAGCTACTGGGACAACAATGCGTTTCTTAGAATCTAAAGATGGCGGTCTACCAAGCACGGACTTAGAAAGATTAGTGGGCCTAGAGGTATTCCGGTTCTTAGGATTCCTTAAGCGAGAGATGATAGCTTTAGCAACACATTTATCATGGCAATCAGAATTCATACTTTTACGACAAATATCACAAGGTGCATTAGGTGAATATCAAAAGTACTTAACGGTTTAGCATTCGTTACATCACTATTTCTATTACATTTGCGGGCAATATCTATAGTGTAGGCAACGTGAGTCTTATTCATAGTCCTAGGGTGTTCTTCTACTTTAGCATTCTTGATTGATCTTTTCTTAGGTCGCAACTTCCTATTCTTGATTGAGTGCTCTTAGGCGTGAAGTGCGGACGTTTGGAAAAGGCTCAACTATTCTGTTTCAAGATAGAAGGAAGCACGTTAGCTACTTGTGATTTGGCGGTAGAGATTCTAGGTGCATGAGTACTAAGTGTTACGGGGCTAATCTCTTAATGATTGTTGGCGGAAGTTGTTCATACTTTCCTAACATTCCTCTTAACTTGATGATAGTGTGAATCGATCTTGATTTTCGGACCGAACATTTCGGCAAAATGCATAACTTATTTAGTGTGTGCAAGATAATGATCAAGTTCATTTGATGCTTCATCACGAGTCTTTTGAGTAAATCAAATATGACACCATATTCCTTTTAACTTTTACAAGTTCTTGTTCATATTTTGAGATTTGACACTTAAAAGACACGTTTTGATCATCCAGTTGCTCAATTTTAGAATCAGAAGGTTTTGCACGCGACTGGTTGATTTTGTGTTGAAAAGCAAGTTGTTGATCGTGAATATCTTTTTGACACCAATTAAGGCGACGTATTGCATTTGAAAGTTCGTTTGACAATCGTTTGTTTTCAACTTTTAAGGACTCGATCCAAGCACATTATCGGTGTTCTCAACATTTACCACGAAACATGATCGGCGAGAGATATTATCAAATGCATATGACAAAGAATTCAATAACACAACATTTTGAACATCGGCAGATGACATCTTCCAAGAGTCGATCAACATCTTTACTCAACATTTTCTTTTTACGTTTAGTGTTTGAAATAGATGTTTACGTTTTCTCAGCGTTTTCATGACCCCAAGTTCCTTATGAAAATCCTTTTCCCAAGCAATTGCACAACTTTTCAAGTTTTTAACATTAGGTAAAAGATTTTTCTGAAAAATGTCTCTTTGTTCTCGCGACAGAGGCGATTGAAAATGTTCAACTTTGATTTCAGATCGATATTCTATCTCATGTTGTAAAATTTTGAGGTCGGCCATGAAAATGTCAAAATATCGAAGAATTTTTCGATTTTCAGGTTGTGAGTTTACTTCACTAATGGAAGGTAAAGGACCATAAGTTTGTGCAAAGTCTGTTTTGGGATTAACAATAGAAGACTCGTGTGTTTGATGATAACCCTTGATGTGTTAGAAGAATCCGTTGGTGTGACGAAAGTGACCGGTTTTGAATAATTAAAAGGTTTGTTGTAAACAACAGTTTTTAATTTTGATCGACTCTCGTCTTATGCATCTAATTCCTCTTGACGATGATATTCAACAACATTCATAACAGAATTATCAATTTTATATTACTGCCTTTGGAAACTTCGAGGATTTGGTTTGAATGTTTTGGTTGAAAGCTTAGGTTTGTAATCGGCAAGATTCGGTCCATATCCATTTGGATTTGGTTTTAAAGTAAACTTTTCAATGGCGGTGACCGACTCGCCATGTTTGTAAACAACAGTTTTAAACTCTTTAAGTTTGTTTTGCAAGCCGATGATTTCTTCAAGATGATCATCTATTCGTTTCGTTGAATGCTTTTTGTATGCAGAGAACTGTTTTTGACAATTTAACAACTTCGGCCTTAGCTTTTTGATTTTCCAAGGTGAGAGCGTTAATTTGCTTTTTATGTTCATGTTTGAGTTGTTCTATTTCAGACAACAAAGCATTCTTCGAAGCGGCTAGATCACGCATCCGTCGTTCTAAATATTTTTCGTTTTGATAAGATTTGGCAAAGGCTGCTTCAAAACCGTTTTCACGTTTTCTTGAGTTTTGAAAAAGTTGAGTTGCTTTTGTAAACATTCAAAATCCTTTGTTAACAGTGCATTTTACTTTTCAAGTCCTGATTAATTGCACGACATTCTTCCACTATGGTTTGTTGGTCTTGTATTAAGCGAGCAAAATGCGGATGAGGCAAAAGTTCTCATGTTCATTGTGAGTCACAACATGATCATTACTGAGATCCTCAAGTATAACCACTGAGTCAATTTGATTATCAAGGGAAACCGTTTGGTCATCTTGATCGTCAAATATAACTACGGGTCTAGTTGAAAATCGTCGAATGAGATGTGGACGACTCATTTTGAACATTCGAGCCTTGCGGATTCAGGATGTTGGCGGAGATATGAGATCGAGATAAATATGGTTTGTTGGTACGAGACAAGCCATCGATGTCATACGGGCTGTGTCACTCATGTGTAACGCATATTAGCCATCAACATAACATGCATTGGCACGCAAGTCCTCCATATCATCATCCGAGTCGGCATTTGCCATAAAGCTCTGTTCTTTGTGCGTGAGAGTTCCACCGACTTCATCCTTAAGAGCCAAAAGAAGAGCCTTCTTTGAAATAAGCATTTCCCTTAGTCCTTGGCTTTGGGCATGCATTAGCCAGGTGTCCCTTCTCATTGCGGTTGTAGCATCGAAGACCATTCAACCCATTTTGAGCATTTCCTGTTCCACCACTTGAGCTCGATTGTTATTCCTACCCACAGCATTAAACCCTTGACCACCGCCCATCGGACGACCATAACCACGATTACGAACTTCAACTCGTCCATTGTTCACAAATGGCTTGATTCCTTGTATTAGATGAGGCGAATCACGATTGTTGGATTTGGTGGTATAACGGCTAAAGGCATTAGCAATCATAGCAAATCCTTGTTGCAATGCTTGAGCGGATCGGATTCCTCATTATGAAGTACTTGAGCATTGTTGTTGTATGGAACCAATTGATTTTGTTGAGGTTGTTGTGATTGATCGTTTGGTGGGTTTGAAGCATTTGGTTGAGTTCTTTGGTTGAGGAGAATAATTTTGTTGAGCATATAAGGCAAGTTGTTGAGTTTTCGGATGTGTCGGTGGAGCAATTTGAGCACGGAGAATCCTTTCCCTATCAACTTCCTTTTCATGAGGTTTCAAGTAATCGTACAACAATCCGTAGGTAGAATGATGCATGTTCTTCGCTTGACGGAGAAAAATGACATACTTCTCCCATTAGGGACCAAGACTACTTAGGAACTTAGTATTCATTGCAATTCTTGGCATGATGATGTTGTGTTTATCCAAATCATTGATGATGTCGGAAAATCGGTGATGATAAGACTCTAGTGTCTCTCGAGGTTCAATCATGAAGTGTTCATAAGCCAAGTAAATTTTGGATTCCAAATCTTCTTGATTGAGTACTGATCCTTCCATAAGAAGACGAATATGATCCCACATTTTTGTGCGTTTTTGAGCATCAACACTATGAAGAATTGGGTTTGGTAATCCTAAAAGGATGTATTCCATTGCAAGCTCATCAGCTTCATAGTGTAGAAGTTCTTGAGGATTCAAGTGCTTGTAGCAATGTTTGTTTGTTCATCTCTTGGTGGAATGGCATTTGGATCTCCGGTACAATGATAGTAGGCATCTCAAATGGACCTTCTAAGATAACCTTCTTTAAGAACTTTCCATGTGGCTTCTTGAGATCACAAAACCTAAAGAACCTTATCACCCATTGATCGTAGTTTCTGGAAGTGAGCATTGGAGGTCTATCAAGTGATCGACCTCATGAATTGATTGTTGTCCGCTTAAAGCTTCACACATCTTTGCAAACCAAGTGGGTTCCTTCATAGTGTTCCTTGATGGATGTTGATTGAATTCATTTGTGTACGGTTGAACTTGAGGACTTGGTGGTGGTTGAACCATTTGAGGTTGTGGATTTGCAACAAGTTGTGGAGTATGTTGTTGATTAAATTGTTGTTGATAAATTGCTTGTTGTTGATTCCATTCTTGATGTTGTGGACTTAGTTGTTGTTGTCGTTGAGGATAAGTGTAAGGGAAATAGTTAGAGTATGGTGGTTGTGACATGTTGAAAAACTTGTGTGGTAAAATGGATCTTTGTAGTCGAATGAACCTTTGTTGATGAAGTGTCCTTAGAGTAGAAAAGACAAGAAACCCAGTAGCACTTATGCGTAAAAACACCAAAAGTTACGCGTAACAATGAGGAGTTCCGCGTAGGTTTTAGCTTACGCGTAAGTAGGATAAAAGCACTAAAGTTATCCGTAGACAAAAGTTAGGCGTAGAAAGTTAGGCGTAGGATTACCTTATGCGTAGACCTAAGTTTACGGGTAAAGTGAATCTTATGCGTAGAATTTCTACGCGTAAGCTTATGCTTATCCGTAATTTTAGGGTTTTTGCCCAAATGATCTTTTACACTTCCGGATTGCAAAAGATATCCAAAGTCGGCGTATTTTAGGACTTATCCAAGTAAGAAAACACGGAAAAAACCAAGAAAATGAAGATCAAACCAAGGAAAAATCTTCAGCGTAAATTTAGGGTTTTGATACGCGTAGGATTACTCGTAACTTTGATTTTGCCCAAATGTGTTTCTAAACCGATGTTTGTTATGGAATATAGCTTCAATAGTACCAAAAGAACACAAAAGTGTGAATTTTGATGTACCAAAAGCGCTAAGCGGGTTCTGCGTAGAAGCGACACCCACGAACAAAAACAAGCTTAAAAGCGTAAATCCACGCGTAAAGTTTGAAACTTTTTGCCAAAAACCAGTATTTTAACACCTCAAAACATTGAAAGTACAAGAATCTTGGATTAAAAAGTGTAAAAAACGAGTTTTTAATAGAACCAAAGATGGCGTTATCTTTACGCGTAAGACCTTAAACCAAAAACTTCAAAAACAAAGTGTGCACCCAACTATTTGGCGATTGATACCACTGTTAGGTCACTAGTTTTACAAACACAAGTTATATAGAAAGAGATGAAGGCGGATGAACAAGCTACACACACAAACACACGTTAACAATGATACGGTTTAAGCAAGAGTGTATGTGAAGAGAATAACTTGAACAACCCACTCTCAAGTGAGGGTTATTACATGGTTTATATAGGCAAGGAGCTAGGGCAACACTCCCTCTCCTTCCCTATTCCTTATTGGGCTTGGGCCAAAGCTTATGGGCCTTCTACATAAGCTTGACCTTAAACAAACATAAAGGCCATAATAAAGCTACCTATTACATATGAAATATAAATACTTGAAATACTGTTTAGGAGTGATTCCAACATTGTTTCCACTGAAGATAAAGTACTGATAAGAAGTATTGAAGTTAAATTGCTCATTCATTCAAGATACAGCTTACAGCTTACAGCTTACAGCTTACAACTTACATTGCATACAATCAACTTCAAATGGAAATACAAGATTCATAACTATACATACTAAGTTTCTATCATCTACTAGCTCATATCATCTATTCCAACTGCTGGATATGCATGACCAGGATATGCATGACCAGTACGATGAGCTAAGGATCAAAATGGGAAGGATGGATTAAGGGAAACGAAGATGATGAAGATGAATACATCAGATGGATGTGTGATATGACTGTGTCCTTTGTGCTTCATCTGGCCGTTTCACCAAAAGCAATCAATCCATCTTCCTTTTGCCCTTCCCTTTCTGATATGAGATGAAGTACCAAACCATGGCGGAAGAGCGAACACCACCTATTTAGGTTGAGGTGGTGGAGGTTGAGGGTGTGAAGTTATCTCCTTAGTGGAGTCATCAGAGTCATCAGAAGATTCACTTGGATCCACTACACTATCATCTTCAAAAGAAGGGAGAAAGGGGGATTTTCTTGGTCTTGATGTTTGTGAAGGTATATAGAGTCGCCAAAGGTTAGTATCATCACTTGATGATGATGATGATGGAGAAGAGGTTGGATCTATAACCTCTGGTTTGGTATTCATGGTTGATTGTGGTTGATTGTGGTTTGTGATGAAATTAGGGTTTTGTGATGAGAATTGGGGATAAATGATATCTGTGAAGTGTGTATCGGGATTGTTTTATAGACGGATTTGAGGTTTAATGTATTTTAATGTGAGTTAGATGGCACAGTAACGCTCCAGATATTTACTGAGGATATCTTTTATCTTAAGTTGTTTCGCTGGCAATTACCTCAGCAGATTGACCGTGTTTCTGCTGAAGTGTTACCTCTTGGTTAAAAGTTGAAATACACGTAAGATATAGTCAACTTAAGTTCCAATATTTTTGACTATAATTTGGGCAACTTATACCAACTCATTAAACACATATCTTTGCTTCAAATTAAATGATTCCCTCTTCACTTATATTCACAACACTTCCATTTGCAAGAATCATAACCCTAACTTACAATTTTACTGATTTGAATAGAAAATCAATAATAGAAGTGTGTAGTATGTGGGTAACTCAAACGTATTAGGTTTGAGCACCGAGATCGTTCCGAACGAGGGTTGAATGGAATTTCCAACTCACGTCTCAATAATCTTAGGGATTCAATGAGAAAAGGGGTGAAATATGATATATTCTAAACTACGGGATAAGGAAAGTAAAAGGAACATATAATCTACGGGAAATCCTAAGAACTAAGGCAAACTACTCAAATCTACGCTAAAGCAAAAGGAATTTAGAAACGTTTAATAAAAAGCAACTACGTCTAATCTAGATCCTAAAAATAACCTAAAATGACTTTTATGCTAAAAATGATATTAGAAAACTATTTTAGAATTAAAACTATTTTTTTTGGAATTTTCTTGATTTTATAAAAATTAAAAACTAATTATTAACTAATAAAAATGAACTAATTATCTAAAAATTATCAAAGAGAGAGGGAAAAATATGGAATTACTTTCTAAAAATCTAAAATATCATAAAAGACTTTTCAAAACTATTTTTGTAATTTTCTGATTAATATTCTAATTTCTAGGAATTTAAATCTATTTAAATCAAATTTAAATTATTAAAAATACCAAATACAAAGAGAAAAATAAGGAAAAATATTTTTTATGCTTTTTATATTTATCTTAATCTATTAAAATTGAAAAATTATTTTTTGGAACTTTTTCTCAATTAAATGCAATTAAAGCTAATTTAAAATGATTAAAAACTGATTTTAATTAAGAAAAATAGTAAATGGTGACTAAAAATTATGAAAATATCAGGGAAATATTAAAATGTTATTCTAAAACTGAGAAAAAGATAAAAACTAGGGCCTATTTGGAAGAAAATGCAACTGATGTGTAAAAGGAGCTAGAATAAGCACTTGGAAATAAGCAAATAAGCTCTACAGTATACCAACTGATAATATAAGCTAGACTATGCTAAAATGACTCTAAAGCAACTATCTACCTCTAATCCTAATACCTAATAAGTAGTTTAACAAGCAATGAGCTAACTAATCAATAAGCAAAACCTGAAAACTGGACCTAAGTTTAAGCAGTTGAAACCGCGCTTATCTAAAATGCTAAAGGGAAAAACAAGAGTGGAGATCTGAAGCCTACCCAGCAGAGAATCTAAATCCAAAATTATAGCTAATGAGGACAAGAGATGAAGAAGTTATGGAACTAATAAAAATGGCCAATAGGAGCATGTCACACAGAGCTGAGCGTAAATGGTACTAAAATGCAGGCTTATCAAGCTATCAAAAAGGTCTAAAAGCTTCTATAGGCAACCTAAGCTCAAAAATCCTAAGACCGAACTTAAGCTACTGAGAGAACCAATGATCAAGCAATCAAAGTGGAAGCACAAGCTTGCATAATAAGCTAATTTGATAAAGAAGTGCGCCAAAAAGAGTATGACAGAACGTGAAATTAGCAAAACCTAATAAGCTATGGTAAAAACTCCAAAGTACAAACAAAGTTTAAACAACTATTATGCATCATGTAAACTCTCGATGGAGCTCAAAAGTAGACATCAATCTCATCAAATTAAGCACTATTAAGCTTTAAAAAGGGACTGTGAACGAGACAGAAACAAAGATTTGAGACAGGAATGATAAAACAATGGAAATCACAAATTCAACTTGAAAACCTTGAGATTTTAACCGAAAGCTTTAAAGGTGCTTGAAACTACTACTGATTTACTCCATCTAGCAATTTCCAAAAATCATTCAAGCTTAGAATGCAAGCTATTACCAAACACTACTTCAAGTTGGACAAATGCATATAATCATAATTAAAACTGATGAACTCTAAATAAACTAGATGTAATCACTCAACTAAACTCAAAAACTCAGCATCTCAACAAGTTAAAAAACAATCATAATCTAAAACTGGATTAACTTTCAAATTTGACCCGAGTTGACTGATGTTGACTTTTATCAAAAACTCAAAATTAAGCAGTATGAGAGCAGAGATAAGCTCACTTAAGCTTTCACAAGCTTAACTGAGCTTATTTAGTGACAGGACACTTTAATTAAACAAACTTGAATGAGTGTAATCTTTAAAAGAAGCTAAGTGAGAAATAAAGAACTTTTGCATTAAAGTAAAATGAGTTTACAATTAATAATGAAAATTACACTGTAAAAGACTTTACTAAGCTACTAAAACAATAAATGACAGCAAATGAAAGGGTCAAAATCTCTCTAAAGCTTAAGAGATTGGACAAGAAATAAAGTGAGCTTAGAGGTCTTTTTATAGCAGAGAAATGAAGCCTTGGATGCCTCGAGAAGCTTAGAAGCTCTAATCATGACCATTCATTCCTCTCTGTCATCCATTCTATTCTGGCCTTGGATTGGATGGATGATGTGTTTCGCCAATCACAAGCTCCTCAAATGTCCACCTTGGCAATCCTTGACAAGTCAGTGATTCTAGAGAGTGGATAAGATGCTTAGTACGATGCTGTGTGTTTGGGATGGTAAATAGTGGTGTACGGGTGTGTTGGGGTGAAGAAGGGTATACTGAAAAAAGGCCGCGTTTGTTTTGATATTGTTTTTCAAAGTGGTGGTTTGGTTCTTTTGACCGGGTTTATAGTCGGGTAAAAGGGATTTCTGGGGGTGTTATAAATGCACTGTAGGATTATTGGTGGCCGGGTTGGAGGTGTAGGATTGGGCCAAGTGATTCATTTAATGGATATGGGCCAAATGCTATGTGTTGGATAAATGGGTTTGTATAAAAGGATTAGTAGTGTGATTATTAAGTGAACCAAGGACCAATCATGCAACTTCGGATCTTCATGCCGCCAAATCTCAAAGTTGAGGGCCAATTTGCCAATTCTTCAAACTTTGATCAAATCTTCAAAAATCATCCTCAGAGATTAGAAATCATCATAAATGCTCACCTCCGCCTTAAGCTCTCTTGATTCCGTGTTCTGCAGATTTTACGTCCGATTGAGTCCTTTTTGCGTGTTTTTACATATCCATACCGCACAGCACAAACTCAAGAAACCAAATTATTAAATATAAACGGCTCTTTCTTGTTGTTTTGGGTCTATTAAAGAAAAGGTATGTGTTTTAGCACATACCAAAATACCCCAGACGAAACCATTGCCGCGGTCCCTGTTAATGCGTAATCAACTCATTTCTAAAACCAAGGATTTCAATCTCTTTCTACTAAACCTATGAAGAAGTAGCAAAGATTCTCAAAAAGAGATTAAACACCCTTAATTCTAAAAAACCCGTTACCTTTTAATTCACATGCATAGATATAACGATTAGCACATCCGATGAATGACGGTTTGTTGAACTTTCATGTCGATCAATAACTCCAACATTTTTTCAAACGACACGTTAGGATCACGGAGTAGAAAACACAACACAGCGTGAAGTGACCATATGGATAGAATACATCGTCCCTCGATTTTCACTAGTCCCAAACTAAGCGTAAAACCGAAATCATTGTTACAAATGACTCTAGATGCTAACACTACCCATGGAAGTTACTTGTGTAAATACCTTTTGTCCCATTTTCCTATTTCCTCTAGATTTTTTTATTTTTGAGAAGTGAATCAAATTCTCGTTTTGATAGGAATTATTCGATAAAGATACAAATCTAAGTCGATAATTAGTTATTCGCCTTCTCTCAAGAACCATTGTCGTAAAAATGAGGTCCACATCAAGGAATTTTATTCACTTACTTTTGATTTTTTTTCAATTTTTTTTTTTTACTTATACTTTATTTATATGAGCTGTGAACCACGGAGCTTCACGGAGTAATTCCAAGACTATAGGCTTCATGAAATGAGGATCCCGGCTGGCTAGGCTAAGACCTCATTCAATCCTCCGCTAAAGATCCAAGGGTCCGACCACAATCACAACAACTTTACTTATTACTTTATCACTTATCACTGATTACTCATTTATTTATTACGGATCCTTGATGTGTACCCAATTTTAAAAAAAAGATTCTTTTAAGAAGAAAAAGAACTAACTATCGCCAAAACTCGACATCTCTAATTATTTAGACAGATATGGGGTGAAACAATTTTGTGGGAACAAAAAGCCATAAGTACCTTCGATGGGCTCTAAAGAGAACCAACTACTCCACGCTTAGCATCTAAACTCATAAGTAACTCTATCATTTCTCGATCTCTGCAAATTTAAAAATCCCAAATAATGAGATCCGCAGATGCTTAGCCGATAATTTTTAGATTACCTATGGTTAAGGGAACAAGCTAGGCTCACAACACCGTCAAGTCAATTCTATTCCTACTCACCGAAAGTCAATCAAGGTGTCAAAACATATGTTAACTTAGCAAATGCTTCGTCAAATAATCTCAAGTCTCGCATATTTAAAGTCACTCAGGGAAACTTGCAAAATCTTGGCCTTTTGAGCTAGAATTCGCATTTTATAGCTTCTAATCTAAGAGACTAGCAAAACTATTCAATCAAAAAGACTTAACAAAAGCTTGAAAAATTTTTAAATTTTGCTCATTTTTGCACAATTTTTCATTTTCTAAGGAAAAACGGGGTTACGAGAGTACACGACAGAAATACAAAGCAAGTGCGGTCAAATCAAATCGAAGATTACCCTACCCCGTGACTAGAACGGAACATTGTCCTCAATGTTTAAAGCAAGGGTATCCCGAAAATCTAAAAGCCGTTTATTAAGTATGCTAGAAGATAAACGTTAGTCGATAAGATTAGGATATTGGATTTCCATCAGCAACGATCATGAAACTCGAGTGGAGAAATGACAAACTTCGAGCACGAGAGTCTTCATATCGGGAACATCCTAAACACAACATCACAAACAACCAACACGAGAAATCGAAGAGGCAGACCCCTTCACGTCACTTATTAGAAAATAGAAAGAAGATAGATGATAAGCATGGGGTGCCTCCCACGAAGCGCCATTTTTTAAACGAAGTCGCTAGCCTGACTCGCCCCCCGAATTCATTTGTCCTGGGGAAGAAAGTGGTAGAGATACGGGTCAAAACGGTGTCCTCATTCCGAAAGAATGAGACTGGTGGTTTGGGAGGAAAGAAAATTTTCGGGCTCAAGCACATAAGGAATGATTCCTCCCAAACTCACATAAGCATATGTGAAAGATCGATCCATCATCCGGTGGTTTTATGGTGGACGCAGGATCGGATCAAGTGAGAAAACTCCAAAGAAGACGGGAGCTTATGGTAAGGGATAAGATGTAATGGCTCAAAAATGAAGGCATCCAAGAGAGGATCCTTATCACGAATAATGGTTATAACATAAAGCTCATCAATGAATATCCCAGGTTTAAAGATTTTATCTTCACATGCGGGCTCAACGGGATAAGTGATGGTGGACTCATCAGAAGAAGGAGAGTCAAAAGAACCATCAAGAACAACCATAACATCCTCAATACCCGGTGGTATTGGGTCATCAATAGGTAAGTCGATTTCTTCCATATCAGAATCACGTGGCGATTTATCAAGAATATCGTCTTCAACTATTTCAAAATCAATCTCCATAATATCCTCAGTGTCGGATTCATTACTTTCTTCAACATCACATGACGGAGAGAAAGGCGGAACACGAGTGGACAAGTGGTGTGCTCGAGAGCTAGCAATATCCACACTCCGGTAGGTCTCGATCGGACTCAAAATCTTGGTCAAAAGAGGATTAACTTCAAGAAAAGGTGTAGTCATCATGAACTTGAAAAACTGGATTTGAGAAAATCCCGGTAACTCCTGAGATGTCAAGAGAATCACATAAAAGCGAATCACAATCACTATCGATACATCCCCTGACTCAGAAAACATCTCATCATGATCATTCGAAATATCAAGAGAAAGCTCATCACAAATATCATCAACAACCCACTCTCTCGATTGGGATAAGGCTCAACACAAGAAGATTCCGTTTCCGAATAGTATTAAGAGGCTCGCCCCCATTATGAGAGAGAGAGTCAACGGTTCAACAATGTTTGAAGAAATAGAATCATCGCTCTTCCAATACGATATCACTTCATCCTCGGCCGGTGAAGTGAAGGGAAGGGTCGGAAATGAAAGGCTCGAAACGGGAGGGTTTCATTCGACAAACTTTCATAATATTCTTTCATTTGGATGGAATCATCAATCATGTCGATGTAAGTCGCGAGCCATCGGCACGCCTTGCAAGTGCTTGCCTCAATTGTATTTCTTCAAGGCATTTTTAATCAGCCGCCTCTTCTTCGTAATTTATCATAGATCTTTCGTAGATGGAGACGCTCGATCTTCGCAAGTAATTCACCATAAGTTTTCTGATGAGGATCTTTTTCGATACCATGTTTATCCATAAATTCTTCGAGTGTATTAATACATCTTTGGAAACTATCTTGAGAATTTTCGGAGGTTGTGGTTGAATCTCTGTATGTGGAGGTGGGTTATAAGCATAGTCGCATTATCACAAGGAACTTGCTCGTAGCAACTGCCTCTCGTGATTCCGACAATCGGAATTAACGTGCGGACCTCCACAATACTCACAACAGTATGTTTGTTGTGACGGGTTTGGTGAAGTATATGGATAAGGTTCATAACCAAAGTGTCTGATTGTTATATTGAGTTTGGCATTGAAAACCTTGGTGAGGACCTCCATAGTACTCACACGAGTATGACTCCGTCTCATGGTATGGGGATTGGTTAAGGAAATCGGTCAGAATAGGGATATTGGTCAGACACAAAATCGTCTCTCGTATTCACAATGCTACAACGGGACAATTCCCACCATTTTGAGGTCCCCACACCATTGACAACCATAATGGTAAGACGAAGACATCGAGAAGAATTATATGAATAAGAGGGTAAAGAGATAAAGAATTGACGGTTCAGAGGATAAAGAAGAATATTTTTGGGTTTTTAAAACAAATTTTGAAAAGGAAAATCTTTTTGGGTTTTTATAAAAAGGGATATGTACAAATATCAACGATAACTCCACGAGGAAGGATCTTCAAATGCACACGATACGAGACGGAATACGAAAACTCGCTACAAGCCCTCCCCGGCAGCAGCGCCAAAAATTGATTCGATGAGAAAACCAATAATAGAGATGTGTAGTATGTGGGTAACTCAAACGTATTAGGTTTGAGCACCGAGATCGTTCCGAACGAGGGTTGAATGGAATTTCCAACTCACGTCTCAATAATCGGGATTCGAATGAGAAAAGGGGGTGAAATATGATATATTCTAAACTACGGGATAAGGAAAGTAAAAGGAACATATAATCTACGGGAAATCCTAAGAACTAAGGCAAACTACTCAAATCTACGCTAAAACGCAAAAACGGAATGAAACGCGAATAAAAAGCAACTACGTCTAATCTAGATCCTAAAAATAACCTAAAATGACTTTTATGCTAAAAATGATATTAGAAAACTATTTTAGAATTAAAACTATTTTTTTTGGAATTTTCTTGATTTTATAAAAATTAAAAACTAATTATTAACTAATAAAAATGAACTAATTATCTAAAAATTATCAAAGAGAGAGGGAAAAATATGGAATTACTTTCTAAAAATCTAAAATATCATAAAAGACTTTTCAAAACTATTTTTGTAATTTTCTGATTAATATTCTAATTTCTAGGAATTTAAATCTATTTAAATCAAATTTAAATTATTAAAAATACCAAATACAAAGAGAAAAATAAGGAAAAATATTTTTTATGCTTTTTATATTTATCTTAATCTATTAAAATTGAAAATTTATTTTTTGGAACTTTTTTCTCAATTGCAATTAAAGCTAATTTAAAATGATTAAAAACTGATTTTAATTAAGAAAAATAGTAAATGGTGACTAAAAATTATGAAAATATCAGGGAAATATTAAAATGTTATTCTAAAACTGAGAAAAAGATAAAAACTAGGGCCTATTTGGAAGAAAATGCAACTGATGTGTAAAAGGAGCTAGAATAAGCACTTGGAAATAAGCAAATAAGCTCTACAGTATACCAACTGATAATATAAGCTAGACTATGCTAAAATGACTCTAGCAGCAATACTACCTCTAATCCTATAATACTAATAAGCTTTAACAAGCAATGAGCTAACTAATCAATAAGCAAAACCTGAAAACTGGACCTAAGTTTAAGCAGTTGAAACTGCTTATCTAAAATGCTAGAGGGAAAAACAAGAGTGGAGATCTGAAGCCTACCCAGCAGAGAATCTAAATCCAAAATTATAGCTAATGAGGACAAGAGATGAAGAAGTTATGGAACTAATAAACCGGCCAATAGGAAGCAGGCTGCTGCTGCACGTGAGAAAATGGTACTAAAATGCGGCTTATCAAGCTATCAAAAAGGTCTAAAAGCTTCTATAGGCAACCTAAGCTCAAAAATCCTAAGACTGAACTTACAAGCTAATGAGAGAGAACCAATGATCAAGCAATCACAGTGGAAGCACAAGCGCTTGCATAATAAGCTAATTTGACAGAAGTGTGCGCAAAAGAAAAGAGTATGACGAACAGAAATTAGCAAACCTAATAAGCTATGGTAAAAACTCCAAAGTACAAACAAAGTTTAAACAACTATTATGCATCATGTAAACTAACATGGAGCTCAAAAGTAGACATCAATCTCATCAAATTAAGCAGCTATTAAGCTTTAAAAAGGGACTGTTGAACAGACAGAAACAAAGATTGAGACAGAATGATAAAACAATGGAAATCACAATTCAACTTGAAACCTTGAGATTTTAATGAGAAAGCTTTAAACTGAAACTACTATTTACTCCATCTAAGCATTTCCAAAAATCATTCAAGCTTAGAATGCAAGCTATTACCAAACACTACTTCAAGTTGGACAAATGCATATAATCATAATTAAAACTGATGAACTCTAAATAAACTAGATGTAATCACTCAACTAAACTCAAAAACTCAGCATCTCAACAAGTTAAAAAACAATCATAATCTAAAACTGGATTAACTTTCAAATTTGACCCGAGTTGACTGATGTTGACTTTTATCAAAAACTCAAAATTAAGCAGTATGAGAGCAGAGATAAGCTCACTTAAGCTTTCACAAGCTTAACTGAGCTTATTTGAACAGTAAGGACAGCTAATTAAACAAACTTGAATGAGTGTAATCTTTAAAAGAAGCTAAGTGAGAAATAAAGAACTTTTGCATTAAAGTAAAATGAGTTACAATAATGAAAAATTACATTTGAAAAGACTTTACTAAGCTACTAAAACAAAAATGACAAGAATGAAGGGTCAAAATCTCAAAGCTTAAGAGATTGGACAAGAAATAAAGAGCTTAGAGGTCTTTTTATAGCAGAGTGATGAAGCCTTGGGATGCCTCCTGCGAAGCGCCTAGAAGCTCTAATCATGACCATTCATTCCTCTCTTGTCATCCATTCTATTCTTGGCCCTTGGATTTGATGTGTTCGGCCAATCACGCTCTCAAATGTCCACCTTGGCAATCCTTGACAAGTCAGTCTTCTAGAGAGTGGATAAGATGCTTAGTACGATGCTGTGTGTTTGGGATGGTAAATAGTGGTGTACGGGTGTGTTTGGGGAAGAAGAAGGGTAATACTGAAAAGGGCGCGTTTGTTTTGATATTGTTTTTCAAAGTTGGGTGGTTTGGTTCTTTTGACCGGGTTTATAGTTCGGGTAAAAGGGATTTTCGGGTTGGGGTGTTATTAAATGACCGATTATTAAGTGGCCGGGTTGGAGGTGTAGGATTGGGCCAAGTGATTCATTTAATGGATATGGGCCAAATGCTATGTGTTGGATAAATGGGTTTGTATAAAAGGATTAGTAGTGTGATTATTAAGTGAACCAAGGACCAATCATGCAACTTCTGAATCTTCAAGGGCCATTTCTGCCAATTCTCAAAGTTGAGGGGCCAATTCTGCCAATTCTTCAAACTTTGATCAAATCTTCACAAATCATCCTCAGAGATTAGAAATCATCATAAATGCTCAATTCTGACCCTCGCCTGCTTAAGCTCTTTGATCTCCGTGTTCTGGATTTTCGTCTGATTTGAGTCCTTTTTGCGTGTTATTACATATCCATACCTGCACAAGCACAAACTCAAGAAAACCACAAATATTAGCAATAAACGGCTCTTTCTTGGTTGTTTTGGGTCTATTTTGATAAAGAAAAGGTATGTGTTTTAGCACATACCATTTACACATGGCGCTTCAATTGAAGAAAGATCATAACAAAGTTGCTTTTCTTGGAGAAGCAAAGGGTGATGATTTGTATAAGCCAATGGTGGAGTTCTTGAAGAGATCAAAGATTCATTATGCTTTAACGCATTCTCCGGAAGTTGTTTATGAATCATTGGTTACACAATTTTGGGCAACTGCTGAAAAGAGGAGTGACACAGAGATCGTAGCTATGGTTGACGGAACAGAGCATGTTGTAACAGAGGAGTTGATTAGAAGACAGCTTCGATTGGATGATGTTGATGGGGTTTATCATTCTAATGCTGTGGATATTCTTGATGGGCTAAGAACTTTTGGATATCAGGGAACAAGGACTGATATATGGTTCAAGAATCGATTGTGTCCGATGGAGGTTTTGGTTCATACATTGCTTCTGCATAAGCAATAAATCAGGAGGATGGGACCCGTTTCTACTCAACTGATGTGGTATTGTGTGTCTTTCTCAGGGTTTGACTTATAACTTTTCTAGGTTTATTTTTGATAATATGGTTGAAAATATACATAGGAAAAAGCATAAGTTTTTGATGTACCCTAGGTTCTTACAAATGATTTTGGACATTACTACCCAAGCCCAAGCTTTTTGTCCCATAGGAGCTTTAACTTCTAAACTATTTGCTTCAATGAGAACTAAATATGAGGGGGCACATCATCCTTTGTTAGCAGCTATGTTGCCTCAAGACAATGAGGCTGCTGATGAGGATAATGTTGTTAATGATCCACCTTCTACAACTGTTGCTGCTGATGGTAATCCATCAGTTGACATTGATGAAGGCCTTTCTAATGCTGCTGGAGCAACTCATGTTTCTCCTGACCAACCTTCATCCACACCTTCACCTAAACCTAGTTCTAGTCCACCACCTACATAGGTTACTCATGATGATTTTGAGACTGAGCTTAATAGACACATTCATTTGAACCATTTAATGAAGTTTCTCATGATGATGCAGTGGACCATGTTTCTCGAAAGGTCCATGAAGCTCCCATCACCAGCAGCAATCGCTGGAGCTGAGGACCCTATTACTTACATCTGTATATGCTCTAGTGAAGTGATATGTGACTGAACTTGCTGATCTCAAGAAAGCTTTGAGACTAAATCTACATTTGGTGGTGAGATTGTGGAATTGAAAAGGAAGGTTCAGGATTTGGAAGAACAACTGGGTCATAGTGGAAAAAGGATATTGAATGATTCTTCTGATGAGGAGGAAGTGGATACTCAATTTGAGTCACTTGATATTTTGGCTAATGTGGCTCAACAATCTAATGCTTCTATTCCAATGGCTGCTAAATCTGTAAAGCAAAAGGAGCCAATTTTGTTTACTAGAAGGAGGAGAAGGCAATCTTTGAGCAAGGATACATTGCAAAGTGAGGATGTTGCAACTACTGAAGAGCATGCTGTTGCTGATACTCCTATGATGGATGTTGCTATTGAAGTTGGTCAAGCTTCATCTGTGCAAGCACAACCTACTTCTACACCTTCAGCAGATAATTCTGAAGTCTTTCTTGCTGGAAGAAATTTTGATTTGAATCCAGTAGTTGATGTATTTTCAACACCGGTTGAAGATCTGTCTCAACATGTTTCTTCTGATACTAATATGGATGTTTCTTCTGAAGTTCCTGTGAGTGATACTTCTCCAGTTGATCGTTGTTCATAAGTTTGATGATCAAGGAACATATGTAATGGTTGAAGATGAGCTTTGTCCAGATCTGGTAAGTGAACAAGAAAAGAAAGAACAAGAAAGAATGTTAGTTGAGTGTGCAGATTTGAAGAAAAGTGATGAATTGGCTAAAAAGATTGCAGCTGAGTCTACTTCTAATTTACCTTCTGAGAGACAAAAAGAACTGGATGATTTGGCTACTCAGATCCCTGATGCACAATGTGATGTTTATACTCAGCAAACTGCTTCAGATCCTACACTTGCTCAGAGTATCTTAGGTGTAGATTTTGACAGTGAGAATTTTGCTGCACAAATGGTAGCTCTTGGACGAAAGCGAAAGCAAGAGGCAGCTGACAAAAGGAAAGCTCTTGTTGCTCAAAAGAATAAAGAAAAAAGGAAAAACCACCTACAAGCTCGAAGGAAAGCATATATGAGGACAGTAGAAAAATCAGAGTTGTACTTTATATAACTCTAGTCTAACAATGAAACAAGTTTTGGCTTTTTTTTCGATTCTGAGTTGGTCAAGAGGTATAATAGTATTATGAAGTTTACTTCATCTGTCTCTACATCATCATCAACTTTGAAGAGGATTGCTGGTACTTGATGTCTCTAAAGCAAAGAAACAAAAGACAGTTGAAATTATTGATAACTTTGATGATATGTCACTAAAGAAGAGTTCTCCTGTCATTGCTTCTAAAGCATCTTTTGAAGTCATCCATTCAGCTAAAAAGGTTCAATCTGCTGATCCTATTAGTGTTCCTTCTGAAGACACTCCTAAATCTACTCATTCAACTGGGTTCACTCAGTCTCTCATGGTGTTTCTGCTGAAACATTACCTGGAGTGGTACCTGTTGATACAATAGGAGAAAAGTTGGGTAGAGAAGCTGAACAAAAAGCTGCTAAATCTAAGGAAGCCAGAAAGGTACTTGAGAGAATGCATCAGTGGGCTTGATTGTTGCTCCAAATAAGTCTTCATCTTCTACTCCTGCTTCAGATGATCATGATGACTCTGAAGAGGTACCATGTATGGGTATTTATATACTAGGTAGGAGAAAGAAGAGGATGTCTAAAAGGAAACCTTCTTCCTTTTGGAGATCTATGAGATCATCTAGGACACACACATCTAAGGTTAAGAAAACTACTCAGGATAATTCTTTGAATCTAAAAGCTGCTGATTCAACTTTCATTAAGGAAGGCTCTATTGCTGTTTTTCTTGAAGGATCTCATGATGTGTTGATTAATTGGACCTTGACTGATGGGGAACTTAACACTATTCATCGTCTGGATAATTCTACTATGCAGTTCAACTTCTTGAAGGAAATATTTCATTTGGTGGATGGGCAAGATTGTATGATATTGTTACTAAGTATTATGCCCATTCACCAGGGTTCTGGTTTATTTTTATTGGGTGATCTTCAAGTGTTGTTTGATTCTCAATCTCCAAATGGTAAAGGGTATCATATTTGGAAGAATTCACATCAGTGGAAGGTTGAGACTTGGAGATTTTATCCTTTGCCTTGTGTGCATGTGGTGGAGACAAAGGGTGGGATTACTGTTTGTATGTTTGCTGATAAGATTTATCCCTTGTCTATGAGGCTGATGGAAAGAATGCTTAACCAGAATTTAGAAGTTCCTCCGGATCCAATTGGTAATGATAAGTTGCATGCTGAACAATGTGTTGGAATCATTAAGACTCAGCTTCTGCAACATAGAGCATCATCTTGATTGTGGTAATTTGTATAGTTTGTAATATTTGCTTCTTTGTTTCATTCTTAGTTAAAAAAAAAAAAAAAAATTCTGTGTATATTTTTGTTTGTCTATCTTTTATTGCAGGTTTGTTGTTAGGAATTAGAAATTCCCGGTATTAAAGAGTCGGTCACCTCAAGTATATGTAATCGTTAGAATGCTCGTAGTCATAGTAATATTAAGTTAAGTAGTATTTAGTTAAGTAACACCGTGGAGGACGGACGGTCTTTACCCATGTATGCTGATCCACCCGATGTGTGGCGATTTATGTAAGACTATAAATACTCTCTACCTCCCAAGGTAGAGAGTTGGATCTCATAATAATATCTTTCACTTTCTCTCACTAAGTTCCCTAAACCTCTAACTTTCTCTCTCTAGAATTCCATCTATATGCTACCTTGTGTTAATGTTTTGATGTGTATGTGAAAAGTTATATCTTACAATTGGTATCAAGAGCCATGGTTAGATCATATCTTGCACATCTTTGGATTTCTAGTGGTTTTTAGGTGGTTTTGAGTTTGAAAAAGTTTAGTGGTTTTGCATCATTTGGTTGATTTCTTGTGTTAAAGTTTGAATTTTGTTGGTACTTTTATGTTTAGAATCATCAAAGTGTTTAGGTTTTCATTTGGTAAGCTTGAATCATCTTGGTTGGGTTGTTTTGGATTGAAAAGTGAGGTTTATATGGTTTTTCAAGCTAGCGACTTAGTTCACGGAATATTTTTCTTGGTAGCGACTTGCTTCACATTTTTGTAGCGACTTACAGTGTTGGAGCTAGCGAGTTAGATCTAGCGAGTTAAAGTACAAGTAGTGGATTCTCCACTACGGGTAGCGACTTGGTGGTAGCGACTTGGTCGGTAGCGAGTTGCTCTTTAGCGACTTGTGTCTTAGCGACTTGTGTAGCAATTCTTTGCCAAAAATTTTGTTAGCGACGATGCATAGCGAGTTACTACTTAGCGACTTGTTTTTTCTATTAGCGACTTGGGACTCTAGCGACTTAGGGGGTGTAGTGGGTTAGCGACTTAGTGCATTATCTTCTAGCGACTTGGTGCATCATCTTAGCGACTTGGTTTAGAATTCTTAGCGACTTGTTGACTTTTACCGACAAAACTTCAAACGGCTATAACTTTTGATCCGTAACTCCGTTTTCAGCGTTCTACCCATCAAAACGACGTGAGCGAGAAGAATGTCACGCCGAAGAACTAGGTATTAAAACCTTTGAGGCTAAATCGCTCTGAACAGAAGTTATTGAGGTTTTATGTTTTAGACCTAAATTTCTAGGGAAAATCGTGCATAAACCAATCCAAATCTCAACCAAACAACATCTCTGCTTATCCCACAAACAATCATAAGTCCTAACACACAATTGTCTATCATTGTGTCGATCCATCATTCATCTTAACACATTCCATTGGTCATTGCTTAACGGTTTGGTCTTGATTTAGTAAAATCCCGCGAAAGATTCTATTTCTCGGTTTAAATCATAGACTTGTAAAATCCGTGCATTCTACACCACATCATGTCTTACTCTACTGACCCGATGATTTTAGAAGTGCTTAAATTGTATGATCTTGTGGACAACAATGATAAAGTATGCTACACTGAACGGTTAAAGATGTTTGAATTGAACAATGAGGATGTGAGATCTTCATGTTCAGAGTACAATGAGAATGCTGCATAAAATGGAATGCAGACATTGAGCCATATCGGCTACTTCATCGCACCTCATACAACTGTTATCCATAGGCGGGGATCGAACATGTAGTGCTCTTTTCCGCCAGGGACTTACCTACATTGACAAACTTGTTGAACTTAGAACACTCAAAGCTGCAACTTACCAATAAAGAGGTTCAAAAGGATGGTTCCAGTCAGACTCTTCAAGTAATCTACAAACAATTTCAGCCATTCATCAGTTGGGAATATTCAGCAGATTACGATCAACACTTGACTGGAATTTCCTTCAAAAACATACTGGAATGGAAATTGAGGAATTCATTGAGACATTTATCCAACTCATGGATAATGTGAAAAAGTACATTGAAGAATCTGCTCAAAAGAATGAAGACGTGAATGAGTGTAGTGCGATTGAAAGATTGTTGTGATAAGTTGGGTAATGTATATGTTGAAGAATCGGGTGTTCTTTGAATGCGAGATATGTCAGTGACAACAAAATATGATGAGTCGGATAATGGAAAAATGGAATCTTCGTGCTCAAATTCACAAGAGTGCACGAGACACAACCTGTGCAAGTTAATGCAAGGCGCTCCATGGAAGCTTCGGATGTACCAAGATAGAGATGCACCGTCACGGCACATGCATGTCAATGCTCAGGTAAGTTGCATGGATGTTTCTGTTGTACCTAGTTGTGCATCTTCTACTCAAAATGATGATTATGAACTGCATGCGCATGAGTCGTTGCATTTGTGCTTGATGATTCCCTTACCACTGAGCTTAACATATATAAGGATCAGGTTGCTATTTATGAACAGCGTGCTAAGTTTGAGTTGACCACCGTGGCGGAAATGGATGTCCAAATACGTACAACTATTAGAAAAAGTAGGTTTAGAGAAAGTATTAAAACAAGTGTTAAACTCCTTACAAGAAAAGCTTTCTAAAACTGCTAAGCAAAAACAGAAACTTCAAGAAAATGTTAAAATGCTTAAGCAAGAATTCAAGGCTAAGGAATCAAAACTTTTGAATGATTTTTCAATCTAAAAACTTTGAAAAACAAGCTTGAAAATAAGTTGTACGTACAAGGGAATACCATTAATTTGCTCACATGATCACAAAGCATAGAGTCTTAAGCGATAAGCATAGCATTCCCCTTGTTGAGGAACCTAATCAGTAATTAAAAGGCTAGAAATGCTCATAAGGTACTGTATGATGGTAATGAGATCCTTAAGCCTGAAGCGAAACCTAGTTGCGTGAGTGCCTGAGGAAGATAAGAATTCAGATGAAGTCACTAGGGAGAAAATGAATAAGAAGCTAGAAGATCCTGAGTGTAAAAGAACAAGATAACGATGAAACCCCATGATTACACTAAGGAAAATTGGATATCCTTAAACATGTTTAAGCCTCAGACTCTATTGACCCCTGAACAAGTGTTCGGGAAAAAGGATATGGACTTGCAAAAAGCTGAAAATCTTGTTGAAAAGAATCCCCTTGTAGGAAATTCCCTAAAGCGACTGTGTATCCTCCAAATACACCAATGCATTTAGTTCCTAGAACTATTGCCACTAAGAGCAAGACCTTAATCAGTCAATATGTTATTCTTCAACTATTTACCGATTTTGAGAAAACTTGTAAGAAAAGGATCACACCTTTGGGATAAGCTGAAGGGAAAG
This sequence comes from Chrysanthemum makinoi, assembly GCA_910596185.1. Classification (NCBI taxonomy): domain Eukaryota; kingdom Viridiplantae; phylum Streptophyta; class Magnoliopsida; order Asterales; family Asteraceae; genus Chrysanthemum; species Chrysanthemum makinoi. Next base: position 81,071,168 of record OU343216.1, read on the forward strand.
GGGTTTTGTGCAAATGAAAGAATGTTATTTAACTGAGGTCATGCCTTTCTTTAAACAACTAAAAGATCATTTTGAGAGTCTTAAAAGGGGATAAAATCAGATATTAAAGAAATGGAAAAGGAATTTGATGCAATGGTAGTTGAAGTTAGTGATTATGGGCGTGCACTAAAATATAATGAGATTGAGAGGAAGAACTTGCATACCTTAAATGAGACTCTTATTACTGAATGTGTTGCTCAAGATATCTTTTCCTTTGCTTCAAATTGCTCTATTAATGCTTCCAAATTTCATGAACTATCATGGCCTAAAGTCTCCCATGATCGTGTCATTGAGCTTGAAAAAACTAATTCTAAACTAAATGAGAAAATTGATCTGGATGATCACGACAATTTGGTTAAACATTTTTCTAAACTAGAAGTTGAGCATTTTAATTTACAACTCAAATATCAACATCTCAAAGAAAATGTCAAAACTTCAAATATCAAGACATCTTGGATGCTCGAGTTTGATGAGTTTTCAAATTAACAAACGTGAGCAATTCAAGCTCATTGCAACACGATCAGAAAGTTGAAAGCCCTAATCTCTCAATTAAAGGGTCAAACGAACAATATGACAGGCTCCCAAATGCCTCCTCCTTTAGATTCGCAGAATTCTCAAACGTTTCATCTTCAAAACCTAGTAAATGCTTTACAAAAGGAAAACAAAAGTTTTCTAGAAGAAAATGAAAAGGTTAAACGACATTTTAAAGAGTTATATGATTCAATAAACGTCACCCGTGACCAAAACAACGAAAAATAACGTCTTTACAAAGGAAATTGAGAATGAGAGTCGAGGAAATGGGAAACGCCACTTGTTTTCAATAAGAATGTTGTCTCAAAATCACCCTTAGATTGCAAATACACTTTGACAGTTAAATATATTCCTCCTCATCTTAGGAATAATGAACATGCTTTTCATGACTACACTGCTCACCTTAAGGATAGTCTAGAATGTCTCCGTGAGATTGTCGAAGAGGATTTCATTAACAAACCTCTTGATAGTGAAATTAGGTTTGCTTGCCTCCAGGCCAAACGATCTCAAGAGCTTCTTGAATGTGTAATTGCAACATGTCCAAAACCCTTAGGTGAAAAAGGCAAAGCGAAAGCCTTGTTCTATGCCTAGTGCCAAACAGGCAATCCGTTCTATGCCTAAAGCCAAGCATGTGACCCTTGATATGCCTTGTTCCATATCTAAATTCAAGCAAGAACCGTGATGTGCCTCCTAGAATTTCAGATCCCGCACTTCTAGACGGGAATGCAAAAAGTAGTGAAGCCATGTAATGTTCCCATCGTTACTTCTACAGATGTTAAGATTGACACTAAAGTTAGCGGGTCAAAACCTAGAAGCTATGCAAAGAAGGATAGGATTACGCAAACTAAAAGTGTTCATGATAAGGAAGTGAAAGAACACCATAGGGACAAGAAGTTTGATTTGAACAAAAGAATCGTGTTAGTTCTAGTATTAGCTCTAAGCTTACTAAAAATAATTCGAGGCCTTATGTTGTCTGCAAAACATGCAAAAATGTTTAATTTCTGGTAATCATGATAAATGTGATGTGTTATTTCTGAGGTCTAAGATTCATAACCCGGTTAAGAAAGTTTGGAGAGCGAAACAGATTAAGCAATCCTGGAAACCTACAGGGAAGGTTTTACCAATGTAGGATTTCGATTGGAAGCCAACAGTCGAATATTCACTGGCAAACCTTGCCCTTAACTAGATCCACTATGCCTAGAGTAGTGCACATTAAGGTTTGGAAGCCAACTGGTAGAATAATCTCATTAAGCACAAAATGTCCCTCGACTAAGTCTGATGCTTCTACTAGTTTAGCTCCTAGTGACAATGACATTGCACCTAGGGTTTCTGCTGATTCAAAGATTGTTTGTGCTAACCAAAAGGACCCCATGAGCACGTGGGGATCCAATGTTTCCAATTCTGTCTTCGTCTGTTATCCAAAGCAGGTCGTACAAGTCGTCCCTTGGTATTTGGATTCGGGCGGCTCTAAACATAATGACTGGGCTCTAAGCAATGACGTCTGTTCACATCAGTTCAGGCCTCGTTCTTCATCATTATGGCGTCTGCAGATAACACTTCAGGCCCCGTTCCTCAAAGAAAAGAAAAGTGTACGCTTCAGTGCGCTTTATCTTCGAGAAGAAGAAATCTTCATGTTTATGACCATTCTCATCGACATTCTTCATCAACAAGCTTCATGTTTCTCCCATGCTCATTCAGTCATCAAATGGATCTACATTCATTAATGTATATTCTTATTCATTCATTAAATGATGATGGATGTTTGAATAATGGTTATACGACTTAAAGTTTGATGACTCTCACTCACTAAGGATAAATGGGATTTATGAGAAGAGTGAATATACTAAATGATGATGGATGTTTGAATAATGGTTATACGACTTAAAGTTTGATGACTCTCCTCCAACGCCTAATGTTTCACTCACTAAGGATAAATGGGATTTATTGTTTGGGATTCATTGGTTCAAGATATGTTTGATGAGTATTTACAACCGCTAGCGAATATTTGATGATCATCAAAGAATATGTGATTCATGAGTTCAAGATATGTTTGTTGATCATAAAAGAAGTACAACTCAGACTACTCAAAAAAAAAAAATCTATTCCAGTTATTCCTCAAGGCGTTGATAATGATTATCATAATATTGAAGTTGCACTCATGAATAATGATCCGCTCTTTGGTATTCCTTTGCCAAATCTTCACGGATTATTGTTCATGAATAATGATCCACTCTTTGGTATTCCTTTGCCAAATCTTCATGGATTATTATTCCTCCATATCGCATGCTATAAATCAAACACATGAACTTCAAGGAAAATGTCTACCTCATCCGCTCGAAGTTATTGGTGTATCCTCCATATCAGTCTCTACATGAATACTTTTAGGAAGAATACATTGATGTTGAGGCATCATTTGTTCTGGTTCATTCAGTGGGTGAATGTACATCCGGTTGTATGTTTATTCACATGTTGGGCATTTGACACAAGTTGATTACTTCGAAGTTACTTTTTTATCACTTATTTGAGGTTGAAGTTGACATTCACAAAGGCGTGATCTTATTTGATAACTTGCTCGAGCTTAAGAATTAGAGTTGAAGTCTTGGGTTATCTAGTTACCAGCAGTCGAGGTGGATGGTTGAAGACCTGGTTAACTATCACTATTAGGAGTTACGTTGTTTTACTCAGTGTCACGCGTATATTACGTTGTGGATAATCACAAGAGGTGTTAATGTCTCATACTTTAATTGAGTATTGAGTACTTAAGAGATTTGCTTGAAGCATAGATTCTCGACACCGTTCTTCCATCTTTAAGTGCAAACTTAAGACACAAATGCGGGGAATTCGACTTCAGTTTCAAGTTTGGTATATTGGATTTTTCTTCAACAGTGGTCACTTCAAATTGTCTACATATGGGTTGATAAAGATAGTCGGAGAGAGTTTATGTAGCAGTTGATTCTCACAGGATTCATTTGGGCTATTTGAGTTCTTCTCACAAGATTTCAAGTTTATGGATATATTATGTTTTGCTGATTCTGAGGTATCAAAACCATTTGGGGAAGGATATATTATTCCAACTATTTGGGGAAGTGGTCTTGAGACCTTTGGTTTATATTACTTCAGTGTTCAGTTGGAAGAAATGTGAGAAGAATATTTGGAACGTGAGATGATACTCCCTATCGACATCTTATATACGGTTTATGATAAAGTGCTTCCGGTTATATGCACAACATGTTCACTTGATCGAGCTAATTCAGTTATTTCAGAGTTGACATCCACAGAGATGATTAGTGACTCAACATGTTACATGGATGTCATCGCTCTACTTTGTTGGGTACATGTGTACATTATGTGCTGATTGGTTATATGTTATATAACCGGAATGCACTTGGTAAAATGAAGATGTTGATATATTGTTCCCCTAAATAGACAACCGGTCAATCTCGAAGAGTAAGGTGTACATCGGGATGCACAAAGAGGTTCATGTGATCGGGTCGTAATCGTTAATCTGGATTTGATGACCACTGAGACGATCAATGTTTCAACTTGTTACTTCGGTGTTCTCGTGTTCTTCGTGGTGCTGAGCTTCATTCAATGAGACCGCTTTGTATTCAACTCTACTTCTTAGGGAAATGGTCTTTATTCGATGTTTGTCGGTTTGGGGAGAAGCTACCAAAGATTCAAATTGAGAAGGCTCATGTCCGCGATTTTCTTAGAAGCCTCAATGCTTTGGTGCGAAAGTTTAAGAGATGTTGATTCCTTTCTTCTACAACGCTTTGAACGATATCTTTATATCGGTACTCATTTCATCATTCTCTTAAACTAATTTATCTCTTGTAAATATTTATTCAAAAAACAAAATACAAAATTATAAAACCTTCAAAAATTCAAATAGAAAAATATAAAACTTTCAAAATCCATAAAAATTTGAAAAATTCAAAAATCTTCAAAAAAAATGTCTATTTGTTTGTTTCTCATTCAAAGAATGACACGACTTTAGATGTTGTTCATTCAAAAAAAAAAAATAAAAATATATATATATATATATAAAATAAATAAAAAAAAAAAAAAAAAAATATATTTTTGGGAGAAAGAGAAACGATGGTTTATTGTCATTTTCAGGCAATAACCCGTTTTAAAAGAAAGAACAGAGCCATGTTTTACCATGTTTTCAAATTCCATGCTCGGATTCTATAACATTTATCTCAATAAAACTAAATGCTGAAAAATAACTCGGTCTCTATTTTTGATAATCATCGACTTATCTCGTGTCTCTATCTCTCAATCAACAACTTAGGTCATTGATTGAGGGGAGAATGATTTCAATTAAATTAAAAAGTTATTTGGCATTAAATTGTTTTCAAAAGATGCATGTTTAACCAATGGAGTTTAAAAATCGATCCTTATCGCTAAAAACGCTTTCATAATCAATTCACAATTCTCCTTAAAAGCTTTCAAAATCAATTTAAATCTATAAGAGATCACAAATCTCAAATGTTTTAATAATTGTGATCGGGGGAGAAGTTGTGATTTAAATAGATTTAAACCGATAATCAATAAATGGTTTCTTAAGGATTAGCATGTTTGCCTCCCACAAGTGACAAACGATTTCAAATTTTCCATGCACACATTGAGGGAGAGCATCTATAATTTAAAACGTAATCATTTATCTCAATGTGCGGTTCCCTAGTATGTGTAAAAATTCTTTCAAACCTAGAAGCACATATTGAGGGGGAGCAAAATCATGAAAACCTCATCCTTCCCCAAAATGCTTTATCTACTTGATTCGATTGGGGAAGTGATGTTGATATCTTTTAGAAAATGGTAATCAAAGAAGTTAATTCTTTCTCTTGCCTCCGTGTGCAAAACATTTTCAAATACTTGATGCACATGTTGAGGGGAGTTCTCGTTCTAAAAATATCAAAAACAATTCAGGTACAAAATGCTTTGATAATATATCACAAGTATCTGAATTGATTTTCAAATGGTTTTCAATTGGTTCCAACGCAGATGAACAATACCAAAAAGACCTACCAACTTTACTTTATGTATGGTGATATAAGGATGATAAGGTTAGGTATTTGTTCCCAAGATCCTGAACCGGAGGGATCTACCCAGGAACTATCCACTAGTTAGTGTAGAGTTCTTAGGTATGATAATAAAAGGAGAAAAATGAGATATGGGAAGAGTGCAGACTGAGATCGAGCTAATCGAATAAACCCAACAAGGTTCTAGCTATGAAGTCTCGTAAGAATGAAGGTTGAAGAATTAAAAAGAATTGAATGAGAAAAGGTGAAAACAAATAGCCCTCCATTTATTCAACCTTAGGGCAGAAACCGGGTTCAATTCATATGCTACGGATGGTAACATCGGTATTGAAGACAAGACGTCATGGACCCAAAGGACGACCGCACTTCAACTTTCCAAACCACTCAAGTTCCTCTTAAAAGGACTTGTTTCATTCTCACGGGAACCGACATTATCTATCGACTTTCTCTTAGAGATTGTTGATATTGAAGAAGGAGACCCTCTCCTAGTCTCCGCATAGGATCCAAATATGCACAAATTGAGTCTAGAGCCACTAGATCATCAATAAATCTCATTAGGACACTTTCAATGAAGACTCTCCGCTTCACACAATGTGGAAAGAGAGATTATATCTTGAGTCCCACGGATTATCCTTGTGGTATTGCCGTAACATCTCGAGTGATGTGTTTACATATTCACGTGAAGATGGAAAGCCTTCAGGAGCCAACATCTAACAAGCTCCTGGTAGGTGGCATGTGAGATCTATTATACGATCAACCATGTGACAACCGAAGTAAACAATGGGGTGATTCAATCTTTTGAATCAATCCCGGTTCGTGTTATGGATTGACGGATACCTTTGAAAAAACCAGTCTTTGTTCTTTAAAACTCTTTTCATTAGCATGTCGAATCGTACTAATTTTTCAAATCTAAAGGTGTTTTATGATTGATAATTGATTTTCATTAAAACCTTCGTTATATTGCAAAACAATTTCTATTGAGCACATCGATTGTTTTCAAATATCTTTTCATCAATCCTGGACTCAAATTATTTGGTTCACTCAATTCGTTGTCTTCTTTGAGATGTTCCGTTTGAGAACAACTAGAGCAGCTGCGAAACCCTCCAAGGAAATTCGAATTATACCGATCACAGTGCGACTTGTATCGAACAACGGGGAACCGTGGGCCTTGTACCTCAATTCAACGAAAGTGATCAAAGACACTTTCGTGCGATTTATTGCTAACCGTTGTATGTGTGCACGCCCGACGCTTGCTAATGCTCGTAATGAAGCGGTCAATTCATAGCCGCATGCTCACTTAACACATTCATCTCAAAAGAAATCATGATTAGTGCATCAATGACTCGGATATTTTCACTCCATGCTCTCGCTACGCCGCCAATATCATGATTCAACAAATGCTTCCGCTACTCTGATGAGAAGATATCATGATCCGGAATGTGAGCATGTCGGTCCTAAAGTCACAACATCACATAATACCAACACCACAAAGGATGTCAGAGATTTTTTGGTGATAATCTCAAATGATGGCTCAAAATTATTATCACGTGGATCAGGAAAAGACCTCCACTTGAAGTAACCAAACATGCAATGTGAAGAATCAATGACTACGAGCTTAGGAACAAAGGACTACATCAAGAATGCAAGAACAATTGTTAATGTCATATCTGTTTGTATTCAATGTAATTTTAGTGCATGATTGAGGTGACTCCTTAGGGGAGATTGTTAGGAATTAGAAATTCCGGTATTAAAGAGTCGGTCACCTCAAGTATATGTAATCGTTAGAAAGCTCGTAGAGTCATAGTAATATTTAAGTTAAGTAGTATTTAGTTAAGTAACACCGTGGAGGACGGACGGGTCTTTACCCACTGTATGCCTGATCCACTGCCCGATGTGTGGCGTTTTATGTAAGACTATAAATACTCTCTACCTCCCAAGGTAGAGAGTTGGAGCTCATAATAATATCTTTCACTTTCTCTCACTAAGTTCCCTAAACCTCTAACTTTCTCTCTCTAGAATTCCATCTATATTCTACCTTGTGTTAATGTTATGATGTGTATGTGAAAAGTTATATCTTACAAGATAATAATGGAAACATTTGTCCTAGACGCGGAGAAATTGCTTTTGTGAAATTGATATGGGAAGAGGTATCATTTTTAGAAACGTTTCAAAAGAGGTTTCTATTGCTTAATAAAAATCGTTTGTCCTTGGAAAAGAAGATGTGTATGTAATTATATGTTTATAATTTGTACTTATTTTTGAAAGAAAATAAGAAAAACTATGAGTTATAAGTAAAAAACTTATCTTGGGTTTTGAAAATTCCCGTATTGTTTGTGAGTTGTGAAATAGAAATCCTAGACTCAGAAAGAAGAAGGCTAGTGTTTACATACCTTGTAGAGTCAAAAATAAATTACGCGTTTGTTGCATTAGACCAAGACCAAGTAGGTTGAATTGTTCCCGCTTCAACGGTTTGGTGAGGACGTCGGCTATGTTGTCTTCGGATGCTACCTTCTCAATAGAGATGTTCCTCTTTTGAACATTGTCTCTTAAGAAGTGATGACGAATCTCTGTATGCTTTGTGCGAATGTAATATTGATTCTTGCTCAAATCTATGGCACCCTTGTTGTCACATAGAATGGCTATGTCGCTTAGATGAATGTCTTAGTTGACTAACGCTTGTTTCATCCATAGTGCTTGTTGGCATGCTTTGCCGGCGGAGACGTATTCGGCTTCGGTTGTTGATATTGCTAATTCCGTTTGTTTCTTTGAAACCCAAGATGTTAAACAACATCCCATAAAAGTACATACCCACTTGTACTTTTTCGGTCATAATAATCACCTGCATGGTCAGAATCTGCATATACAATTGTTTCTACTCCCGTTCCCTTAGGATACCTTAATCCTAATTGTGTTGTACCCTTAATGTATCTAAATATTCTTTTTACGGCTTCTAGGTGTGATGTTTTAGGGTCTTCTTGAAACCTAGCACACAGACAAACACTAAACATGACATCCGGCCTACTTGCCGTGAGGTAGAGAAGGCTACCAATCATGCCACGATATTTAGTATTATCGAAGGATTCGCCGTCTTCATCTTTTGTGAGTTTGGTGTCGGATGACATTGGTGTCCTAATTGGTTTCGATTCTTCTAGCCCGAATTTCTTTAACATCTCTTTTATGTATTTAGATTCATTAAAGAAGATACCATCTTCTACTTGTTTGATTTGTAGACCAAGAAAGAAACTAAGTTCTCCCTTCATACTCATCTCGAACTCGTCATGCATGATTTTAGAGAAATCATCACACATGTCTTGACAAGTGGATCCGAATATAATATCATCTACATATATTAGAACTATGATTATATGTGACTCTCTTTTCTTAGTAAAAAGTGTGTTGTCAACTAACCGCATGGTATAGTTGTGTTTGATTAAAAATGACTTGAGTCTATCATACCAAGCTTTTGGAGCTTGTTTAAGACCGTAAAGGGCTTTCTTTAACATATACACATGTTTAGGTTTTTCAAAATCGATGAAGCCCGGAGGTTGAGCTACATATACTTCTTCATTAATAAAACCATTTAGAAAAGCACTTTTGACATCCATTTGATAAAGCTTTAGATCATTAGCACAAGCATATGCAAGAAGTATTCTTATAGAATCTAATCTAGCCACGGGGGCATAGGTCTCATCAAAGTCTATTCCTTCTTGTTGGTTATACCCTTGGGCAACGAGTCTAGCCTTGTTTCTAGACACTACTCCGTTTGCATCTAACTTGTTTTTATAAACCTATTTGGTTCCTATTATGGTTTGATTACTAGGTGGAGGGACAAGTGCCCAAACATCATTAGAAACAAATTGATTTAATTCTTCTAGCATAGCCATTACCCAACTTTCATCTTTTATGGCTTCTTGTGTATTCTTAGGTTCTATGGTTGAAACAAAACAAAATAAGCTACTTTGGTTTTGAACTTGAGACCTTAATGTTCTTTCGTTTAACTTTCCTATGACCTTATCTACGGGGTGATCTTTGGACTCTTTAATATTTATGACTTCATCATTTAAAGGTTCTTCTTCTTCATTTATCTTTTCTTTATTACTATAGCTTCACTTTCTACAATCTCGTCATCGACAAGAGGTGGAGAGGGTTTGGGTGGACTTTCATCAAATTTTACATTTAATGACTCTTCTACCTTCATTGTTTCTTTATTTAATATGACGTAAGCTTTGCTATTTGGAGAGTAACCTAGAAAAATACCTTCGGTTGATTTAGGATCAAATTTTGTAAGGTAATCTTTAGTGTTAAGAAGAAAACATTTGCTACCAAAGACTCTAAAGTGATCTAACGTAGGCTTTTTGCCTCGTAGTAACTCGTATGGAGTTTTACCTAAGATTGGTCTAATTAAAACTCGATTGAGTATTACGTTGAAGTATCAACGGCATTGCACAAAACTTTGAGGTATGGATTGCTCATTAAGCATGGTGCACTCATTTTGTAGGGTTCTTTTTTTTTCAACTACCCCATTCGATTGGAGTGCTAGAGCGAGAATTTGTGAGTAATACCATTAGTGTCACAAAAGGCTCCAAATTGCACTTCATTATCGAATTCCCTACCATGATCCGTTCTAATAGACACTATAGGATTTCCTAGTTGTCTTTGGATTTTCTTGCTTAATATTTCAAAACAATTAAACGTTTATTCTGTTTCTTTAAGAATTTTATCCATGTGTACCTAGAGTAATCATCCACTATGACCAAAGTGTAGTAGTTGCCTCCATAACTTTGGATAGCGGATGGACCAAACAAATCCATGTAGTAATTCGGACACTTAGTTGTAGCACACCATGTTTTTAGCTTTATGACTAGAATGAACTTGTTTTCCTTCATTACAAGCATCACAAAAGTGATGTTCATATTTTAACTTAGGTAGATCTCTTACTAGATCTTTGGATGATAGCGATTGAAGAAGTCGATATTGGCATGACCCAATCTTCGCCATAAGGTCAAATATCATCCATAGAGGTAAGACACAGTTTGTCTTTAGGTTCATTACCGATTTTAATGACATAGACTCCATGTTTCCTAATCCCTCTTCCTATGGTTATGCCATTTTTTTAATATCTACTACGGTTTCGGTAAAAAGTACATTGCACTTTATCACAAATTTGTCCTATACTTAAGAGAAAGTTTAGGTTTTCTACATTACCACATCGTTAATGGTTAGAGATTTGTTAGAAATCGCATACCTTTACCCGATGATTTTAATTTTGCTATTTCCAAACACCACATTACCCATTGAAGGATTCATATGTAGAATAGATCTTATTGCCGTCATGTGCCTTGTGCACCCGCTATCCTTGACTATTCATCCGGTCTAGGTCGATCTTTAAGCACACCTAAGAAAAACATTAACTCAAAAGTTTGGTCCCCATTTGTTCATGGGTCCATTAGTGTTAAATATCATTCATGTTACATGTAGGCAGAATATGCATTCTATGGTGCAAAGTTTTGAAATGGGAAACCATTTTGCATATTTGGGTTCCATCCCATTTGATGGTTACTTCTCGGGTAAACATTATTAGTGTTGGGAATTCTGCTAGTTATTAAATTCACGATGTTTCACGAAGACTTCAATAAGTTAAATGTTTATGCGAAGAACATAATCTGAAGTAGTATAGTAATGTTTGTTTCTGCGGAAATAGTTATTCCGATTTTTATAGTTAGTTAGGATATGTATGAGCTTTATTAGGAAGTGATAATGTATATCTTATTTAGTTTTACGATTATACGTTTTAGAAACAAGTTAGGGTTCCTTGCCTATAAAAAACACTAGTATGATTGATAACGAAGTTGAAAACAAAGTTTTAGAAATATAAAGATCCATAGAGGATCAACGTGTTCTTAGTTATTGTGTTTGTGCTATATTTGATTTCTGCTAAAGAATATAAGTCGTAGAGATTGTCTATTAGTTTGCTTGTGATTACATAAGTAATACTAACGATCTGAGAGTGCTCAAGATCTATCAAGGTTTACAGCTAACAAGTGGTATCAGCGCCTCGAGAGAGTCTCTACGATACTAAGAACAGTCTTTTCTAAACACTCATACAACCAACACACATCATTCACCATGCCCGATCACAAGATGATATTGAAGTCACCAACAACCGAACACCACCCATCGCAACAACTAAGTCTCTAAAGAACGCCAAGTTTCCTTATCTAAAGAAGCAGGAATACGATTTATGGGCAATGAAGATGCAAAACCGGATTTCCAACATTGATTGGAATATGTGGGAAGTTGTCAGGAAGGGAAACTGCTTGAAGAGAACTACCACAGATCTTGATGGTAATCTTATTCATGTACTCCCAAATCTACTAAGAATTGTTGGTGGTTCGAGAGAAACCAAAGTGAAAAAAATTCTTCTTCAAGCTATTCCTGAGGATCACTTGAGTGATTTTCACTTCATGAATGATGCTAAGGATATTTGGTTGGCAATCAAGGCTAAGTTTGGAGGGAATGAGGAGTCTAAGAGAATGATAAAATCGATGCTAAGACAACAGTTTGAAGATTTTCAAGTCTTTGAAGAGGAAGGAATTCACAAAGGCTATGACAGGTTTCACAAGATCTTATGTCAGTTGAATCAGCTTAAGGCAAAGCCAGATAATGAAGATTGCAACTCCAAGTTTTTGCGATCTTTACCTCAATCCTGGTTACAAGTGAGCATTGCCTTCAAAACTAAAGGTGGGCTTGATATGATTACCTTTGATGAGCTGTACAACAAACTTAAAGCTCTTGAGCATGATGTCAAGTCCTTCCGTCCTCATCTACTGCTAGTCACACAGCCTTTGTTGGAGCCTCCACTCCAAAGATGATCCATGCTCCAAGTCCAACTTACTCATCATCATCATCTTACACTACCACTCCATCAAGTTCTCAATCTACAACTAGTGGTATAATGGAAGATGTGCTTGGATCCTTCTTTGCTGATTATGATCCTCGCAGAACTTGCATATGAGGATATTGATCAGGTAGATCCACTGGAGATGGAAGAGATGAAGTTGAAGTGGAAAGTGGCTATGCTATCTATGGACATCAAGAAATTTGAACGTAAGGCTGGGAGGAAGTTTGGTTTCCGTGGAAGAGATCCAGCCAGGTTTGACAGAAAAGGTCAAGTGCTTTACATGTCATCGGGGTCACTTCTCCGAGAGAATGCAAGGATAGGGGTTGGAGATGAGGTGAGATACTCTTCCTATCAACGAATCAGGACGGAACTTCAAGCCTAGATCCCTCGCTATGGTCACTTTGGATGCCAATGTCGACCGAAGTCACATGAGTCTGAGAATGATGATGGTCCCGTGGTGATAATATTAGGTTGCTAGCAAGTCGTACTTCGAAGATAGGCATGATTAGATTGCTTGATGGGCATCTCTCATGTACAAAATTGTTTGTTTGGTTGTAGTGAACGTTATAATGAACTTAAGGAAGCATATGATATTTTGAAACCTAAATATAATGAATGCTATGTTGAAGTTGAAGCTTATAAACATAGTTTAAAAACATTAGAAAGACAAAAGGTTTGGTTTAAGAAGAATCAAATAGCTTATGATGAAAAGATTAGGGTGCTAGAATGTGATCTAGAATGTACAAAAAATGACTTAAAAGGTCCTGAGAAATTGAAAGTGATGTGTGTCAAAACGTGGTTGAAAGAAAAATTAGATGCAGAAATAGCTAGACATAACAATTGGCAAAAGTCGGCCTAAATCTAGCTAAAGAGCTCTACTCTAGTCAAACTCCTAATACTTCCATAGGCTTAGGCTTTAAGAAATATGTAGGATTAGAAGCTAGAGATGACACACGTAAATCCACACCAAGAGGCTTAGCTAATTATGTCAAAGAAGGTGACCTACATGCTATGTGGATCTATTAGAGAATAATATGCCGTTGACCTTTACATTATCTGTTGACTTTGATGGATCACACCATATAAAAGTCAAAGACTTGAGACCCTGATTCTTCATCTACTGATTTTGTCTCTTGCTCCGACATGACAAATCTTCTCGATCAAGGGTCTACTTCTTATGCCACCTATGATTCAAGTGATAAGTCGACCTACCCAAGACCTCACCCATGCCTCACCCAAGCCTACTTACAAGCCTATTAGAGTTGCCTAAGGAATCATCTTCCAAGACAGCTTCTCAAGACTTGTCTTTTCATTCTTTGAATAATAATTGTTAAAACAATTCTTTTCATGATTTTGTTTGAATACTTCTGCTTGTAATAAAACATCTTTTGGTTTGAATAAATCTTCTAAACAGAAGACATGTTTTGTGTGTGGAAGTAAATTTCATTTAATTAAGGATTGTGATTATCATGAGCAAAGAATGGGTGTTTGTGATGGGAAATCTAGACCAATGTGGACTAATGTTACTAGTATACCACCTTATATTCCACAAGCTACTCATAAACCTTCTCCTTGAAGAAGATCTGTAGCTAGACCATATGTGCAACCAACTAGTTCATACTTTAAAAATGGTTATTGGCCTAGATATGTTGACTCAATGAATGTTGGGAATGGTTATTGGGATACTGCTGTGAAGCCCTCAGCAGGTTGTTCTTAGCCACAAAGGGGGCCTAAATTTCAATGGAAACCCAAGAACAATGGTGGATCTTATAAATCTGCATGGCCTCAATCTAAAGATCCACAAGGTGTTCAAGTCAAGAATGACTTGAGCCTCAATAGTGTACTAACATTTTGTATATTTTTGTTGTTGTTGTAGGATCATCCTCTTAAGCACAAGGAAGTTGGCATTGTTGATAGTGGTTGCTCTAGAAGCATGTCAGGAAACAGAGATATGATGCATGATTTTGTACCCCTTGAAGGAGGAGGCAATGTGACATTTAGTGGAAGTGATGGTAGAATCACTGGGAAAGGGACCATCAAAACACCTCAACTGAACTTTGAGAATGTGTACTATGTCAAGGAACTACAACACTTCAACTTGTTCTCAGTCTCACAAATCAGTGATACAAAGAACAAAGTACTCTTCTCTGAGGATGAATGTCTTGTGCTGTCTAAAGACTTCAAACTTCCGTAAGATACATCTATTTTGGTCGAGAGTTCCTCGCATCACAATCTATACACATTCAACTTAAATGATGTACAAACCGGTGACTTAACTTGTTTGGTGGCTAAAGCATCCCTGAATGAGTCTACAAAATGGCATAGAAGGATGGCATTACGTGAATTTCAAGACCATAAACAAGCTATCTAAACTAGGTCTTGTTGAAGGACTTCCTTCTAAAGTTTTCACCAATGATCATAACTGTGGTTGCCGCAACAAAGGAAAGCAACACAGAGCCTCATACAAAGCTATTATTGCTGTGAGCCTTATTTCAGAACCCTTCTTGCTTCACAGGATCTTTTTGGTCCAACTCAAGTCAGAAGCATAGATCACAAGTATTTTTATCTGGTTATTACTGATGACTTTAGCAGGTTTTGTTGGGTATTCTTCTTGAGGACTAAAGATGAAACCTCTCCAGTTTTAAAGAGTACATTAATCTTGTTGAAACCACCGAACAAAAAGGTTAAAGGTATCCAGTGTGATAATGGGACAGAGTTCAAGAATGTTGTTTTGATAGAACTCTGTAAGTCTAAAGGAATTAAAAGGGACTATAGTACTCCAAGAACACCTCAACAAAACGGGGTGGCTGAAAGAAAGAATAGGACCCGATAGAGGCAACAAGATCTATGCTTGCGCACTCTAAGTTACCCACTATGTTTGGACTGAAGCAGCTGGCACGTTTGTTATGTTCTAAACAGGGTATCTATCTCTAGACCTCACTTTAAGACACCTTATGAACTTCTCTATGGGAAAGTTCCTCGTATTCATTACCTTAAGCCTTTTGGTTGCCAAGTGACTATTTTGAATACTAGTGATCCACTGGGTAAATTTGATGAGAAGGTTGATGAGGGATATATTGTGGGTTATTCGGCTCATAGTAAGGCATATAGGGTATACAATTTGAATGCTAAAAAGATAGAGGAGACTTTGAACCTGAGATATCTAGAAGACAAGCCTAATGTTCAAGGACAAGGTCATGTTTGGTCATTTGACCTTGATTATTTAACTGACTATTTGGGTTATTCTAGACATGTGGCTAATCAAAATGCGGTACACAAGTGTTCCCACTCCATGCCGCTACCATGAATGTTGATTCTGATAGTGAGTTTGAGGATGATGAGCATCCTATTATTGTACCTTCTTTCTCCCTAACAATTTTGTAGGTGACACTTCCAAAATTCCTTCTAATGAGAGTGAAGATGAGTCCAATTATGCAGAGGACCTTGCTAGGCTTCGAACAGGAGTATGCAGCTAATCTAGAAGCTTAGAGGAATGTGAGGAGATTGCAAGAAAGCAATCATGGAAATCACCATTCTGGTGAAAGTGATCCTGTTTCTCCTATCATCACCAAATCTGCTGATAGCCATGTTGTTTCTACCCCGCTCTACTAGAGTGTCAAGATTTGGGAGAACCTTATACACGTTTTCCAAGTCCTTCAAATCTTGGTCATCATCAACCTAAATCTGGCATCTTCACCTCACCTTCCTATGACACAGATTTTGAACCAACTGTGACTAATCTTGATACCTCCATTGATGTAAACACCACTGCTACTAAAAGGATCAACATTGCTCATCCACAATCAAATATTATTGGTGATCCTCTTGCACCGTTAGAACTAGGGGTACTGGACAAGTTCTAAATATGGTCAAGTGGCTTTTATCTCTTATGTCTCAAACCAACAAAGAGACAATCACACAGACTTTGATCATTGTCTGTTTGCCTGTTTTCTCTCCAAGTGGAACCAACGTTACTCAAGCCTTGTAAGATTCAAGTTGGCTTGAAGCTATGCAAGAAGAGATGCAACAGTTCCAAAATCAACAGGTTTGGATATTGGTCCCACTACCGAAGGGAAATATATTGGGACAAAATGGATATTGAAAATAAAGAGATGCAAGGTGTTGTCATTAAAAACAAAGCAAGATTAGTAGCTCGGGGTATACCAAGAGGGGATTGATTATGAAGAAGTGTTTGCACCTGTTGCTAGAGTAGAGGCCATACGGATATTCTTGGCTTATGCATCTTACATGGGTTTCATGGTATATCAAATGGATGTTAAAGGTGCATTTCTGAATGGTGAAATAGAAGAGGAGGTTTATGTCACTCAACCTAAAGGATTTGAAGATCCGGATCATCCACATCATGTTTACAAAGTAGTTAAAGCTCTCTATGTACTACATCAGGCACCAAGAGCATGGTATGCTCGGCTTTCATCATTTCTGCTGAAGCATGGCTATAGAAGAGGTGCCATTGATAAAACACTTTTCCTGAAGAAAATTCCACGTACATTATTCTTGTGCAAGTTTATGTGGATGATATCATATTTGAGTCCACTAAAGAAGCTTGGTGTGGAGTTTGAGGAGTGATGAAGGGAGAGTTTCGATGAGTGCTATGGGGAGCTTACTTTCTTTTGGGTCTCAGTTCGCTAGAAAACTGATGGTATCTTTTATCATCAGACAAATATGTGAGGGACATTTGAAAAAGTTTAATAGAGTGTCGACTGCCACAACACCTTATGAAGCTCCAAAGTCAAAGACCAAAAATGAACCAGATCTACCTATGAATGTTCATTTATACAGATCTATGATTGGTTCATTAATGTATCTAACAGCTTCTAGGTCTGACATCACTTTTGTTGTGAGTGCTTGCTCTAGACATCAAGTCACTCCACTTGCTTCCCATTTGAATGCATTGAAAAAGATTTTTAAGTATTTGAAAGGTCAACCTCATTTAGGCCTTTGGTACCCAAGAGAAAGTCCTTAAGCGGAAGAATATAGTGATAGTGATTATGCTGGTGCAATCTGATAGGAGATCCACAACCAAGGTTGCCAATTCCTAGAAAGAGATTGATTTCTTGGCGGCAAGAAACAAACTATTGTGGCTACCTCATCTACGAAGAGTATATGCTGTCACGATTGTTGCGGACAGTTCTTTGGATACAAAATCAATTGTTGGATTATGGGTATAACTTCATGAACACAACATTTTTTATTGATAATCAAAGTACCATATGCATTGTTAAAAATCCAGCTTTTCACAAGAGAACTAAGCATATTGAAATCAGGCACCACTTTATAAGAGATGCATATGAAAACATTTGATAAAAGTGGTTAAAATTCACACTCATGATAATGTGGCATCTCGTTAACTAAGGCTTTTTATGGACCAAGGTTTCAACACCTTGTGGTTCATATTGGTATGCTTAACCCTTGACTGCAAAGTTTAAGGGGAGGCATATGCCTCAGGGGAGGATTTTGGATGTAAACTTTGTATATTAGTTTATATATTTGCTAACACTAACCAACTTATGTTCTTTTAGTTTGTTTTGGTTTGGTTTGTGTGTTTCTCTGTGTCTGCTTTTGCAAATTGCATATATAAGTTGGAGTTTATTAAGTCTGGAGATGGACATGTAAGCTTAAAAGTTTGTTTCTACTCGAAAGCAAAGTACCTGAAGAGCATATTGTTTCCATCGAAGATAAAGTACTGTTAAAGATGCTCATTCATTCAAGATACCACTTACGTACTACGCTTACATTGCATACAGTCAACTTCAAATGGAAATACAAGATTCATAACTACATGATCTACTGAACCTATACTATGTTCCTATCATCTACTAGCTCATATCTTCTATTCCAACTGCTGGATATGCATGACCATGATATGCATGACCAGTACGATGAGCTAAGGATCAAAATGGGAAATATGGATTAAGGAAACCAAAGATGATGAAGATGAATACAGCAGATGGATGTGTGATATGATTGTGTCCTTTGTGCTTCATCTCTGGTTTCACCAAAAGCAATCAATCCATCTCTTTTGCCCTTCCCCTTTATGATATGAGATAAAGCACCGCACCATGGCACAGAAGAGCGAATACCACCTGGTTAGCTAGAGGGTGGAGGAGAGCATACCACCTGGACGAAAGCAAAAAGCAAGAGGCAACCACAAAAGAAAAGCTCTTGTTGCCAACTAATAAAGCAAAATGGAAAACCACCTACAAGCTCAAGAAAGCATATATGAGGACAAGAGGAAAAATCAGAGTTGTACTAACTCCGTCTAACAATGAAACAAGTTTTGGCTTTTTATGATTCTGAGTTGATCAAGAGGTATAATAGGATTACGGTTTACTTGTCTGCTCTACATCATCATCCACTTTGAAGAGATCTGGTACTTCTGATGCTCCTAAAGCAAAAGAAACAGCAGTTGAAATTGTTGATAACTTTGATGATATGTCACTAAAGAAGAGTTCTCCGCTATTGCTTCGACTCATCTTGAAGCCAACCATTTTATGAAAAGGTTCAATCAATGACCCCTCTTGGTGTTCCTTCAAGACACTCAATCTACTCATTCAACTCGGATGTGGTTCACTCTGCTGAAGTCTCATGGTGTTTCTACGTAAACATTACCCGGAGGGCACCATACTATAGACACGCAAAGTTGGGTAGGGAAGCTGAACAAAAAGCTGCTAAATCTAAGGAGGCTAGAAAGGTACTTGAGAGAATGCATCACAGTACGCCTAAAATAAGTCTTCATCTTCTACCTCTACCAGGATGTTCATGATGATTCTCGAGGAGTAGGAGGGAAGAGAGAATGTCTAAAGGAAACCTTCTTCCTTATGGAGATCTAAGATCTTCGGTCTCAAACATCTAAGGTTAAGAAAAAACTATTCGGATGATACTTTGGATCTAAAGTTTTGAATCAAACTTTATTCAAGAAGGATATGTTGCCGTTTTTCCAAGGATCTCATGATGTGTTGATTAATTGGACCTGACCTGATGGGGAGCTTAACACTATTCATCGTTCGATAATTCTACTATGAAGTTCAACTTCTTGAAGGAAATATTTCATTTGGTGGATAGACAAGTTTGAACACTCGTATGATCCAGGTTACTAAGTATTATGCTATTCATTCACCACAGTGGTTCTGGTTTATTTTGTTGGGGATCTTCAAGTGTTGTTTGATTCTCACCTCCAAAATGGTAAAGGGTATTACATTTGGAAGAATTCACATCAAGGAAGGTTGAGACTTGGAGATTTTATCCTTTTCCTTGTGTGCATGTGGTGGAGACAAAGGGTGGAATTACTGTTTGTATGTTTGCTGATAAGATTTATCCCTTGTCTATGAGGCTGATGGAAAGAATGCTTAGCCAGAAATTGGAAGTTCCTCTAGATCCAATTGGAAATGATAAGTTGCATGCTGAACAATGTGTTGGAATCATTAAGACTCCGCTTCTGCAACATAGAACCTCATCTTGATTGTCTGGTTTGTAATATTTGTTATTTTTGTTTGTTTATTTGTTTGTTTCTTAGTTAAAAAAAATTAAAAAAAAATAAATAAATAAATAAATAATCTTTGTATATATTCTTTGTTTGTCTAACTCTTATTGCGTGTTTGTTGCATATCTTTCATGGTTATTAACTCACCATGTAACCTTTGTGTATGTGTATGTCAAAGAGTTATTAGTCCAAAGGGTACAAATTTTGGTAAAGACACATCAAATCATTGATAGTCGTAATGGTTTGCTCAAAATAATAGGGTTTGCAACCACCCATGCTTAATTGCTGAGGGTTGTATGGTCATCAATTCACCATGGTTTATTCCCTTTTGGAATCCAAGAATTGACTAGCCCACATATGTATGGCTTGTGGTAAAGGCAGTGGAATACCATATTTGGTACCGCCCACCAATCCTAAGCATATTGACTAGTCCCTGAGCAAACGGCTACAAAAGACATTTCAAATCCGTTATATGGCTGTGGTTTGCTATTAAATTAGATGGTTATCGCTGTACCATAGTTTTCGAATCTCAAACATATGGCTACCCAAGTAGTGATGGCTATTGGTAAAGAGACATCAAATCCATTATTTAATGATTCACCTTCACAGAGTTAACACACTGGATGTATTGAGAATAGTATGAAACTAATATGTTTTGATGTACATTTTGTCATTTGTTGTGCTAAGACTGAGTTTCAAACGTTTTGTCATCATAGAGATGTGATTGTTTGTCATTTGACGCCGATGTTTCAGTACAACCTCTTGTTTTGAAGCGTTGAAGATCAAGAAACTGGAACTTAACAAAGTCAAATTCCGCTTTTTAGGGGATTGTTGAATTCTCTAAGTTAGAATTCTCACATGTTTTTGGCCAAGATTCTACTGGGTTAAGTGTTTATGGGCTAAGAACGGAATCAAGTATCAAGATTGAGGGTGTGAAGTTATCTCCTTAGTGGAGTCAATGAATCATCGGAAGATTCACTTGGATCACTACACGGCTATCTCTTGAAGAAGGAGAAAGGGAGATTTTCTTGGTCGGATGTTTGTGGAGGAATATAAAGTCCAAAGGTTGGTATAATCACTTGATGATGATGATGATGGAGAATAGGTTGGATCAATAACCTCCTCGGTTTGTATTCATGGTTGATTGTGGTTTGTGGGATGAAATTAGGTTTTGTGATGAACATTGGGGATAAATGATGTATGTGAAGTGTGCATTGGGATTGTTATATAGACGGATCTTCGGTTTACTATAATTTAATGTGAGTTGGGTGGCACAAGAATGCTCCGATATTTCTGAGGATATCTTGTATCTTGGGTTGTTTCTCAAGCGTATTATATCAAAGCAGATTGATCAGAGCCAAGTGTTACCTCTTGGTTAAAGTTAAAATACACGTAAGATATGGTCAACATAAGTTCCGATATTTTTGACTATATTTTGGGTAACTTGTACCAACCCATTACACGCATATCTTTGCTTCAAATTAAACGATTCCCTCTTCACTTAAGTTCAAAACACTTCCATTTGCAAGAATCATAACCCTAACTAACAATTTCACTCATGGCTTCAATTGAAAAAAGGATCATAACAAAGTTGCTCTTCAGAAGCGTGATGATCTGTATAAGCCAATGGTGGTGGAATTCTTGAAGAGATCAAAGATTCATTTTTTTAACGCATTCTCCGTAAGTGGTTTATGAATCATTGGTTACACAATTTTGGGCAAATCTAAACCAGGAGTGATACGTAGATCGAATTATGGTTGACGGAATCGTAGTATGTTGTGTCAAGAGTTGATTAGAAGAAAGCTCTTGGACGATATTAATGGGTTTTATCATTCTAATGTTGTGGATATTCTTGCTGGATTGAGAGCTTTTGGATCAGAGGAACAAGGACTGATATATGGTTCAAGAATCATGGTCCTATGTGGAGGTTTTTGGTTCACACATTGCTTCAATGCATAAGCAATAAATCACGAGGATGGGACCATTTCCTCAGTTGGGATGTGGTATTGTATGTCTTTCTCAGTGTTTAACTTATAACTTTTCTAGGTTTATTTTTGATAATATTGTTGAAAATATACATAGGAAAAAGCATAAGTTTTTGATGTACCCTAGGTTCTTACAAATGATTTTGGATATTACTACCCCAAGCCCAAGCTTTTTGTCCTATAGGAGCCTTAACTTCTAAACTATTTGCTTCAATGAGAACTAATATGAGAGGAACATCATCCTTTATAGCACTATGTTGCCTCAAGGCAATGAGGTCAAGAAGGGAATGTTGTTGGTTCTACACCTTCTACTACTGTTGTTGGTCGATGGGAATCCATCAGTTACAATGGATGAAGGCCCTTCTAATGCTGTCAAGCACCTCATGTTTCTCCCGACCAACCTTCACCCACACCTTCACTAGACCTAGTTCTAGTCCACCACCTACAAGTGTTACTCATGATGAGTTTGAGACCGAGAGTAATAGACTCAACACCCTAGTCCTTTTAGGGATTCAAGAAGATGGTGTTCCATTATTTGAGCATGTTGATATTTCTTCAAAGGCCCAATGGCTCCCATTACCACAGAGCAATCTACCGGTGGAGCTGAGGACCCTATTACACTTACATATGTATATGCTCTAGTGAAGGTATGTTGGTCAAGTTGCCGATCTCAAGAAGGGCTTGCGTAAACTAAATCTTCACTTGTGGTGAGATTGTAGAATTGAAAAGGAAGGTTCAGGATTTGGAAGTACAACTAGGTCATAATGGAAAAAGGAGATTGGATGTTTCTTCTGATGAGGAGGATATGGATACTCAATTTAAGTCACTTGATATTTTGGCTAATGTGGCTCAACAATCTAATGCTTCTACTCCAATGGTTTCTCAACTGTAAAGCAAAGGAGCCAATTTGTTTACTAGAAGGAGGAGAAAGCAATCTTTGAGCAAGGATTCATTGCAAAGTGAGGATGTTTCAAACTACTGAATATGTTGTTGTATACTCCTATGATGATGCTAAGCATACTTCTGCTTCATCTGCAAGCACAACCTGCTTCTACACTCCTGCAGATACTTCCAAGTTTTTCTTGTGGAAGAACTTTGATTTAAATCCGAACTGATGTATTTTCAACACCTTGATGTTTTGTCTCAACCCTGTTTCTTCTTATGCTAATCAATGTTTCTTCCCAAGTACCTATGAGTGATACTTACCATTGATGTTGATCATAAATCATTGATCAAGAGAAAGAAGTAATGAATGAAGATGAGCTTGGTCCGTGACTGGTTAGTGAACAGAAAGGATAGCACAAGAAAGAATGTTAATGAAAGTGTGCAAATTTGAAGAAAAGTGATGCATTGGCTAAACAGATTGTAGCTGAGTCTACTTCTACTTTGCCTCATGAGAGACGCAAAGAACTGGATGATTTGGCTACTCAGATCCCAGATGCACAATGGATGTATACTCAAAGAAGCTGTCGTGATCCTACACTTGCTCGAGTATCTTAGGTCGGACTTGATAAAGGAAAATTATGTGCACAGATGGTAGCTCTTGACGAAAGCGAAGCAAGAGGCAAATGATAAAAGAAAAGCTCTTGTTGCTCAACGAATAAAGCAAAATGGAAAACCACCTACCAAGCTCGAAGAAATATAAGGAGGACAGAGGTGAAAAATCAGAGTTGTACTAACTCTGGTCTAACAATGAAACAAGTTTTGGCTTTTTATGATTCTGAGTTGGTCAAGAGGTATAATAGGATTACGAGTTTACTTGTCTGTCTCTACATCATCATCCACTTTGAAGAGGATTGGTACTGATGCTCCTAAAGCAAAGAAACAAAAGACAGTTGAAATTGTTGATAACTTTGATGATATGTCATTAAAGAAGAGTTTTCCCTGTCATTGCTCGACCATCTTTGAAGCCATCCATTTGGATGAAAAGGTTCAATCTGCCACCCTCTTGGTGTTCCTTCAAGACACTCCTGATCTACTCATTCAACTGACAGTGGTTCACTCATTGAGTCTCATGGTGTTTCTACAAACACACCGGAGTGGTACCTATTGATACTATAGACACGAAAGTTGGGTAGGAAGCTTGAACAAAAGCTTCTAAATCTAAGGAGGCTAGAAAGGTACTTGAGAGAATGCATCAGCCATGCTAGCGTTGCCAAATAAGTCTTCATCTTCTACTCCTACTACAGATGTTCATGATGATTCTGAGGAGGCAGGTAGGAGGAAGAAGAGAATGTCTAAAAGGAAACCTTCTTCCTTATGGAGATCTATGAGATCTTCTGGGTCTCAAACATCTAAGGTTAAGAAAACTATTCAGGATGATACTTTGGATCTAAAAGCCAATCAACTTTTATTCAAGAAGGATATGTTGTTGTTTTTCCTGAAGGATCTCATGATGTGTTGATTAATTGGACCTTGACTGATGGGGAGCTTAACACTATTCATCGTCTGGATAATTCTACTATGAAGTTCAATTTCTTGAAGGAAATATTTCATTTGGTGGATAGACAAGTTTGAACACTCAGATGATCCGTTACTAAGTATTATGCTATTCATTCACCAAGGTTCTGTTTATTTTGTTGGGTGATCTTCACGTGTTGTTTGATTCTCAATCTCCAAATGGTAAAGGGTATCATATTTGGAAGAATTCATCGTGGAAGGTTGAGACTTGGAGATTTTATCCTTTGCCCTGCATGTGGTGGAGACAAAGGGTGGAATTACTGTTTGTATGTTGCTGATAAGATTTATCCTTGTCTATGAGGTCACATGAAAGAATGTTTAGCCAAAAATTGGAAGTTCCTCCGATCCAATTGAAATGATAAGTTGCATGTGAACAATGTGTTGGAATCATTAAGACTAGCCTGCAACATAGAACCTCATCTTGATTGTCTGGTTTGTAATATTTGTTATTTTTGTTTGTTTGTTTGTTTGTTTCTTAGTTAAAAAAATCTCTCAGATATATTCTTTGTTTGTCTAACTCTTATTGAGTTTGTTGCATATCTTTCATGGTTATTAACTCACCGTATGTACCTTGTGTATGTGTATGTCAAAGAGTTGGCTAGTCCAAAGGGTACAGTTTTGGTAAAGACACATCAAATCTGTTGATAGCTGTAATGGTTTGCTCAAAATCATAGGGTTTGCAACCACCCATGCTTAATTGCCGAGGGTTGTATGGTCATCAATTCACCATGGTTTATTCCTTTTTGGAATCCAAGAATTGACTAGCCCACATGTGTATGGCTTGTGGTCAATAAAGGGAATACCATATTTGGTACTCATTCACCAATCCTAAGCATTGACTAGTTCTGAGCAAACACCTACGTAAAGACATTTCAAATTTGTTTATATGGTTGTGGTTTGCTAATAAATCGATAGATATCAGTGTACCATAGTTTTTGAACTCAAACATATGGCTACTCCAGTGATGGCTATTATTGGTAAAGAGAAATAAAATCCATTATTTTCAATGATTCACCTCTCACAGGAGTTAACACACCTGGATGTGAGGAGAATAGTATGAAACTAATATGTTTTGATGTACATTTTGTCATTTGTTGCTGCAAAGATCTGGAGTTTCAACGTTTTGTCATCATAGAGATGTGATTGTTTGGTCATTTGCTGCTGATGTTTGAAGTACAATCCTCGTGTTTTGAAGCGTTGAAGATCTATCAAGAAACTGGAACTTAACAAAGTCAAATTCCGTTTAGGAGGATTGTTGGGAATTCAAGTTAAATTCTACTGATGTTTCGCCAAGAGATTCTAATCGAGTTAAATGTTTGCGCCAAGAACGAATCGCTGGTATCAAGATTGAGGGTGTAGTTATCTCCTTAGTGGAGTCATCAGATCATCGAAGATTCACTTGGATCACTATAATCGTCATCTTCGAAGAAGGAGAAAGGGAGATTTTCTTGGTCGTGATGTTTGTGGAGGAATATAAAGTCGCCAAAGGTTAGTATAATCACTTGATGATGATGATGATGATGGAAAATAGGTTGGATCAATAACCCGTTTGGTATTCATGGATGATTGTGGTTGATTGTGGTTTGTGATGAAATTAGGGTTTTGTGATGAACATTGGGGATAAATGATGTATGTGAAGTGTGCATTGGGATTGTTATATAGACGGATTCAAGGTTTAATGTAATTTAAAGTGAGTTGGGTGGCACAGAATGCTCCAGATATTTACTGAGGATATCTTGTATCTCGTTGTTTCATTGGCGTATATATCGCACATTGACTATGTTTCTACTGAAGTGTTACCTCTTGGTTAAAGTTAAAATACACGTAAGATATGGTCAACATAAGTTCCGATATTTTTAACTATATTTTGGGTAACTTCTACCAACCCATTACACGCATATCTTTGCTTCAAATTAAACGATTCCCTCTTCACTTAAGTTCACAACACTTCCATTTGCAAGAATCATAACCCTAACTAACAATTTCACTCATGGCGCTTCAACTGAAAAAGGATCATAACAAAGTTTCCTTTCTAGGAGAAGCAAAATGGTGATGATCCTGTAAGCCAATGGTGGAATTCTTGAAGAGATCAAAGATTCATTATGCTTTAACGATTCTCCTGAAGTGGTTTATGAATCATTGGTTACACAATTTTTGGGCAACTGCTGAATGAGGAGTGATACGGAGATCGTAGCTATGGTTGACGGAACGAGTATGTTGTGTCGTAAGATTGATTAGAAGAAAGCTTCGTTTGGACGATATTAATGGGGTTTATCATTCTAATGTCGTGGATATTCTTGCTGGATTGAGAGCTTTGGATATCGGGAACAAGGACCTATATATATGGTTCAAGAATCCGTGTGTCCTATGTGGAGGTTTTGGTTCACACATTGCTTCAATGCATAAGCAATAAATCGTGAGGATGGGACCAGCTTTCTACTCAGCTTGGGATGTGGTATTGTATGTCTTTCTGTGGTTTAACTTATAACTTTTCTAGGTTTATTTTTGATAACATGGTTGAAAATATACATAGGAAAAAGCATAAGTTTTTGATGTACCCTAGGTTCTTACAAAAGATTTTGGATATTACTACCCAAGCCCAAGCTTTTTGTCCCATAGGAGCCTTAACTTCTAAACTATTTGCTTCAATGAGAACTAAATATCAGGGGGAACATCATCCTTTGCACACTATGTTGCCTCAAGGCAATGAGGTCATGGAAGGGGAATGTTGTTGGTTCTCCACCTTCTACTATCGCTGTTTCCTGATGGAATCCATCAGTTACAATGGATGAAGGCCTTCTATCGTCTGTCAAGCACCTCATGTTTCTCCCTACCAACCTTCACCCACACCTTCTACCCCATCTAGTTCTAGTCCACCACCTACACTGTGTTACTCATGATGAGTTTGAGACTGAGTAATAGATGACCACTCTAGTCCTGTTAGGGATCTGGTTGAAGATGGTGTTCCATTATTTGAGCATGTTGATATTTCTTCTGAAAGGCCCAATGATGCTCCCATTACCACAGAGCAATCATTGGTGGTGTGAGGACCCTATTACACTTACACCAGATATGCTCTACTGAACAGTATGTGGTCAAGTTGCCGATCTCAAAAAGGAGCTTTGAAACTAAATCTTCACTTGGTGGTGAGATTGTAGAATTGAAAAGGAAGGTTCAGATTTAAAGTACAACCTGGGTCATAGTAGAAAAAGGAGATTGGATGTTTCTTTTCGATGAGGAGGATATGGATACTCAATTTAAGTCACTTGATATTTTGGCTAATGTGGCTCAACAATCTAATGCTTCTACCCAATAGTCGTCATCTCAGAAGCAAAGGAGCCAATTTGTTTACTAGAAGGAGGAGAACGCAATCTTTGAGCAAGGATACATTGCAAAGTGAGGATGTTTCAACTACTGAAGAACATGTTGTTGTCGATACCCATGATGGATATTGCTATTAACGTTGGTCAAGTCATCCTGCGGCAAGCACAACCGCTTCTACACCTCCGCCAGATATCAAGTTTTTCTTGTGGAAGAACTTTTGATTTAAATCCAGCAGCTGATGTATTTTCAACATCTGTTGAAGTTTTGTCTCAACCTCGCTTCATGCTAATCAATAATGTTTCTTCAAGTACCTATGAGTGATACTTCGGCCGGTTGATGTTGATCATAAATTTGTCGATCAAGAGAAAGGAGTATGAATGAAGATGAGCTTGGTCCGACCGTTAGTGAAACGAAAGGATAGCACAAGAAAGAATGTTAGCTGAAAGGTGCAAATTTGAAGAAAAGTGATGCATTGCTAAACAGATTGTAACCGAAGTCTACTTCTACTTTGCCTCATGAGAGACGAAAGAACTGGATGATTTGGCTACTCGATCCTGATGCAATGGGATGTGTATATCGCAAGCTACTCTCGGATCCTACACTTGCTCAGAGTATCTTAGGTGCAGACTTTTTGATGAGAATTATGTCGCATGATGGTAGCTCTTGGACTAAAGCGAAAGCAAGAGGCAACTAAAAAGAAAAGCTCTTGTTGCTCAACGGAATAAAGCAAAAATGGAAAAACCACCTACTGAAGCTCAGAAGAAAGCATATATGAGGACAGTAGTGAAAAATCAGAGTTGTACTAACTCTGGTCTAACAATGAAACAAGTTTTGGTTTTTTCTGATTCTGAGTTGATCAAGAGGTATAATAGGATTATGAAGTTTACATCGTCTGTCTCTACATCATCATCCACTTTGAAGAGGATTGTTGGTACTTCTTATGCTCCTAAAGCAAAGAAACAAAAGACAGTAGAAATTGTTGATAACTTTGATGATGTGTCACTAAAGAAGAGTTCTCCTGTCATTGCTTCTGACTCATCTTTTGAAGCCATCCATTCGGATGAAAAGGTTCAATCTGCTGACCCTCTTGGTGTTCCTTCTGAAGACACTCCTGAATCTACTCATTCAACCGACATGGTTCACTCTGAAGTCTCATGGTGTTTCTACTCAAACATTACCGGAGTGGTACCTATTGATACCATAGACACGCAGTTGGGTAGGGAAGCTGAACAAAAAGCTGCTAAATCTAAGGAGGCTAGAAAGGTGCTTGAGAGAATGCATGGCATGCTAAGTCGCTCAAAATAAGTCTTCATCTTCTACCCTCTACAGATGTTCATGATGATTCTGAGAGGCGTGTGGTAAGAAGAAGAGAATTTCTAAAAGGAAACCTTCTTCCTTATGGAGATCTATGAGATCTTCTGGGTCTCAAACATCTAAGGTTAAGAAACTATTCGTGAGATACTTTGGATCTAAAAGTCAGCCGAATCAACTTTATTCAAGAAGGATATGTTGTCGTTTTTCCCAAGGATCTCATGATGTGTTGATTAATTGGACCTTGACCATGGGGAGCTTAACATTATTCATCGTCTGGATAATTCTACTATGAAGTTCAACTTCTTGAAGGAAATATTTCATTTGGTGGATAGACAAGATTTGAACACTCAGTATGATCCGGTTACTAAGTATTATGCTATTCATTCACCAGTGGTTCTGGTTTATTTTTGTTGGGTGATCTTCAAGTGTTGTTTGATTCTCAATCTCCAAATGGTAAAGGGTATCATATTTGGAAGAATTCACATCAAAGGGAAGGTTGAGACTTGAGATTTTATCCTTGCCTTGTGTGCATGTGGTGGAGACAAAGGGTGGAATTACTGCTTGTATGTTTGTGATAAGATTTATCCTTGTTTCATGAGGTCGATGGAAAGAATGCTTAGCCAAAAATTGGAAGTTCCTCCAGATCCAATTGGAAATGATAAGTTGCATGCTGAACAATGTGTTGGAATCATTAAGACTCAGCTTCTGCAACATAGAACCTCATCTTGATTGTCTGGTTTGTAATATTTGTTATTTTTGTTTGTTTGTTTGTTTGTTTCTTAGTTAAAAAAATCTCTGTATATATTCTTTGTTTGTCTAACTCTTATTGCAGGTTTGTTGCATATCTTTCATGGTTATTAACTCACCAGATGTACCTTGTGTATGTGTATGTCAAAGAGTTGGCTAGTCCAAAGGGTACAACTTTTAAAGACACATCAAATCATGGATATGTAATGGTTTGCTCAAAATCATAAGGTTTGCAACCACCCATGCTTAATTGCTGAGGGTTGTATGGTCATCAATTCACCATGGTTTATTCCTTTTGGAATCCAAGAATTGACTAGCCCACATGTATATGGCTTGTGGTCAAGGCAGTGGAATACCATATTTGGTACCTGTTCACCAATCCTAAGCATTGACTAGTTCCGGCAAATGCCGTAAAGACATTTCAAATTTGTTTATATATGCTGGTTTGCTAATAAATCGATATATCAGTAAAACCATAGTTTTCAACTCAAACATATGGCTACCCAAGAGTGATGGCTATTGGTAAAGAGACATAAAAATCCATTATTTTCAATGATTCACCTCTCACAGGAGCACCACACCTGGATGTGAGAGAATATAGTGAAACTAATATGTTTTGATGTACATTTTGTCATTTGTTGTCGCAAAGATCCGGAGTTTCAAGATTTGTCATCATAGAGATGTCATTGTTTGTCATTTGTTGCTGATGTTTAAGTACAACTGTTTTGCGCTGAAGATCTATCAAGAAACCGAACTTAACAAAGTCAAATTCCGTTTAGGGAGGATTGTTGGGAATTCTGCTAGTTAGAATTCTCACTGGATATTCACCAAGAGATTCTACCTAAGTTAATGTTTATGTCACAGTAATCGCTGAAGTATCAAGATTGAGGGTGTGAAGTTATCTCCTTAGTGAGCCATCGTAATCAATGAAGATTCACTTGGATCACTACATCTGCCATCTTCTAAGAAGGAGAAAGTGGAGATTTTCTTGGTCATGTGATGTTTGGAAGGAATATAAAGTCGCCAAAGGTTAGTATAATCACTTGATGATGATGATGATGATGGAAAATAGGTTGGATCAATAACCTCCGGTTTGGTATTCATGGTTGATTGTGGTTGATTGTGGTTTGTGATGAAATTAGGGTTTTGTGACATGAACATCGGGGATAAATGATGTATGTGAAGTGTGCTTGGGATTTCATATATGACGGATTCCAGGTTTAATGTAATTTAATGTGAGTTGGGTGGCACGTGAATTTTCCAGATATACCTGGTATATCTTGTATCTTGGGTTGTTTCATTGTTGAATTATTATCACAGCATTGATGCAGAGCCACAAGTGTTACCTCTTGGGTTAAAGTTAAAATACACGTAAGATATGGTCAAATATGTCTTATATTTTTACCATGGTTTCAGTAACTTCTCAACCCATTACACGCATATCTTGTTTCCAAATTAAACGATTCCCTATTCACTTAAGTTCACAACACTTCCATTTGCAAGAATCATAACCCTAACTAACAATTTCACTCATGGCTTAATCAAAAAGGATCATAACAAAGTTTCCTTTCTTAGGAAGTAAGCAAATGGTGATGACTGTATGCTTCAAATGGTGGAATTTTGAAGAGATCAAAGATCTATTATGCTTTAACGCATTGAAGTGTTTGCGAATCATTGGTTACACAATTTGGGCAAATCTGAAATGAGGAGTGATGAGATCGTGAAGCTATGGTTGACGGAATCGTAGTATGTTGTGTCGTAAGAGTTGATTATAAGAAAGTTTCTGCTTGGGACCCATATTAATGGGGTTTATCATCTAATGCCGTGGATATTCTTTTTGCCGGATTGAGAGCTTTTGGAGGTCGGAACAAGGACCTATATATGGTTCAAGAATCGGCTTGTGTCCTATTGGAGGTTTTTGGTTCACACATTGCTTCAATGCATACAATAAATCGTGAGGATGGGACCAGCTTTCTACTCAGCCAGATGGTATTGTATGTCTTTTCGGTTTAACTTATAACTTTCTAGTTTATTTTTGATAACATGGTTGAAATACATACAGGAAAGCATAAGTTTTGATGTTCCCAGGTTCTACAAAGATTTTGAGTATTACTACCCAAGCCCAAGCTTTTGTCCCATAGGA
>OU343216.1:81103257-81211821 GCA_910596185.1 Chrysanthemum makinoi
GATCCCTGACAACAACTGGGCTTCAACAATTTCTACTAACTATGAAACCCCAGATGAAGACTCTCTCCTTCATGTCACTAGAGATATGGGCAGCTTCATTAAGTGTTTTGTGAACAGAAGGGAATCTCGTCCATCACTCCAAAGGATCTTGAAGGACAAGCTTTTAAATTTGACAAGGTTTTTCACTCAGATGCCAATCAGCTCCAACATCATATGGAAGAATGCCACAAGATGTTGAGTGATCGTCGTCAGGAGCAGATTAGTCATTACAATGTGAACAAGCCTCTTCCTCTCAGTGGTGAACCTAGACAAATGACCATTCAGTTCAATTCTTCTTCAACCGTGACTGACTATCTATGCTCGCTTCATCGAAAGAAGACCACTTTATCGATTTCAAGATGAAAGCTGCTATATACACTGATCGGGTCTTGAACAGATGGTTCGATCACCTTCACTGACAAAGAACAAAAGTATGACATTGCCGCTTCATATGGTATTTGTCATTGGTGGTTCAAAAAGAAGAATTTCTACATTGAGAGACATGGAGTTGATAAAAGACGAAAGTCTGTTAGATCCAAGCTACGAATTCTAAGTGTTGTTAGTGTAGAGATCTTCCCAATCTATGGCTATGATTACCTTAAGAAGATCGTCAAGAGCGACTTAAATATCATGTGATAGAAGAAAACAACTTCAAACATTCATGCCAAATGACTTTGAAGATCTCTATCTTTTGAACCTCCAAGGACATCTTAACCATATACCCGCCGGTGAGAAGAAGGCTCACTGTTGCCAACCTTTGGATCAAGGGCTTAGTCATTCGAAAAAGGGTTGAGGATTTTCAGCTAGGAATGGAAAGCTACCAGACTCGGTCAACCCACAAGCAAGTCGCAATGCCTCAGACATGAATTTCGTCATGACTATAGAGTTCTTGACACCCCTAGAGCCGTCCTCTTCACCGACAGATACGGACACGATAATGAGATCATGTGCGAGCTCTACAAATTCGATGGCACTCCTCAATATGGTCGAAGAAGAATTGAACTCTAGAGTGAATGAAATCAAAGTTGATCTAAAGCCGTGGAACAAAACAAAATTTCTGGTCCTGATGAGGATTTGAAGAGGTGTAAAGATTTCATTGCTGCGATCAGGCGAAGACTTAAGACTTGAATGATCATCCACAGCCTTTGAAAGTTTTGTTATAGCGTCGAAGGTCATTAAACTGCTTCAAAGAACTCGAATGAAGACATCTTCCTAAGTAGTTTTGTTTTGTACCTTTTATGTGTAAAATGTGGTGTATGAACTATGAACAACTATAATGTATGTAATAGTGTTAGGTTATGTATTGAGGTTTCCCTTTGTGTCTAAAAGGGAACTTCGTTGTCCACTTCGATCATATATAAAAGCGTACACATTTTTCTCCAAAAAGTTTTGTTTCATACATATTTAAATCACTTGAGATCCAAAATCTCAAAGGATTTGAAATTTTTGATCGGGAGAGAAAATGTGATATAAATATGAAAGATGATAAAAGATGCCAATTTTGTGATCCTCCCAACCCTCCAAATCTTCAAGGTACGAATATATCCATGTTTTGACATAAGGTGCCTTGATTGTGTGTTAAATGGTTTCTAAATATTTGGTAATCGTGGTTGTTTTGACATAAGGTACCTTGATCGTGTGTTAAATTGTGATCAAAGAAAATATTTCAAAGCCCTCTTGCCTTCATGTGCTAAACAATTTCTAAATCATATGCACATGTTGAGGGGGAGTTTTTTTCTAAATGATCAAAACTATTAAGGTACAAAATGCTTTGATCTCGTATCACAAGTACCTTGATTGTTTTTTTCAAATGATTTTTCAATTGGTTTCGAGAAGGAATGAACAATACCAAATAGACCGACCAAATTTACTTTATGTACGGAGTTATAAGGATGGTAAGGTTAGGTATTCGTTCCACGATCCCCAGAACCGAGGGATCTACCCAGGGAAAATCCACTAGTTAGTATAGAGTCCTTAGGTATGATGAAAAAAGGAGAAAAATGAGAATATGGGAAGAGTGCGACTGAGATGAGCTAGTACTGGAATAAACCCAACAAGGTTCTAGTAATGAAGTCTGAAGCAATCAAGGGGTTGAAGAATAAAAAAGAAATGAAATGAGAAAAGGGTGAAAAGAAATAGCCCTCCATTAATTCAACCTAGGGCGTAAACCGGTTCAATTCATATGCTACTGGGTGGTAACACTAGTATTGAAGACAAGACATCATGGACCCAAAGTGACGACTGCACTAAACTTCCCAAGCTACTCAAGTTCCTCTTAAAAGGGCTTGTTTCATTCTCACGGGAACCTACATAATCTATCGACTTTCTCTTAGAGATTGTTGATATTGAAGAAGGAGACCCTCCCTAGTCTCCGGCATAGGAACCAAATATGCACAATTGAGTCTAGAGCCACGAGATCATCAAATAAATCTCTTAGGACATCTGTCAATGAAGATTCTCTATTTCACACAATGTGGAAAGAGGGATTATATCTTATGAGTCCTACGCATTATCCTAGTGGTATTGCCAGAACATCCGAGTGATATGTAAAATATTCAACGATGAAGATGGAAAGTTTCTGGAGCCAACATCATACAAGCTCCGGGTGGGTGGCATGTGAGATCTATCCAATAGATCAACCATGTGACAACTGAACGTAAAACAATGGGGCGAGTCATAATTATGATTCAATCCTGGTTTAGGTTATGGATTGATGGATACCATTGAAAAACCGGTCGTTGTGCTTAAAAACTATTTTCTTTAGCAACATCGACTGTGTACTAATATTTCAAAATAAAAGGTGTTTATGATTGATAATTGATTTTCATTAAAACCTTCGTTGTATTGCAAAAACAATTTCTATTCTGTGGTACTCGATTGTTTTTCAAATCTTTTCATCAATCGGAATCTCAATTGGCCGTTCACTCACCGTTGTCTTTGAGACGTTCCTTGAGGAAGCAGAGCACTGCGAAACCCTGTCAAGGAAATTCTTCGAATTTTACCTCGATCACAGAAGTACTTGTACTGATCAATGGGGAACCGTGGGCCGCGTACCTCAATTCAACGAAAGTGATCAAAGACACTTCGGCGCTTTATTGCTAATCGTTGTATGCAAGTACCCCGACGCTTGCATAATCGTAATGAAGCGGTCAATCCATAGCCGCATGCTCACACAACATATTCATTTCTAAAGAAATCATGATTAGTGCATCAATGACTCTGATATTTTCACTCCATGCTTCGCTAATGTGCCAATATCATGAATCAACGAAAGCTTCCGCTACTGATGAGAAGAAATCATGATCCGAATGTAGCATGTCCGCCCAATTGTCACAACAACATATGCCGCAACACAACAATGGGTGATACAGATTAGCTGGTCGATGATCTCTATTAAAGCTCAAAGGTCATCGGTGATCAGCTCTATAACCTCCACGAAATATCATTATAGTTGAACAATGATGAAACACCACTAAGCACAATGTTTGATTACTTTGAAGTATTAAAGTCTACGAGCTCAAGACTAAGAATTAATTGGCTGCTAGGATGCAAATTGTAATTCGGGGTGACCTCCCTTAGGGGAGATTGTTAGAATTGGAAATTTATAGTGAAGTATCGGTCACCCTATGTAATCTAGCTTAAGTTAGCTCAGACATATCGTTTAGTATGTTATTTATTAGTTAGTTAGTGTAGCTTAGTCTAGTGCAACACGCGGGAGGAAGGACGGTCTTTACCCATTGTATGCCTGATCCACATCCCGTAGGAGGGCGTGTCTCATTGTATAAATAGCCTCACAAGGGAGAGGGTTGGATGTTCATTTGGAATCTAACCTTCCATGAGTTTCTTTTTCTAGAATATCCCACTCTCTCTCTCTAAAGCCATCTTTATACGCCTATCTCTGTTATGATTTAGTGTGTTTGTGAAATCCAATTCGTAACACTGCGGATGTCAACTCCGGAATAAGTGATTATATCTCTAAATCACTGATTAAGCACTCAAGTGAAACAAATTACCTAATGTACACACAATTCTCCCCGATGACACGATGACATCAAAATCATCACACACTTGTGTACCACTTTTATCTTCAGAAACTTTCTCTCACATCACTTCCCCCACGTAGTTGGACTAATAACACTAAAAGCCTTGATGAGTAAAACCTTGAGTTTCTCTGCGGTCATGACTTTTGTCTTCCCGAAATATCTTCAATCACTTAGAAGAATTAAGTTCATCAAGTTTACTCGCTTTGTGTTTAGATGTGTGGCTCCTTCCCCCTTGCTGGTTTTGACACTTCAGAATCAACAACACATTCAAAGCCCAAATACTAGAAATCATTTGAGAAGACCATTAGAAATCTGGTGAGAATCAACTTGTTGAAGAATAGTATGAGCAAGTCTAATTGGGATTAAATCGACATTTCACTCTCCCCATTAGTGCTTCCCCTAACCCGACAATCTTTGATACATGCTCTATTAAGAAGAAGTCTTTGATAATCAAATGCAAATCGCCTTTTAGTCTTCTAACATACAGCTAAAAATGTAGAACCGAATGACTCGACCTTCTTCAAGATTTTCCGTTAAAATAGAAAGTTAACATCTTCAACCTTCAAATGCATCCCGTTATCTTACAAATTGCAAACCCTTAACTCAAATCTCCAATCAAACAAGAACGTAAAGATGTCATTAAGTAAATCACCAAGAATCGAAGCACTTTGTCATTAATTAAATCACTGTGAAGATGTCAACCAACGGCTCTTAGAAGAAACTCCATGTGAAGATGATTCGATAAGAAGAAGCTCGGTTCTTACATAAGTTTGGAGCCGTTTGACCATTTATTCTCATAAATCAATCAACCATGCAGAGTTATCATACTTTTTCTCCCCCTCAAGAATTGCATACGGAGTTGCCATTCTTGATTAAGCAAGTGAATATCTTCATAATGTAGTCTATTCACACTTCTCCCCCGCAAAATTAGCATATGATGTCGCCATCGTCATTATAAAAGAGCAAGTGGAATAAGAGAACAATCAACGAGTCCGTTCACTTGATGACTGCGCATGGAAAAAGCATGAAGCATGTTGATGAGAATGGTCAAATAAGAAGATTTCTTCTTCGAAGATAAAGCGCATGAAGCGCATAATTTTCTTTCTTTTGAGAACGGAGGCTTGAACTCGTTGTGTTCAAACTTCATAAGAAGATTTATCTTCTTTCCAAGATAATGCGACCTAAACACATTTCTTTTCTTTAGAGTACGAGGTTTGAACCGTTGTGTTCAAACGTCATAATCTCTCTTTCGTAATCTCTTGGCAAAACTTGTAATCAACCCCATTATCATTCAAGAGGCTCTTGTCGTGACAGCCAATGAAAAACCAATATGATGAATTTGACCCTGAAGTAAACTAACCCAAACTCGTGACTTAAACTTGCACATATGTAACAAAGAGCGGTGCCGAGACTTCATCCTCCATTTAATCTCTAAGTACTCTATACTCTTAATCCAACCAACCATCAAGTATTAGACGTACATCACCTCTTGAAAATCCACAATTGAATGTGACACCTGAGCAACGTTAACTCCTAAAGTGATAGTTATTTTGTGGTGGTAAGAGCCCAATTCACCCAAGTGTAAAGTAAAAGGAAAAGTCACCCAACAATAACTAGATTTCCAAGTCTTTGTTTTTTATAATAAGCTCGAACAAGGATCTTGAAGAATCCTCATCCAACCATCCCCAATACCTTCAGATACTAAGTACACTAGCCCGTGATATTTCACTTCAACCTCAAATAAATAATTGTGAATTAACCCCGTTGTCACATCTTCTGGTTGAAAGCTCAAATCTATCCTCCTTTGACGTTTTAAGTGAACTATGATAATGGTTTTCATCCCGACCATGGTTAAAAGAACATAACCCCGTAAAACCATGTAATAACCAAACTGCCATGACGAATATCCAAACACACATCCAATTCATGAAGTACACCCTTTTATCCCTTCTTTGAAGCAGAAACCGTGAGCACCAAAGATCGATAAGATCCCAAATACGCTTTCTCTATGATGGTTCCATCATTACCGGATTTTACAATTCTATGGTTTAAACAGAGAAATAAATTCTTTCGTGGGATTTTACAGAACCAAGAATAAACCGTAAGAAAGATCCGAAAATGCACTTTACTTTTACCAGGATGTTTCCATTGTCACGGGATTTTACAAGTCTATGATTTAAACCGAGAAATAGTTTCGTGGGATTTACAAAATCAAGACTAAAACCGTAAACAATGTCGCTTTGAATGTGTTATGACAACTTTGGTTCCGTGAATAATCGTTTAGGGGAACATGCATTGGTTCATCAACGGTTCATTATCCAACATCAACAATATCATCAACCATTCAATAAACACTTTGGTAAACACATCATTCATGTAACATATTGGATTTCACATACACATCATAACACAAACATACTTGGGCGTATAGATAATGTTAGAGAGAGAAATTGGGATATTTTTAGAAAGAGAAACTCATGTAAGGTTAGATTACCAAAAAACATCCAACTCTACCTTAAAAGAGGGTATTTATAGGTTACAAAATAAACGCACCACCCCATACCAGGATCGAGCACAATGGGTAAAGACCCGGTCATTCTCTCCACTGTTGCACTAAACTAAATAGCTAACTAAATAACTTAGTAAATAACGTATGTCTTACGAGCTAACTTATGCAAGATAGTATTTGGGTGACCGATACTTCACTATGGAATTTTCTAATTCCTAATAATCTCCCCAAGGAGGTCACCCATGTTTTACAATTTGAATCCTAGCATTCTAATTAATCTTCAGTCTTGAGCCGCTAATTTTCTTCTTCAAAGTATTCAAACTATGTGTTTCTGTATTGATTTCATCATTGTTCAACTACGATGTATGTTTCGTGGAGGTTATTGAGCTGATCCACCATGATGACCTTTTGAGAATTACTAGAGATCATCAGCCACTGCAAATCTCTGCATCACCCATTTTGTGTTTCCAAAGATATGATATTGTGACATTTGGACCGACATGCTCACATTCGGATCATGATCTTCTTATCGAGAGTAGCGAAGCTTTTGTTGATTCATGATATTGGCACAGCCAGAAAGAAGCATGGGGTGAAAATATCAGAGTCATTGATGCACTAATCATGATTTCTTTAGATATGAATGTGTTGTGTGAGCATGTGGCTATGGATTGATCGCCCATTCTGATCACCAAACGCCGGGTGTACCGCATAAAAAAGTTAGCAATAAAGCGCCGAAAGTGTCTTTGATCACTTCGATGAATTGAGGTACACGCCCACCGGTTCCCCCGTTGATCAGACAAGCATGCCTGGATCGCAGTATAATTCGAAGAATTTCCTTGAAAGGGTTTCGCAGCTGCTCTAGCTGTTCTCAAACCGGAACGTCTCAAAGAAGACAACACGGAGTGAGTGAACCAGTGAAACGAGATTCACTGATTGATGAAAAGAGATTTGAAAAACAATCGTGTATTGCTCAATAGAAATTGTTTTTTCAATACAACGAAGGTTTTAATGAAAATCAATTATCAATCATAAACACCTTTTATTTTGAGAAATAAGTACAGTCGATGTGCAAAGAAAAGAGTTTTAAGCACAACGATCGTTTTTCAAAGGTAACCGTCAATCCATAACTGAACCGGATTGATTCAAAATATTGAATCTCTCCATTGTTTCGCCAGTGTTCACATGGTTGATCTATTGGATAGATCTCACATGCTACCTGCCAGGAGCTAGTTTGATGTTGGCTCCAGAAGGCTTTCCATCTTCATCGTGAATATGAATGCATATCACTTAGATGTTCTGGCAATACCACAAGGATAATGCGTAGGACTCAAAAGATATAATCTTTCTTTCCACATTGTGTGAATCAGAAAGTCTTCATTGAAAGTGTCCTAATGAGATTTATTGATGATCTCGTGGCTCTAGACTCAATTGTGCACATTTGGTTCCTATGCCGGAGACTGGGAGAGTGGGTCTCTTCAATATCAACATTCTCTAAGAGAAAGTCGATAGATTATGTCGGTTCCCTATGAGAATGAAACAAGCCCTTTTAAGAGGAACTTGAGTAGCTTGGGAAGTTAAGTGCAGTGCGTCACTAGGTCCATGACGTCTTGTCTTCAATACCGATGTTACCTTGGTAACCACTAGTAGTATATGTATTGATACCGGTGTCTGCCCTAAGGTTGAATTATTGGAGGGCTATTTCTTTTCACCCTTTTTCACATTCATTCTTTTTCATTCTTCATCCCCTTCAGTGCTTACCAAGACTTCATTACTAGAACCTTGTTGGGTTTATTCCAGTACTAGCTCTGTCTTAGTCCGCACTCTTCCCATATCTCACTTTTCTCCTTTTTTCAATATACCTAAGGACTCTACACTATCTAGTGGATTGTCCCTGGGTAGATCCCTCCGGTTCTGGCGGATCGTAGGAACGAATACCTAACCTAACCATCCTTATAACACCATGCATAAAGTAAATTGGTCGGTCTTTTGGTATTGTTCTTTCTTCCTTGAAACCAATTGAAAAATCATTTGGAAAAACAATCAAGGTACTTGTGATACGAGATCAAAGCATTTTGTACCTTAATAGTTTTGATCATTTAGAAAACCTCCCCCTCAACATGTGCATATGATTTAGAAAATGTTTAGCACATGGAGGCAAGAGGACTTTGAAATATTTTCTTTGATCACAATTTTCATAGAAAAAGCCATTTGATTTTCTTGGTAAATTCTCCCCCTCAATATGTGCTTTGGATATTTGAAATCATTTTATCACATAGAGGCAGGAGTTCTTTTGAAGTACTACCACGATAACCAGACATTTAGAAACCATTTAACGCACAATCAAGGTACCTTAAATAAAAGCATGGAAAACCTTGTACCTTGAAAGTTTGAATTTGTTTTGAAATACTCCCCCTTAATATGTGCTTCGAGATACGAAAATAGTTTAGCACATATTAGAGAGCAGTATGCACATTGAGACAAAATGGTCATTTTTTATCATCTTTCATATTTATATCACATTTTCTCCCCCGATCAAAAATTTCAAATCCTTTGAGATTTTGGATCTCATGTGATTTAAATATGTATGATATAAAACATTTGTTGGAGAAAAATGTGTCCAGTTTTATATGATCAGAAGTAGACAACACTGAAGTTTCCCTTTTAGATACAAAGGTAAACCACAGTACATAACCTAACACTATTAAATGCATTATAGTTGTTTATAGTTTGAACACCACATATTACATATAAATAATTCAAAACAGAAACTACTTCCGGAAGATGTCTTCATTCAGTTCTTTGAAGTAGTTTGTAATGACCTTCACGAAGTCTACCACCAACAAAGCTTTCAAGGCTGCGGAAGATCATTCGAGTCTTAAGTCTTCGCTTGATTGCAACAATGAAATCTTCACACCTCTTTAAGTCCTCATCAGTCCAAAATTTAGTCTTGTTCCACGGCTTCAGATCAACTCTGATTTCTTTCACTCTGGTGTTCAGTTCTTCTTCGACCATCTTGAGAGTACCATCACTGAATTTGTAGAGTTCGCACAATCTCATCAGCATGCGAGTCCCGTATCTGTCGTGGAAGAGGACGGCTCTGGGTGTGTCAAGCACTCTATAGTCATGACGAAATTCATTTCCTGAGGCATCCCAAGCTGAAAGTCCTCAACCCGTTTTCGGATGACTAAGCCTCTGATCCAGAGATTGACAGCGGCAGAGAGTGCTTTCTTTTCACGAAAAGGTAGGTGATCAAGGTGTCCTTGAAGGTTGAAGGTAGAGGTTTCAAAATCATTGGGTATCAAGTGCTTGAAGTCGTTCTCTTCAATCACATGATCTTTTTGGTCTGCTCTTCTAAGCACGATCTTCTTCAGATACTCATAGCCATGGATTGGGAAGATCTCTACACTGATAACACTTAGAATTCGTAGCTTAGATCTAACACCTTTTCGTCTTTTCTCAGCTCCATGTCTCTCGATGTAGAAATTTTTCTTTTTGTACCACCAGTGAGAGATACCATATGAAGTGGCAATGTCGTACTTTTGTTCTTCGTCAACTCAGAATTGATCAGGAACCATCTGTTCGTATGTAGCCGATTTCATTTTTGAGATTGATAAGGCTGGTCTTCTTTCAGTAGTATGGGCACAAAGGTAGTCTAGGTCATGGTTGAAGAAGAACTCAGTCTGAATGGTCATTTTTCCAGGTTCACCACCAAGAGGAAGAGGCTTGTTCACATCGAAGCGACTGATCTGCTCACTGACTTGATCATTCAGCATCCTATGACATTCTTCCATCTGGTATTGTAGTTGATTTGCATCCGAGTGAAAGACCTTGACAATTTCAAAAGCTTGTCCCTCAAGATCCTTTGGAGTGATTGACGCGATTCCCCTCTGTTCACAAAACCACTTAATGAAGCTGCCCATATATCTCCAGGGCATGAAGTAGAGAATCTTCATCTGGAGTTTCATAGTTAGCAGAAATTGTGGAAGCCCAGTTGTTGTCAGGGATCATCGTGTCGGTCTCTGGGATTGACCATGAGGGTTCTGGTGAATGAGGTCTCTCTTCGAGTAGCCAACTTCGAATTGTGTCCTTTGAGGGTGCCACTCTAGATGTGTTAGTACGTTCTCCCGACACGTATGAGTCAAACCATTCATCTTTCGGCGGCTTGGGAATATGCTTGGTGGATGCATCATCTTCATCAGATTATTACTCTGCCATGACATACGACTCTTCATGAACCATTTGATCTTCAGGAATTGAAGAGATTGTGGGTGTGAACCTTGAATCAACCGTTGTCCAAGGCTGCAGATTTCTTAGAGTCCCCTTATCTCCGGGAGGACTAGATTGCTTGGAAGGTTTTGGTGGTGATGATGGTGGTTGTGGTGAAGTGATAAGGTTTTAAAATGTACCTTTTTGAGGGGTCATTTAAGCCCTTATTTGATCACTTTTGTATCCGTTATTACTTAATATCGTTCCTTTTCACTTTTTAGGTCTCTTGAAGGCAAAATGCTGGAATGACACTTATTTGGACGAAAAGGCGCGAATATACAAAGAAAATGGCCAAAGTCAAGAATCGAGACACTCAAAGCTGCTGAAAACATAAGGTGGCGGCGTCATGCTTATCTGACGCCCGTCCGAGGATTTTGTGGCGGGACAGAACCCAAACTCTTATTTTCAAGTGACGGCGTCCAGGTTGTAAAAGAGTAGGCCGTCGCAACTCAAACGGCCTAGATGCAATCGGCGGCGTCGAGGCTGAAGAGGGCGGTGTCACACTGCACAAGGTGACGCCATCGCAAGTCTAATGTGGCCAAGACGAAACCCTAATGGCGTCGACACGACGGCGTCACAAAACATAAGGTGACGCCGTCGCATATGTAATCTTATATATAGAATCCGAATTTTTCAGTATTTGTGTGTAGTCTTTTGGACTAAAAACCTAGAACCGAACCAAGGCTGTCTTGTACAGTATTTTAGGGTTCCAAACCCTATCTTACATCAAGATAAGTTCTTTACTTCATTAATACAATTATGTCTTTGATTATTTGTGTGTATGCTTACATGTTCTCCATGTCCGGCTAATTTATTTGTGTGTTTGCTTAGGGAATATGAAACTTAATTATTGAATATTGATTGGTTGTCTCTTATCTTAGTTGATTATTGATCTAGTAATGCGATAGGTCATTCGTTGTGTACTTAATGCTTGATTAAATCTTTGTGAACCTTAGAATATAACTCCTTGAGTAGTTGTAAGCTAAACCATCCAAAGAGTGCCTTAGAGTAAGAGTTTATTATCCCTAGTGGGTTTTGTAGACAAGACCCTTTGGTAAGTTCAAAGAGTTAGGAACATACATACCCTACAACTTTAGACACACAACGCGACTAAGAATAAGGACGTGACAATTCAACCACCAATAGGAGATAATTAAGGAGTAGTAAAACCTAAGTAAACACATCTTTAAACTATTATACGAGTACACAATAATTAGACATAGACTACATACACCTTAGATTAGATAATTAGATAAGTAGAGTAATGGGTAGCAATACCAACCCCCCAAATCCAAACCCCGAGATTCGTACCTTTCAATTTCCAAAAAAACATAAAAAGATAAAAAAATAATCTTTCTCAACCCCAACCTTAGCGTAGTAACTTCTTACTAGCATTCCTATTCCCCTAGAGAATGATATCAATACCCGTGGCTTACCCTAATTACTACACTACAACGATTAGGTTCACTACCTAGGGTGTTATAAAACTTGCTCGAAGAAAATGAAGTTCCTTTGACCCCGAACGACGCATGTAGCGTTATCAAGTTTTGGCCCGGCTTGGAATAAAATAGCTAGTTAGTAGTCCACCTCGTTTAGGTTTCTTTGCTTGATTCCTATCAAGTAAATTTTTTTTCTCATTTTTTGCTTTCTCTTAGTCTATCCCCCTTCTTCGTGACCTTTGTTCGTAATCCTATCACTTTTCATCATGGAAGGTGATAACCACCCACCATTCATCATCCCACCACCAATTGACCCGCCAAGAGCCCGTACTCTTGGTGAATACTCGAGACCAAGCCACCTAGGCTATAGGAACACCATTGAGCTTCCCGACCAAGCCCAAACTACGGCCCTATGATCCGACACCATCCGGTTAGTGCAAAACGGATGTGCATTCCATGGACTTCGTTTCGAATATCCTAATCAGCATCTGAGGGATTTCCTCAAAATTGTCGATTCCATCGACCTTGATGCTACTACTGGGAGACCTGCAGCACGCGTCTCTTCCAATTCTCTCTACGGGACCAAGCTAGTAATTGGCTTGAGTGACTTCCCGCTGGCTCCATCTCAAGTTGGGATGATCTCACCTCTCGTTTCCTTGCTCAATTTTTCCCACCGGGGAGAACCACTAAACTTAGGAATGACATCTTGAT
The DNA here is from genome assembly GCA_910596185.1 of Chrysanthemum makinoi. NCBI lineage: Eukaryota > Viridiplantae > Streptophyta > Magnoliopsida > Asterales > Asteraceae > Chrysanthemum > Chrysanthemum makinoi. Next base: position 81,116,265 of record OU343216.1, read on the forward strand.
GTTCCAACAACGTCAAGATGAATCTTTCTACGAAGCATGGACTCGATTCAAGGACTTACTTCATAAAGTCCCTCATCATGGCATTGATCTCTGGCTTCAAGTCCAAATCTTTTATGATCATGTCAACTTCCCCACCAAGCGATCCATTGACCAAGCGGCCGGTGGAAAACTTAGTGATCTCACCGCGGAAGAATCATGGGGTATAATAGAGGACCTTGCTCTCTATGACAACGAAAGTTGGAATGACCCCCGTGAGTTGCCCAAAACCTTAAAGGAAATCTCCTTGCCTCCCATTGACTCACAACCTTCCGACCGTAGGATGATCGAACTTGAAGATCAAGTTAAATTCCTAATGATTTCCTACGAAAACCCTAAGTCTTCACGACATGTGAACAAAGTTTCTTCCTCATGTGAGCCGTTTTATGATCCTCATAACACACGCACTTGCACCCGATCCCCTGAACATGCTTCCGTTGACTACGCATCCTCGCATACTAATGGAACGGGAGGAAGATTCCCTAATACCGGACCTAGAATTTCAATGTAACCAGAAGCATGGAAGGGCAAACCCGACTTCTATTGGGGACAAACCAAAGAATTCACTTCCAATGATTTTTCATGGCCCCCATCCCACGGTCCTAACCAACAAAACATAGAAGGGATGTTGCAAAACCTAGTTGCAACCCAAGAAGCCCAAATAGCTAAGCTCTCGGACGGCTTTAACCAACAACAAGCCGAAATGGTTAGGAAGATAGACAACCTTTTGAAAGCCATGACCAATAGTGATAGGAAGGTTAATGTTATCTCAACTCGAGCCTTTTGATGTAGAGATTAAGGACAAGTAAGCTAGCTAAACCCGTCCAATTCGTCAATACCATCGCCTTAGTGAAACCTAATGGAACAAATGACGAAGAGGACCATAGATTTGAGAATAATGAAACAACCGAGGAAGTAGGTGAAGTAGATAATGACTATTTCAATAAGTTTCCAACGGAAGAAGAGCTAACTCGTCACCCTCACTTAGTACGTGACCTCCGTCACATGTATGTTAGGAAAAGCCTTAGAATCAAGTTTGGGAACCCTTGGAATCTTAATATACCATGTTGCATAGGACACCTTTTCGTGGCTAAGGCATACATTGACCGCAAATCCCCAATCAACATAATGACTAGCACCTACTACAATTGGGTAATGAAAAGCCAATTTCAACTAGGCAAGACCCCGATGATCCTAGTGTTAGTTGCAATTTTCTTGGTAGAGTTAAGGAATTGCCCGTTTATGTAGGTAGTTTCACGTTTCCTACGGACTTCATAATTGTGGATGATATTAGTACGACCATAGACCCTAGCTTGTCCCACGTTATTCTAGGAAAACCTTTCATAGAAAGCAGGGATGACCTATGACCCATCGTTAAGAATAGTGCGATTCAAGGATGAGACCGATGACATAGCTTACCAAATGCCGTTTAAGATAGAGAAGTTTTCATCACTCTCTAATGATGAAAAGGAACTTAAACTATCGGTCTATTATAGGAATGAGGAGGATAAAGAAAAAGGAATAGATTATGTTATGGCTAAGATTTTCGGATTCTATAAGGATTGCTTGAACCTAGGACCAGAATATAGAACCGAGTGGGGAGAAAACAAACTCTTATAGAGGTGCATCATAGGGCACTTTTACAACATGGAATCCCCCAATAGAGACCGTCATGAGGAAGGAGATGACGGTAATGAAGTCAAGTGAGGAACACGACTACGAGTCTAGCTACAAGACTCTTAAATAAAGAAAAGCTGGGAGGCAACCCATGCTTAATTGTTTGCTTGTTAGTGTCATATATCTTTTATTAATTGTTTATTCTCATGTTTAAATTTGTAAAAATGCTTTATTTTGTTTTTAACCTCGTCTTAATTGCATATAAAGGTATTTTACATAAAGGATAAGTGTAGGGAGGATTACACACGTTTTCAAAAGAAACGTAAACATGAGAATAACAATTCATTAAAAGATATATATGTGTGTTTGTTCGAGTCAAATGCTTGTATCGAGTCATAATGGATGTTTTGCAGAAATTTTTCAGATTCTAAAGATGTAAATTTTCGAATTTTTCCGAAAATTGCAGACCAGTTTTGTCAGGATAACTTTGGCGTCGGAATTGCAACCTGACGTCGAGGATAAAACAATAGATTACTTTTCTCGTTTTTAGGCTACTTATAAATTTTTGGAATTTTCCGGTCTTAATTTTCGAAATTCTGAAACATCCATTCCACAAGCATTATATCCTAGTTTAAATCAGTCTTATATATTATTACGCCGATTTACGCGAAGGTTTCGTTTGTTTTCTTCAGTGTCAGGGTTTAATTTATCAAGAAGAAGTTACTTAAGATTGGAAGGAGCTTTTCACATTCTTCTTGGAAAGGATTTAACCACTACTTCACACGGATTACGAGCTAATCAGAGTACTAGTTTCTTTTGTTTTTCATTACCTTCATTATCATAACTTTGATACTTTCGGGGAACATTGGGGACAATGTTCAGTTTAAGTGTAGGGAGGGAAAATAAAACGGGAACTTTGAAACTATGCTTATCCTTGATTATTTGCTTTGTCCAAGTGTATTTGTGTAATAAACCATGAGAAAATGTCGGTTAGGGTAATTTTGGCACCAAATTTTTAATTTTTCATGACATATAGGAGTGGGCCATTAGTTTTAACAAAAGCGTCTCACGGATAGGAAGTTGCATGACTAGCACAAAAACCCTTTACCACCTAAATTCCACCCAAAATGTGAGGATGTAGCTTAGATTAGTAGGAAATAAAGCATTCATCTTTAATGCTTAGAGTGTGAACCGGTAGTATATTAGATTCTAGAACTTGTTTTATGTGATGCATTCCGAGAACGCTAGTAAGACTACACTTGTGTAGTTAGGAATAACTAAATGATAAGAGGCATTAGGATAACCCTTGTTTGATACCGTAATATAATTACTTCTTCCACATTGGTTGAGTAATTCCCCCACACCCTTTCGTTGTACTCATCTTTAGTACACGATACCCCTAGTTAACCCCTCAGAGCCTATCCTTTTCGCGGTTCTCGTGATGTTTGGTTTTCCGGAATATCAATGAAGAGCATTGTTTACACCTCACCCCCAATATACACCCAAATCGCCTTAGCCTACCTTGTATGCACACTTTTAGTGCATTATTGTTATCACCCTAAACCCTTAGTTCAATTATCTGGTTGCTTGCATGAGTTGTTAAGTCGAGTCATATCCTTTGTACACAGTTTTGGGACGATTGGGATTCATGAGAAAAGTTAAAGTTTATGAAATGACGGAAGGGCGTTAAATTCAAATTCCCTTTGTTTGTATAATAATGTACCCCAAGTGTTTTGATCTTTTCAATTCGGGTCAAATTAGTGTTAGAGTAATAAAAACTCAAGTGTATGGATGTGCCTTAAATCCCTATCATTTTGATGTTACCGTAGAGCATGGTAGAGTAAGTGTATGGAAAAAATGAAAAGAATAGAAAAAGAGAAAAAGAAAAAATAGGGTGAAAAAAAAAAACTTATCTGGTGCCATCCTACATCTATCCTTTAAATTTATGTTTGTTTGTTTCATTAGCTAGATTTAGAGTGTCGAGTCTTGGCTTATAGCATGCATTCTTCGTATACTTGCAACATAGAGATTTTGACTTACCACCACTAAATAGCCTATCCCACCAAACCTTTGTTTCCCTACCGTAAGCCTAACATTACAACCCTTTAAAGACCTCTTTGATAGTCTTTCCTAGGTGCTTACACAAAAGCGATGGAGGTTTGATCTGGTCTCAAGCCTATGGTAATCTATGTACTAGGATCGGTTAATGAGTGTTTATCTTCCATTTCCAATTTGTTATATTTCATATACACCCGAGAGAGATGTGAGTATCAAACACCCCATGTGAGGTGCTAGTATGTAATTTTCGTGCTTGTTATGACTTTTCGGGGCTTATATGTGTTGTGGACTGTTTTAAACCAATGCTTCATGACCCTAACTTATAAATTAATTGGCTAAAGCACATTTGCTTGAGGACAAGCAAATACCAAGTGTAGGGATATTTGATAAGGTTTTAAAATGTACCTTTTGAGGGGTTGTTTAAGCCCTTATTTGATCACTTTTGTATCCGTTATTACTTAATATTGTTCCTTTTCACTTTTAAGGTCTCTTGAAGGCAAAATCTTTGGAATGACACTTATTTGGACGAAAAGGCGAATATCTGAAGAAAATGGCCAAAGTCAAGAATCGAGACACTCAAAGGCTGGCGAAAACATAAGGTGCGGCATCAGCACGCTGCTCTGCCCGGCCCGTCCCAGGGGATTTTTGTGACGGGCCGAGAACCCAAAACTCTCTTATTTTCAAGTGGCGATGTCGGTTGTAAAAGGTAGGCCGTCGCCTTCCGAGGCGACCTAGATACAATCAGGGCAGTCGGCTGAAGAAGGGCGGCGTCACAAGAAGCACAACATGGCAGCCGTCGCAGAAGTCTAGCGCGTGGCGAAAACAAATGGTATTAATTATATATTTGCTTGGGAATATGGCTTTAGTGTGAATATTGATTGGTTGTCTCTCTTATCTTAGTTGATTAATGATCATAATGTCACGATAGGTCATTAGATTTGTGTATAATGCTTGATTAAAGCTTTGTAAACCTTAGAATATAACTCCTTGAGTAGTTGTAAGCTAAACCATCCAAAGAGTGCCTTAGAGTAGAAGTTTATTATCCCTAGTGGGTTTTGTAGACGAGACCCTTTGGTAAGTTCAAAGGTTGGGAGACATACATACCCTACAACTTTAGACGCACAACGCAACTAAGAATAAGGACGTGACAATTCAACCACCAATAGAGATAATGGGAGTAGTAAAACCTAAGTAAACACATCTTTAAACTATCATACGAGCACACAATAATTGACATAGAATACATACACCTTAGATTAGATAATTAGATAAGTAGAGTAATCGGTAGCAATACCAACCCCCAAATCAAACCCGAGATTAGTACCTTTCAATTTCCTAAAAAACATAAAAAGATAAAAAATAATCTTCCTCAACCCCAACCTTAGCGTAGTAACTTCTTACTAGCATTCCTATTCCCCTTGAGAACGATATCAATACCCGTGGCTTACCCTAATTACTACACTACAACGATTAGGTTCCTTTGCCTAGGGTGTTATAAAACACTTTCGAGAAGAAAGGAAGTTTCCTTGACCCCAAACGGCAGCGTGTAGCGTTATTGTGGTGGTTGTTTGAAGTTCCCACACATGCCGAGCTCTCCGGCTCCTCGGTTAGGTGGTAGCTTGGGACCTCCAGACTTATCAGTATTTTTCTCTGGAACAGTATTTTTTTTCTTCTTGTTGTCCCTTTCTCGTACATCTTCCACAAATGGCGGTAGAGGCCAATTGCCTAGGAGATATGACCAACTGACCCTAGGTGAGCGGACTGAGACGGGAAGGGTAAGATATGACCAATGGACGACCCTTTCTACTTGTGCGATTTGACCAACTGATCACCTATCGTTTGGATGAACTTAGAATTAGGGGGTGTAGTGTCTAAGTTCCTAACGGCCGGGCACTCACTATTTAGAATCTAACATGTAGCGGTACCAATGACCGACTTAGGGGACCCGGGAACAAAGGACTTATGACGGTGCGCTGATTTCTCTGTGGTGGCATCTTCTTTGATAGGTTGGGCGGTGATGACCAAATCTCTTTGTCCTCTCGAATTTGACCCACAGAAGTAATTAGAAGTAGGTAGACGTAAACATTACTAGTTAGGAGGATTAACTAGGTTAGCACCACTATTCCTCTATTGATTTCCCATCTACCATTTATTTGCTTTATATTCTTGCATTAAGTAGTTTAATTAATTAATACCCTATCAAACCATTTATATTCTGTGACAATTAGACTTAGTAATTATCCGACACATAGCTCTTGGGGCGAAACCTGCGGCACCATTTACTACACACTACACCCGATAGGGTGCAGTTAGTGCATGGGGTGAACCATAGGTATAATGAGACCTTATATATTAAGACACGGTCGATGAAACACGCATCAAGTTTTGGCCATCTTGGGGAGCTATATTAGGATTAATATTAAGTCTTTCATTTCATATTTAAATTTTCTCGATCATATTTCAAGTTTTGGGTTCCATGGAAGTGGTTAACATCGATGACCTCACTCTTGAGGAATACTTGGCATTGACTAGAGGCGATCAAGGGGCAGGTCTCATAAGGCCAGAAAAAGCAATCGGAGCGGATGTTTGTTTGAGATTAAGACCAATTTGTAAGGAGCCGGCGCTAACCCTTTATCGGGGAAGCAGGGGCGAAGACGCTATATGAGCCGTTGAAAATGTCCTATACATCGCTAGCCTTTTCAACATTCAGGCGTGTCTCATGATCTTTGTTATGCTTTCAGGGTCTTCCCTATGACTCTAGCTGGGTGACGGAAGATGGATCGAAAGATTGCTCGCCGGGCGGTTAATACTTGAAGCTACTTAAAGAAACACTTTATCAAGATATTTCCCACCATCAAAAGATTTCTAATCAACTCTTGGAGATCCACAATTTCAAACAGAAGGCAGCGAAACTACGTATCAAGCTTGGAATGAGATACTTGATCTCTTTATAAGTGTCCTACCAATGATCTTAATAACCCGGCTGAAGGTCAATATTTTCTACAAAGGAATAAATGTAACTACAGGAGGATCTTTGGATTATCAAGGACCTATCAGAATATTACTCCCTACTACGACAGTGAAGCCATTCAAAAATGGCGGACCATTCTCAAAATGTACGACGATTGGGTGATAAAAGAAACCAAGGTGGAAGTTTTGTGAATTGCAGCAATCACTAGTAAAATTGAAAGCCTCTCGGTCGAGATAATATGAAGCTGGTCGAGGAAACCGTTCATGCCATTCAAGTAGGGTGTGAAGGCGTGGAGGAGGACATCTTACGAAAATTGTCCTCATATGGTTGAGAAGAGGATATCGAAGAAGCTAAGTATGGATAAAATGTCGACCATTTCACGGTGACAATGAAATATGGGTATCGTGGTAATTACAACCGTGGGCCTTATGAAGAAACCCAGTCTTGAAGAAACAATTAATAAATTTAAGGAAAATTGACCCAAAAACAAAAGGAGCAAGATGAATGGTTGAAGGAATTCCAGAGGAAAACTTCTTGATAGAAACATTTCCAAAAACCACGACTCAACTCTTCAAAACCTTGAATCCATGGTGTTGGTAAGCTTCAGCGAAAAGTAAGAAGGAATAACGATAAACTGAAGGATCTAGACCCGCTATGGATGTAAGGTAATTTTTCTCGGATAACTGAAGGTTGAGGCGGTGTCTACGAGTTTAGGGAATGATTTAGATCAAGCAGATCGGGGATACGCGTAACATACCTAATGAGTTACGGTAACCTCGTGTTTGACAGCGACGAGTTGTGATGAATCTTGAGAGAATCTGACTCTAGTGAATTCGCGTAACCAAGAATCTCGATTTACGGCGTAGCGGGATACATGGGGAGAAAAATTCCTCGACTTGGACCGGATCGGAAAAACTCAAGGAACTCTCCCTTGATGATGAAGAAGAGCCACTTATCACTCCTTTGGTGTACTCCTGTCGCCATTATCACGGTGAAGAAATACAAAGGGCATGGCCTACGGCCCTTTCCACGAATATTGCAATGGAGGAGACAATGAAAGAATGGAAGAATGGACATGCCCTCATGAGCGTGGCCTTTAAAGATTGGACTCAATTCAATTTGGGAATGCCAAGATTAATCCAAATCTTCTTATGAAGCTAAAAGTTGATTACGCGAAGCACATTCGAAAGGGCGAGAGACTAATAAGATATACTTTGCGGAAGAGCATTTTAAATGAAGCCCGACAACATAGAACTACGCAGTCCAGTGCTTGAAAAAGTAAAATCCCCGAGGAAATTTTATGGGCATCATGCAACCCGTATGGCGTTATGTGTGATGGTGGAGGAAACTCTGGAAGATTAGGAAAAGATGAATTCTTTTGGTCCTCAACCAATGACAAGGAGAGAAAGAGTTTACCTTGGATAGACAACACAGGGTTTGATAGTTGGTAAAAAATTAAGTATGGGCATGTGGGTAGCATTAACAAAAGATAGATTTGGAAGGAATACATGGATCAGAAAATTCTAACGACAAAAGTAGCGAAAATCTGAGTAAAATAACAATTGACATGGACATAGGCGGGTGAGTAATGATAAAGAAAGAATGCAAAGCGCGTTCTAAGTGGAGAATTTGCTTTCGATGAAGAATGGTTCAAAAGTCTTGATTCGATGGCGATGTTATCGAAGGGATGCTAGATTACCTTGAGTTGCAAGGAAATGAAGAGTTCAGCGATCGGAAGTAGCCGAAACTACGAGCAAAGAAAGGTGCAAGCTCTTGGGATACCCTACAAAAGACCACCCCTATTATAGCGGAGAAAAATACAGATTCACTTTCGCTACCACCTAGGTCAGGAGAAATTATGTAAGTGAAAGATGAAACCATTGAATACCTCGAACGCCTCCCCAATGTTGCATGGATGAGGCCTGATTTGATGAAGGATATTGAAGAAGTAGGGGCAAGCTCAAAGACCCCCATGTAGGAGCCCAGCGGCTTTCTAGAGTCTAACTTAAAGACTTCGTTAATAGAGAAAAGTGCTCTTTAGGGAGACAACCCGAATTATCCTTTCTTTTGTTTTTATTTCTTTTCATTTGGGTTTGTGTTTCTAACCATTTTGCGAGAGACAATGAAGTAATTACTGCTGCGATTCGATACGAGCGAGTTACGAGCGTAACTCATCTTGGTGATTACAGCGTAACCAACATTTTAGCGGTAAAATTCTTGACGAATTACCAATGCAGTACGTAATACCAACTCAGTGGATTGCAGTAACCATTAGTTTCTCGGCTCATACCAGGTTTTGCAAGTTACTGGTAACACTCTTATTGGAGTTCGGCGTAACTCTCTACTTTAATTCTTTCATTTTAAAAACAGTAACCTTGTTATTAGTTTTAAATGAACTTTGTGGAGTGTGTTCCCTGTAAACCCTCCGCGATACTTCCTTTCGGTCACTTGGGACACCAACCCAGTTTAAAAGGCTTGTTGCATTAAGCTAAATCTGGCAAGTGATTCCTACAAAAAGTGAGTTAGGTTTTATTTTTTCATTTTATTTTTTTTTCTTTTTAGAATTATGCTTGTCGATATTGTGATTTCAGGGATTGAAGTTTGCTCATGACGCTTTACTTGGCACGATCCTTTCTAAATGGGCCTTCTTCTTTTTTTTTGGAGCAAATTTAGGAAGTTCTCTCACGATTCTACCTTTCTCTTCACCTTTATTTAATGCCTAGTACAAAAGGTACTTTGTACAATTCAAGTGGGGGCCGGGGTAGAATTATCTCTTGAACATTATTTAAGCCCTCATTTTTTAGTTTATTTTGAAAAAATTATGCCATTTTATATTTTGACATGTTTTTCCGAACCTAACTAGATTAAACCTTAGTCGAGCACATACAACCCTTGATATTACATGGTGAGATTAGCCTTATCCCTTTCCATATTTTACCCAAATCCACCAAATTATGAGGTGTGCGTTAGCTTGTAGAAAACTTTAGAACTTGGCCTTTGCATCATTTGAGACCATAGCGAGGTATGTTGAGTTAATTTCGATGTATTTGGACTTTTAGTTTTAGAAGCATTATTATAGGATTATCACTTGACAGCCTACCATTGTTGAGGTCTATCGATTAGTCACCTCGACTTTTTGATCCCCATGTGAAACCCTTTTATTGCACTCTCCTTTAGTGCAAGATACCCCTAGATACACCCTTCTGAGCCATTCCTTTCATTTTGTCACCCTAATATATTGTTTTGTTACACCCTTACACCTTAGCCTACCCTGTAGTCTTTATTTGTAATTGGAAGTCATCATTTGCCTAAGTTCAAGGTTCAAGTGGAAGGTTTGGAAATCCACCTTTCATCGACAACAATTATGAAGATCATTGAAGACCAATTCCCATTGTTCATCTCAGAGTGGGGGATGTAATGTTATCATCATGTTGAAAAATCAAAAAAATAGTTGATTCATTATGATTTTGTAAAGTCTTTGATGTTATAAGCACTATAGTATGAGCTTTATTATTTATGTCGAGGAATCACCTCTGTCACATTTGAAGATTGGAGTTGGAGCAATACCAGCGAAGAAAAAGGTAATTATTGCCCATCGGCGTCCTCTAATGACATATCTACCTTGCATTTTATGATCCGGTCTCTAGACTTCTCCTAGCTTGAACTTTGGGCGGACGGTAAGTGGTGATGACTTAATTATAGATATAGACTACCTTCTTGTTTTATTTTATTTTACACCAATTATATATATCCCATGTCTTATCCTACCATTTTAGTCATGAAATTGTGTCTAGGTGATGCGGTGAGAGCAATCTTTGAATTGTCTTGGCCATGGATTTGGTCATGTATCATTGATTTTAATCCCTTGCAGGTGACATGTTAGTAATGACGAGTCACCCTTAACCTTTGTAGGATCGTTATTTTTATTGTGTTGATGATTCGGGTGGTCTTGGATGATCAAAATACATGTTTGCCATAGTTAGAGAGAGAGGGTGTTCTTGCTAGAGGTTTACACAAAGTGAATATTAGATTGAATGAGAAGCACCACCCCTTCCATGGATGGAAGGGGTATTTATACTTACAAATACGACCTCCTATCGGCACGTGGATCGGATCTGATGGGTAAAGACCCGTCCTTCCTCCGCGGTGTTGCACTAAGCTATACTACGCTACAAACTAATAAATAAACTACTAAATAACATAAATAACGACAAGTCTACGAGCTAATTTATGCTAGATAATATTTGGGGTGACCGACTCTTCACTATGGAATTTTCTAATTCCTAACAATCTCCCCTAAGGGAGGTCACCCCATGTTTTACATTTCAAATCCTAGCATTCTATTCTTTGACTTTGTTCTTGAGCTCGTAGACTTCAATTCTTCATTTCAACAATCTTTGTGCTTTTGTAGCGATTCTTCAAAGTCCGCATTGATTTGTACTTTTAGTGGAGGCCTTTAAGTGATCCACATCTTTGATGATCTTCGAGCTTTCATTGAGATCATCGGCCACATAAATCTGGATCACCCTTTATTGTGTTGCCATTATATGAAGTTGTGACTTTGGACCGACATGCTCACACTTTTGAATCATGACATCTTTCCATCAGTAGCGGAAGCCTTCTTGGTTCATGATATTTGCGGCGGCGAAGCATAAGCATAGTATGAAATATCGAGCGGGTTATGTAGATATGCACCGTCATGATTTCTTCAAATTAAGTGTGGATCTTTGTGAGCATCGGCTTTGGATTGACTCCTCAATTACGATCGGTACCGTCAAATGTACACGCAAACAACGATTAGCAATAAAACACGAAAGTGTCTTTGATCACTTTATTTGAATTGAGTACCACGGCACGGTTCCCGTTGATCGGTATAAATCTTACTGTGATCGGTAGGATTCCTAAGAATCTCCTTGACGAGGGTTTTATGGTGTTCTAGCGTTCTCTCAAAGGAGCGTCTCAAAGAAACCACGGGTGAGTGAACCGAATTGAGATTCAGCGATTGATGAAAAATTATTTGAAAACAATCGCGTATTGCTTGAAGAAAGAGTTTTGCAATACGACGAAGGTTTTATGAGAAGATCAATTTTCAATCAAAATACTTTTTGTATTAGAGAATGAGTACACATTCGACGTGCTAGCGAAAAGAAGAGATTCACATCGAGCGGTTTTCAAAAGTATTTTTCAATCAGAGATACTTTTGAATTTGAAAACATAAGTACACATTCGCGTGCTAGAAAAGAAGGTTTGCACATCGAACGGTTTTCCAAAAGTATTCGTCAATTCCATTCCTGGACCAAGGTTGATTCAAGAATGAATCTCCCCATTGTTTCTATCCAGTTGTCACAAGCTTGATCTTTAGAAAAGATCTCACATGCCACCTACCAGGAGCTTGTTTGATGTTGGCTCTAGAAGGATTTCCATCTTCATTGTGAATATTTATGCATATCACTTTCGGATGTTCGGCAATACCACAAGGATATTGCGTAGGACTCTTAATATATACTTACTTTCCACATTGTGTGAAAAAGCAAGTCTTCAAGAATTTAGTGTCCTAATGAGATATTGTGGATGATCTCTTGGCTCTAGACTCAATAGTGCACATTTGGTTCCTATGCGGAGACTAGGGAGAGGGTCTCCTTCTTCAATATCAACAATCTCTAAAGAAAGTCGATAGATAATGTCGGTTCCCGTGAGAATGAAACAAGCCCTTTTAAGAGGAACTTGAGTAGCTTGGGAAGTTTAGTGCGGTCGTCCTTTGGGTCCATGACGTCTTGTATTCAATACCAGTGTTACCTTAGTAACCACCGGTAGCATATGTATTGAACCGGTTTACGCCCTAAGGTTGAATTATAGGAGGGCTATTTCTTTTCACCCTTTTCACATTCATTTCTTTTTCATTCTTCAACCCCTTGATTGCTTACGAGACTTCATTACTAGAACCTTGTTGGGTTTATTCGATTACTAGCTCATCTCAGTCGCACTCTTCCCATTTTTCATTTTTCTCCTTTTTCATCATACCTAAGGACTCTACACTATCTAGTGGATTGTCCCTGGGTAGATCCCTCCGGCTCTGGCTGGATCGTGGGAACTAATACCTAACCTAACCATCCTTATAACACCATGCATAAAGTAAATTGGTCGGTCTTTTGGTACAGTTCATTCCTTCTCGAAACCAATTGAAAAATCATTTGGAAAAACAATCAAGGTACTTGTGATACGAGATCAAAGCATTTTGTACCTTAATAGTTTTGATCATTTAGAAAACCTCCCCCTCAACATGTGTATGTGATTTAGAAATTGTTTAGCACATGGAGGCAAGAGGACTTTGAAATATTTTCTTTGATCACAATTTTCATAGAAAAGCCATTTGATTTTCTTGGTAAAATTCTCCCCTCAATATGTGCATAGGATATTTGAAATCATTTTATCACATAGAGGCAAGAGTTCTTTTGAAGCACATCCACAATCACAAAATCCATTAAGAAACCATTTGAAAACTCAATCAAGGTACTTTATAAATCTCTTTAAAAAACTTTTGTACCTCGATAGTTTTGCTCCCCCCTCAATATGTGCCGAGATTAGCGTTTAGCACATATGAGAGAGCAGCATGCACAATTAAATCAAAACGATCACCTTTTATCAAATTTCATTATTAAATCACAAATTCTCCCCGATCAAAAATATCAAACCCTTTGAGATTTTGGATCCCAAGTGATATAATTAGGTTTAGAAAACATGGGAGAAAATGTGGCCTTGTTTAAATACTCATCGGGTTTTTGGATAAATCCTCCTCCTCAACATGTGCATTGTGTATTTGAAATCGTTTGGCACATGGAGGGGAGTGCCTTTAAAGGACTAAAACCAATTCCATTTAAAAGCAGTTGAGATTTAAATCACGATCTCTCCACCGATCAAAATTTCAAACCTTTTGAGATTTGTGATCCCAATTGATTTAAATCATTTAGAAAATTTTGGGGAAAGGCGTGGCTTGATTTAACTTTGAAAAATGACAGATAAGGACCATTTAAGACATTAAAGATTGTTAGTGTCGGGTATGATAGTTTTAAGAGATCTTTAAGTAAAATAAAACAATTTCACAATCAAACAAACGAGAAAAAATTTCATTTTGAAAGACCTTGATTCAAAGAAAAATCATACCATGACATAACATTAAATCTTTAGATCACCACTTAATTTAGTACAAAGCGGACTCTTTTGAAGAATATATGTTTGAAAATATTTTAAATTAAATCACTCTCCCCTCAATCCATGTGAAGTCAATAATTGAGTGACTTAGGTTTTGATAAAATGAAGTCCGGTGATTTTCAAAAATTAGTCCAATATATTTTCAAAACAATATTTTCCATTTTCAAAACAATTTAATCAAATTATTCAAAATTGTTTAAAATGGTATCCTGCACAAAGATACGTTAGGTGGTTGAGAAGCTTTTGTTGATGTTGTTCTTTGTAGGGCTTGGAAGAAAAACGTCACTATGCGGTGAGACTTCTTCTACGTTGCATTTTGAATGCCAAGCGAGGTCAAATTAAGCTCCGTTTCTTCAATCACTGAAGAAAACCATCTGCGATGCGATGAGACCTCTTACGTTACATTTATGCCAACTCTCCATAGAAGTCCAATTAAGCTCCGTTTCTTCATTTGTCAACCCAAGATATAGTTACCCTTTCCTTCGGCATCCAATCATCATCATTGTGGGATCGGATCGGAACATTCTTATATCCAATATACGCATACGTTAGTGAACACACATACGATATATGGTGGTCGACATCACCCAAACAGACAATAATAAAAGTCAATTCAACATATCAATCAGTTCATATAAAGCATGGGAATAATGTTCATCAAACTCTAGTCATCTAAACCTAACAATCATATCCTAGAAACCTAGTCCTTCAACATAGGCAATTATATTTTAATTAAGCACGTAGGATAATTAAGAAAGTCCGTTAGATGATATAAATTTGAAAACATTCTCCCCTCAATCAATGACTCATTTTCTTGAAAAGTTTTAAAAGCTTTGAAGTCATTGAGTTTTCAAATTAATAAAAAAACTCGATCTGATTGATTTTAAGCAACTCATTTTACCACCATTTTGAAAACAACAAATATTTTTCGAAGAATTTTAGGCGGAAAAATATTTGTAGGAACGCAATTCTTCCTAATATACTTTCCTCCTATTTGTTTTAGGATAAGTGTACCTAAATTTGTGGTGAAAAACGCTTAAGGCACTCTTTCCTTCCTTTAAGAGCGGTTGCTATCGCAATAATAGCAAACCATTGTTTACAATGGCAAATTTTATGCAATCGCAGTTTATTTTTTTTTTTTTTTTTGAAGCTGGTTACAACAAATAACCGAAGTTTATATTTTGTGATATGTTTTGAAAGAAATATACACCTTCCGTTGAACTTCATCTTATGGTCCGTACATTATTGAATGACATTTAAGACTGATGTTATCGAAAATTTAAGACATGTCTAGAAAACATATTTTTGTATTTTTGAAATTTTATGATTTTTTTATGATTTTAGGTTTTATATTTTTCTGTATTTTCTTTTTGATGGTTTTATATTTTTGTATTTTTCTTTTGTTAGTTTTATATTTTTGTATTTTTTGTTTTCATAAATATATACAAGATAGAGTAGATGATATAGTATAAGAAGATGATACTGAAAATCTAGATAAGGATATCAAGTACTGTTAGAAGTTAAGAAACGCCATCTCTAAACATCTACCACACAAAGCTTCCAAGGCTCCAGCATTATATAGAACAGAGCCTTCGAGAAAAAAACTTTGGCAGCAAACCTCAAGATCCATTGGGATGAGATTCAAAGCTCTATTTCAAGCTTTAGCCGTGTGCACAAAAAGCACACCATTGTCATAAACTTACCTTTGCTCCATTTAAGAACGATAATCAAGGTTCTCCATTCAATATCATCAAGAATAATAAAGAAGTATCATCCCACGAAACAATCTTCAAACTTTTCACCACGTCAAGCAATCCATTCCTAAAGGTGTCAAGAGACCACTTCAATGAATAATCATGCACAATTTCTGACTAGAGCTCACTTAACCCGGAATACATACCAAGACAAAGAAACTTATACCATCGAGTATGATTGTCCAATAGCCAGAATAACCCCATGTATACTTTTCTCCCTACAGTGGAAAGCTCAAGAACCCTGGCAAAATTCAATGCCCAAAGAGAGAACAACTGAGCACATTGAAGAAGGTGTCAATCAATTATCTCTTCTGATGACAATCATTCTGCTGGATGTCCAATCTTAATAAGTGATTATATCTGAATCACGATTGCCCTCTAAGAGATAGCCCAGCATCCCATGTACACAATTCTCTCCTCCAGACAATGCTATAAGATCATCAAGAACACTTATGCACTTTTATCATCGTGAACTAACTTTCCATCTCTTCCCACATAGTTGAATAAAAAACATTGAACGCTGCGAGTCAAATTCGAGTATCTCATGCAATGCTGCAATAGTCTTCCTGATATCTTCAATCACTTAGAAGTATTAAGCTCGGCAAGATTATCACAGTATAGATGTGTGTGTCTCCTTCCTCTTGGCTCTGGTTTTGACACTACAGCCAAAATCATTATAAGCCCTGATACTAGAAATTTTGAGAAGAACATTTGAACTCTTGTGAGAATCAACTTGTTTAATAATGTGAGCAAATCTAATTAGGGATTAAATTTGGCATTTCAAACTCTCCCAACCATGCCTTTCCTCAACCGACAACAGCATTATAAATGCCATGAATTAAGAAGAAGTCTTTAGATCGTTAATGCAACTCGCCTTAGTCTTCTTCTAACATGTAGAATATGTAGAACTGACCTAAGACCATGACTCTTCTTCAAGATTTGTCAGCTTGGGAATAGATAGTTAACATCTTCATTTCACCAAAAACACAAGAACATCACCAAAAAGCATCCTACCATTCATCTTGCAAACTTTACCAAGATCCTCCCAATCAAACAAGCAATGGAAGATGTCTTACCAAGGAAATCAAAGAATCACTGCAATAACACACAAAATGGTAACAATTCAAGCAAACAATCACATCAAAACCATCGAAGAAATGTAAGGTTGTTCGAATCATCATGTTAATGTGACGTGAAGCATTAACCGAAGCACTTTGTCAATAAACTCATATCACTTTTGTGAAGATGTCAACCAACGGCTCTTAGAAGAGAAAAACTCCATGCAGAAGATGACCCGGCAAGAAGAAGCTCGCCTACATGAGTTTAGAGTCGCATGACCATTTATATTCTCAACAATCAACAATGCAAAAAATTCACACTTCTTCTCCTCAAGAATTCGCATAATGGAGTTGCCATTCTTGATTAAGTAAGTGAAAATCATCCGGTCACTTATCTACACTTCTTCTTCCGCAAAATCACATATTACGATGTCGCTTATCTTCATTATAATTCAGCAAGTGGAAGGAGAAAACAACTACAGTCTGCCCATTTTACGACATGGAAAAAAGTATGAAGCATGTTGATGAGAATGGCCATAAATAAGAAGATCTTCAGAAGATAAAGCGACCTGCCGTGAGCACTTTCTTTCTTTGAGTACGAGAATTCGGAACGATGTGAACAGACAGCTATAAGAAGATTTCTTTCAAGTATACGCGCATCGAACGACACATTTCTTTCTTAGAGACGCTGCATGAACCCAGTTCATACGTCATAATCTCTCTCTTTTCCGCTTCATTGGCAAAACATGTAATCACCCCATTATCATTCAAGAGGTTTTGTAGTGACAGTGTTGATGGAGAAACCTAATATGATGAATTTGACCTCGGCAACCAACCCCAACTCGCGACTTAAACTTGCACATATGTAAATAAAGAGCGCTGAATTCATGCTCCATTGAATCTCTATGTACTCTATACTTTTCAACCAACCAACCATCAAGTAATAGATCGACATTATCTCTCTTGAAAATCCACAATTTAATGCGACACTAAGCACTACAACGTAACTCCTTAAAGTGATAGTTATTTTGAAGTGTATGAGCCCAATTTCAAGTGGTGCAAGAAAAGGTAAAAAGACACCCAACAATAACTAGATTTCCAAGTTCTTTACGATAATAAGCTCGAACAAGGATCTAAGAATCTTCATCCAACCATCCCACATACCTCTCGTGATACTAAGTACACTCACCCTGGGATAATTCACTTCAACTTCAAATAAATAACATCAATTAGTATAACCGTCAACATCTTCCTGAATCGTCAAATCTAGCCTCTCTTTGACATTTAAATGAACTTGATAATATTATCCCGACAATGGTTAAAAGCACATATACCCCTGCAAAACCAAGTAATAATCAACCGCCATGACGAATATCCAAACAAACACCTAATTAATAGCACCTGGCGATCCCCTTCTTCAAGCAAACCGTAGCACCGCAGACGGTAAGATCTAGAATTACACTTTCTCTCTCCAAGATGGTTCCATCATTTACGATTTTACAACTCTATGGTTTAAACCGAGAAATAGTTTCTTTCGCGGGATTTTACAAACCAAGAATAAACCGTAAAGATAGATCCCGAATGCACTACTAATACTGTGATGTTTTCATTGTCACTGGATTTTACATGATTTAAACCGAAATAGGTTCTTTCAAGCGGGATTTACAAAATCAAGACACAAAAAATTAAACAATGTCACTGAAGGTGTTATACAAATTTACTTTGAAATATCAGATTGTGGGAACATGCGTGGTTCATCAACTGTTCAATTCATTCACATCATCAACCATCCAATCAACACTTGGTAAACACATCATCTACACATTCGTCGGCTATTGTAGTGACAACATGGAGAAATAGACCTAGATATGCCAAACTTGATCTGGGCGAAGTAAAATTCTATAATACATTTAAACTGCATTTTAATTTTTTTATGAAGAAGTAATGTGTAACAATGTACAAAACCTTCTGATATATCTCAACGCAGACACCATGAAGTAATCACAAATGTAACTAAATAGCTGTCTTTATCACACTCAATAAGCGCCTAAACAAGTCATCTTTCGTTGAAAGGTAGAAAGAAAGATTTAAATAAGTGAATCAAAAGGAAAACCCATTTCAAATTCAAATAGGAAATACCACCAAACAACCCTGACAACATTTTTTTAAAAAAAACTTCAAGCCGCCATAATTCCCCTTCGTAGTGCATAAACTAAAATATCAACCGAGTAACTGCAACAACTCTCATCACCAACTACATCAAGTCTTCTTACAAATCTCATATTTTTCAACTCTTCATCTAAACGATCCAACTTTGAGAAGTCTATCCGTCATATCATCACATATATTACACAAGTCTGGTCCAATTGTATAGTTACTTGGTTCAACTCACAAAAACTAACACTAGAACCAATTCAAGCTCTTATGTTTTCATAATTCAATCAAGTCCTCGTCTGCTATTTAAACAATATGACCAATGAATGAAATTACACACTTTGAAAGTCAAAATTTAAATTCATAACGCCAACTAACCTATCTATACCTAAAAAATCTCGAGACCATACAAGTTCGAATGAAACATATTCAACTAAATGAGGTCCAATTTCAGCCCAAGATGTAACTTATCAAAAATCACCATGTGATTTGAAAGAATAGACGACACTTAAACCGTCCATGTACATGATCGCGCATATAATGTCACATGATCCGTTATCAATATTTGTCGTGACAGGGCTACTATCACTTAATATAAACGCCCTAAGTATATGTGACAATTGATCCAAGAGTTAAATTTTAGTGAGTGATTAACTTCAAATTTGTCACATACTGTTGTTTGTCGATAAGGTTGTTCTTACATTTAATTACTACCATTAACGAAAGTTAATGCAACAAATGCTCTTCTCGCCCAAATGAATTTCATCCAAGTATATCACACCAAAATAATACGTGCCCAAGCATTATTAACTCTGATACCCGATCCCAAATCAGCCTATGAAAAGCAGATCACACTTATCCATGCCCTAAATAATTGGTATAAAACACAAAGAATAACACGTAACTTTGCACTCTCACCCATTTCTCCAGCTCTACTGTGTAAAATACGCCCACATATCCTCTCCCTCTTCAAATCTTGTAAAATACCGAATCACACAAAATGAGCGCCTTCATTCACAATCCAAACAAAACACATCCTCCATCTCAGACATTATCGCCAGATAATGTGATATCCTTTCATCCTGGCCTCCATGGATGGTTTGAGTGATTGATGGGCTTGGCTTGTTGTATGGCAGGTTTTGACTTAGCCAATGTGAATGGCTTCAACTTGTCAACGCTGTGGAGCAGGATTATGTATTATGCTTCGATTTCAAAGAGTTTTGTACAAACAAAAGTTCACCGGTAGAAGATAAATCATTTTCGTCATTTTTTGACTAATCATTGAATGAGTAAAGTAACTAATCATAACATACTTGTTATGAGTTAGTGCTATCGACTCTAAAATTAAATGGAGTTAACTCCTCAAACGATCTATAAGCTGCTCATTTGTATAGATCTTTCGAGATCTAAGGTTTCAGATTGCACACAAAGGAACATATCGATTCAACCTCATCACAATATCTTATTCCTTTAAGTACTAAATCTTTAACATATTGAGGCCTTAAGCAAAATTGCGGATGTACATATATTTCGTGATGCTGATACCGGTTGTTCAGATGATACATTTGAGTACTCACGCAAATAAAAGGTCGGTGATTGACGCCATGCTTGAGTCGTGATGACGGCCATTCGCTTTATAACTTGGCGACCAAGATGATAACCCGGCATTGACTGGTTTTGATTGAGTTGAGATATTGGACCGATGATGGCTCGGCAACCGGCGGTCTTGCTGACGGTTCTTGGAGGTCATGAAGTATGGTTGTTGATACGTTGGTACGGTAGCGTCAAATGTAATACCTTCATCCTTTCTTTCCGCCAAGTTGCATCGTCAAAGGGTCACAACGACGTCGCTAGACCAACGCAATTTACGCTGGCTCGCCAGACTGTCGCCAATGACTAAGTCGCTAGACCAAGTCGCTTAATTAAGTCGCTAGACCAAGTCGCTATGCTCAAGTCGCTAGACCAAGCCGCCACGACTAAGTCGCTAGACTAAGCTGCCAACACTCGCTATCGCTGCGATCACAAGTCAAGCATTTACTGTCGCGACTAAGTCGCATGATGTTTTCACGATAAGTCGCCAGACGGCAGCGCCAGTTTAATTGGGTTAGGCCAACTCGCTAACATGAAAAAAAAAAAAGGCTGATAAGTCGCTGACTGAGCATTAGACATTATCCGGCGAGTTTTCCGACCATATTTTCTCCGCCAGCCCACTGCGCACAACCTAAACACATCATAACAACCGCCGGCGAATCGTTATGACCAGTTTTGACCATCAAAATGTGACTTCTGACCATAAATATTTCAATGCATTTGGTAACAAGAAAATCAGATAAGGACTCGCTTTGGACACCTTTACCGCGCCTTAAAACACTTAATAACCAAAACCGGCTTGACAACATTACCAACCATTATGTAAAATCAGCACAAACATTATTTTGACCAAAACCGCGGAGAAAAACATGACCGCTTAACATATTTTCACCAAAATAAATGCAAACAGCTTTAACAGTACAACAAACCATTAAATCAACATAACACAATAACCTTGGCTCCCAAACCAATTGTAGTGGTGGGATCAGTATTTTATTGTGTTGATGATTCGGGTGGTCTTGGATGATCAAAATACATGCTTTGCCATAGTTGAGAGAGAGGCTCTTGCTAGAGGTTTATACAAAGTGAATATTAGATTGAATGAGAGAGCACCACCCCTTCCATGGATGGAAGGGTATTTATATACAAATACACCACCTCCCATCGCCCACTGTGGATCGTGGATACGCGCGGGGTAAAGACCCGCCCTTCCACCTGTTGCACCAAGCCATACTACGCCACAAACGGCAAATAATAAAATAAACTACTAAATAACATGACATTAATCGACAAGCCCAATAGCTAAATTAAGCTAGATAACATTTGGGGTGACCGAATCTTCACCGTGAATTTTCTAATTCCTAACACCAACCTGTCGCATCTACTCATTGCTCTCTGGTGAGAATTGTTTAGCCCTTAACCTAGCCGGTGGAGATTTCAGGTAACCGCCAAGCTTATGATAGAATACATGCTATGACCCAGGATTAAGTGATCACCAAATTGACACTTAGAATAGCGGAGAGATTCGAGTGTTTGTCTCTTCTTTCACAGGTGTTCGCTTTGTTTTATTCTGATAAGGGATTTGTAAACCCATTTTCAAGGTCTCTGGAAGATATCTTTTAGAATCTATCTAATAAGTTCACTCTGAGGGCAAGTAGAGTTCAAGTGGGGGGATATTTGATAACATCAAATAGTCCCGAATATTAAGTGTCAATTTACCCCGTTAATGCTCAAGTATTATATCATTTATATGGATTTCACGCTTGTTTTCCATTGTTTTACACCTCTTCGTGTAAATTGCGCAGCATCGAGCCGGTGAGACGCCGAAATGGAAACGCTACTAGGGATTTATCATGCGATGCTTATTTTGAAGAGGTTACGGCGAAATCGCCTCCTCACATTACGCTGCAACTATTATGCGACTAAGTCCAACTCATCGAGCAGAATCCATTCCAAAGATTACTTAATAACTCCATTAGGTCAAAAGTGAGGTTCCACGCCGATACTTTCCTGGTGCCGAATTACCGCATCACTTACTTGACAACTGTGTTTATTGTGCGACTACCTGCCGCAATCAATTTATAAGGTTACCAGGCGACTTAGTGCATTTACGGAGAATATATACAGAATTCATTTTTTATTACGTCAGAACCGCATTCACACCTATAAATATCCACTTAATCTCCAAAGATTAATCATCCCATTCCTACACAATAATACTTAAGAACGGGAAAGTTTCCGGAAGGTCTAGGAAAAGCATACTGAGCTGCTTCGCGGGAGAAGTCAAACCATTACAGATAAGTTAGTTTATTATTTTTTTACTTTCAATTCATGTATTTGTATCGAATATTGAGTTGAGTGCATGATTAATATGAGCGGCTAAGCACCCTTTTGGTGCTAGCCTAGTTATGATTCCTTAATGTTTTGTTTATGCTAACCTTACATCTGCATACAATTATTTCTAAGTGTATGCATGCATAGTTCTTTTGCAGTCACCCTGGTTCGGTAGTTTTGAATGGTGGTAGAGGCCAATTCGCTCAGGAGATATGACCAACCTAATTCTAGGTGAGTGGACTCCATACCTGAAGGTATATGACCAACTAATGTCTTCACTGCATTGAATAACCGATCACCTATCGCTTGGATGAACCAAGAATTGGTGGGTGTAGTGTCTAAGTTCCTAACGGTCGGGCACTCACTATTTAGAATCTAGCATGTAGCTGTGTACTTAATGACCTACTTAGGGACCAAAGAACAATGTGATTCTCATGACGTGCCTGATTTCTCCCTCTGGTGGCATCTTTTGTCGAGCAAAGCTGCATGACTGACCAAATGATGTCCTCTCATTTGACCCCACCCAAGTAATTGGAAGTAGGTAGACGTGAACATTACTAGTTAGGAGGATTAACTAGGTTAGCACCACTATTCCTCTATTGATTTTCCTTCTACCATTTATTTGCTTTCTATTCTCGTGATTCAAGTAGTTTAATTAATTAAAATCATCAAACCATTTATATTCTCGTACAATTAGAGTTAGTAATTATCCTAATACATAGCCTTGGATCACTCAGCTTTACCATTTACTCACCACACCACCTATACACCACATTAGTGCATTAGGCAGAATCATGTGCATAGGTATAGAGAATTATAAATATTAAGACCAGAAAACCGCGACATTTCATGAGGATCGCTTTGAACTCGTGTTGATGGCGCTCACCGATGAACTGCATGAAGGCATGGATATGGACTCTCCCATGCCAGAACATGATGTCGCCAAATCAATTCACTTGGGTTCTTTATAGTATCATTTCAGTGCCCACTTCCGGGTCGTTAAAGGCTTTAAGAGTGCTGCCAAGTTTGGTTTACTAGTCATCTCATTGTCATGTTTGAAATCGGCCCGCTTAGTCAATCGAAGCTTCTTTGAGATGACATGAATCTAGACACAGTTCCCAAGACTAGTGGAACTCCTAAGTATTTGGAAGGTTGGACCTATTGGGTGGACTAGATGAGTTTTGGCTCCACTTAAGGTTAGGGGTGATTTCTCCACATGAGGGTTGTAGGAATTTCCCAAGTTGTTTTAGTTCGGGCTTAAAAGTGTACTTTTCCTCGGCCTGCCAAAGACGGGAGGCTTAGTCCAGCTTGTTCTGGGAGCCTTGTGCAATCATTTAGTGTCATGGGGATCACAACATAACTCACAAGGTAGAGTGATTTTGCTCACTTGCGCGGTGGAAGATTCTAGGATTCTCGAGGGAGCTCATTAGGAATTTGACTTGATCTTCAAGCCTGTTATCCTACCACATCTAAGTTGTGAGTCAACGGAGGCAAGAGATTGCATTGACAAGCGGTGCACCTCACGGGTCATTCTGTCTCTGTCATAGAGGGCAAGGTCTCTATTAAATCTTCTATGATTCTTCCGCTGTGATCACTAAGTTCCACCATTGGCCGAGTGCGATGGATATTAGTTGAGAAGTTGACATGATTGTAAAAGATTAGACTTGTAAAATCTATGCCGATGAGGACTTTATGGAGCAAACTTGAATTGAGTCCATGCCTCGTAGAGATTCACCTGACGTTGTTGGAACATCAAGATTTCTTTCCTAAGTTTAGTAGTTCTCAAGTGGGAAAAATTAAAGGAAATGAAGTGGTGAGATCAACCAATGAGATGGATCCCACGTGAAGTCAGCCAAGCCACTAATAGTCTGGTCCCGTAGAGAGAGACCAAAGAGACGCAAGGCGTGGTCTCTCGTGGTAGCATCAAGATCGTTGAATCAACGATTTTAAGGAAGTCCGAGATGTCGATTAGATCTTTTCGAACGTCCATGGAATGCACAACCGCTTAACCAACCGATGGTGTCGCATCCAGGTCAGAGTTCGAGCTTGATCGTGAGCTCAATTAAACCCTATAGCCTGGTGGCTTGGTCTAGAGTATTCACCAAGATTACTCTTATGGGTCAAATGATTCAGATCGATGAACAGCATGGGTTATCACTTCTCCCATGATGAAAAGTGATGGGATTACTAACAAAGTCATGAAGAATGGGGATAGACTACGAGAAGTTAAAAGTGATAAAAAAGCCTACTGATAGGAATCAAGCAAGGAACCTAAACGAGAAAAAATCAAACTAGCTATTCTATTCCTCTCAGCGTTAGCCAAAACTTGACGCTAGATAACACGCTTTGGGTTCAAAGGAAACTCCTTTCGTCGGTAAGTTTTTCAACACCAGGCAAAAGTGAACATAATCGCTAGTAGTGGTATTGGGTAAGGCCTGGTATTGATATCGTTTCTAAGAAATAGAATGCAATGTAGAGATGTACTACGCACAAGGTTGAGGTCGAGGAAGATTATTTTTTTTTTATATATTTTTATAAAGCCAGCGGTAAAACAGTTTGGATTTGGGGTTTTGTTACTTTACCATTACTTCTACTATCTAATTATCTAAACTAATGGGTAGTCTATGTCTGACATTGATGTGCTCCTATGATGATTAAAATATAAGCACTCGTGATACTATTACTCCCTGGGGCTTATCTTTATTGCGGTTGAATTGCTCTATTCTGCCTTATTCCAAGCATAGGTGTTTTCTGCTGTCAGAGAATGCTTTATCCCTAAATCTTAAGAAGAGATCAGACATGTTGTTCATTGCTCAACAAATCTTTAGGATTCATAAACTAACTCTAAGGTTATCTTTGGATGTTTAGTCTACAATTCCGCCAAGTGAGTATAAACTAAGGGTTCACAAAGACATCAAGCATTAAAAACACAACGATAGCCTAGTAATCCAAGCCAATTACAATTTAAGATAAGAGACAACCAATCAATAATTAATAACTAGGTTTCATAGATCTAAGCAAACACAAGAAACTTAGCCTAACATGTTAAATATGCAAGCATACACACAGATACAATCAAGCATATAATGAAATCAATGAAGTGAATTACTTATCTTGATGTAAAATATGGTATGAGAACCCTAAGATACTATCCAAACCTGCACCAAAAATCATTTTAGGTTTTACCCACAAGTCTACCTCCAAAATTTGGAAAATTCGGATTTCTATATATAATTTTACAACTCATGACGGCGCCACCTTATAGTTGACGCCTGGGCCGATAGCCATTATGGTTTGCCTGGCCGAGTCATCATTAGACGGTGTCACGTTGTGGCTGACGTCAGCCTTTCAAAGAAATGACGCGCTCAACTGGATTCAGCCGCTTCGAGAAGAAAAGTTCCTCGATGCCTTACCTCTTCAAAGCCCTGCCGTCAGTACAAAATAGCAAAATCGCGCATCAATGCTTTCACAAATTTGGTTACATAGAGAGGACTACGGCTTTCCTTCCTGCTTAGACCACAATTCCGTAGCCTTAAGTGGTCTTGACTGACTTAGCCATTTTCTTCACATATTTATTCCTTTTCGCTAAAAAAATGCATTATTTCAAGATTTTACCAAGAGACCCAAAAAAGTAAAAAAAGAATCTAATTAAGCAAGAACGGATATAAAAGTACGATTAAGGGCATAAATGACCTCTAAAAGTACGCGAACTATTGAGTTCATCATGGTTGTATATTCTCTACAAATGGCCAAACTCTTTCAGCTTCTAGATCGTACAAACAAACAAACGTGAAATAGAAGAAACAAACAAACAACTCTAGGCCATTTGTAGATGAAATAGAAGAAACAAAATGGAATCATCTCACCAACCTCCAAACTACTCTTAGGCCATCCGTTCAACTTCTAGATCGTACAAAAAAACTACTCGTTCATCATTTTTTTTCCGCAATCGTGTATGTTTGTAGATGAAATAGAAGAAATAGAAGAAACAAACAAACTTCTTTCTAAATGAAAAAGCCAATGGAATCATTTCACCACCTCCAAATCTAATAACAAAAAAACTCGATCTCTAATGGCCATAATCACTCCTACTTTCATTTCTCTTAACTTTCCATCAACTTACCACCGCTACCCATCATAAATCGCTACCTGATACTAAACCAACCACAAATACAGTGTATATGGCATATGGATCTGGGATCTCGTGGTGGTGATCCGTATTTTTCAAGTCGGTTGCTCTATAGTTATAGAATATATTTAGCATTTTGAAAGATTAATAACAAGTGAAAAGGCTTCGGTTATGGAAATTAGAAAGAAAAAAAAGAAAAAAAAATAGGAGTGAAAGCAGGGACTGAGGAAAGAAAAAAGTGGGTTTCATTTTGTTGGTCCTTATTAGGTATAAGACATCGCTATCAGGATTGACGAATTACAAAACGCCTTTGTGTTTTATTAATTTAAATTAATGATTAAATCTAACCATTGGATCAAAGTTAAATCAATGGTCATGATTGATTGATTTGTTCTTTAAAGAAATCTTGTTCTGCATTGAACTTTACTCGTTAGATATATTAGGTTGTATTGAGTATTAAGTATTGCCCCTGGCCGCTTGGTTCAGAGACGTATAACTTAAAACGGAAAAATATAATACTTATATTTTCGTAAACGCTTATAAACTCGATAAATGAATGATATAACTTTCGACTTTATTAGTCGCTTTTCATATTTCATGGTTATATGACATCAGACGCGTCCTGACTGGAAAGACAAGAAAATTCTCAAGAGCGGATTTAGTTATCACTAAATATTAGGAATGATTAAATTTTAATCATTCGTTTAAATAAAACTACTCGGGGATGCATAAATTTTATATATAAAAATGAAACGTATATGCTAAAATGCTTAACTTAGCTCAAATGATTTTTGATAACAAATTAGTTTATTGATACGACAACTAATGGTAGTGAAATTTTACAGGTGGCTACATACATAAAAGAAGGGATATGTGATGGTTGTCAGCGTGAAAGTAAAGGTGTCATGTTGTGATGAGCAAATTGCAAAGGGTGCTAACTACATGTTAGCTTTAGACAAAGGCTAACGTGAGCACGGTGTTATTTTTTTTTTAATGGTATATGTGTAAGGGTTGTGATATGAATAGAATTTTAACGTATGTGGTCATGTACCAGTGTTTTTATCCGCATTTGCAATTTTTCAAACTTTATATATTTTAGTATATGGATACTACTTAAGCATTTAGTAGTGTATAAATAGATATTTTTGTCTATGTTTTTGCATGGGAAATAAAACTAACTCGTTACTACCGTTGTAGTTTGTTGGGATATTAGGTTTGCTCCTTGTCTATATAAACAAAAATTAGGTTTTCATCCACTATCCACTCTTCTCCAGAATCAATCACCACATCTCAAGTACATCTACTCTTCTTTATAATCAACGCCAAGATCTCAAGATCATGGCTACACTTAATTAATGTGTCAGAAGACAAATTGCCCATAATTGCAGAAATGTTTCAAGTTCTTCTTACCCAACGTGATGACTGAGGAGGAAGGTTTCCGTCTGTATTGCGGAGAAATGCAATGATCCGCAGAAGATTGAAAAGGAAGAAGAGTATGTTCAAGAGCATGAGAGTTTTGGTCCGTTTCATGAGCTTGCTCCTGACATCATTGAATGCATCAATGAGACTCTTGAAAGGAGCGAGAGGTCGGCTAATTTGCGGTCAGGCCGGGTTGAGGCAAGCGGAGGGCATGAGAGAAGTAAAGGCATAATACCGTGATGGATTTTGATTAGATCTGTATGGTTTTAGTGTGTTTTATGTTTGGTTTCTGGATGATTATCATGGTGTCTGTGTTGGGTGTTAGTTTGCAATAATGTGTATGTTTGTGTAGTTTGTGTCTGTTCCATTGTAGTTATATGTTTTTCACAGGTCGATGTGTAATGGTATGTGTGAAGTAACCGCTGCTTATTAATTTAACCTGTGGTTTTTAGGTATTATGAAGTGTTTTTGGCTTTGTTATTTGGCTTCCGCATGGTATCGGTATAGTGCAATTGTCTGGTACGATTGCATTCAGTTATTTTTAGGAATGTAGGGAATTCGTATAGTGACTTAGGTGTGACTAAGAGGTGTTGTAAATTATACCGTAAAATAACTTGTTTTAGAGGGGAGATGTTCTATGAAGGTGTTGATAATTTTTATAATGGTGCTTGTAAGGTTGTGGTCCAGGTGTGGGGTAAATTTTTTTTTAGGTTCGTGGGTGGTGTGTTTGGTTAATTTCTTGTTGGTTTTATTGCAAATGTAAAGTTAGTCCAGTTTCTGTTGGTTGTTGTAATCATAGATGTGCATTTATATAGATATGTGTAAATACATTATTTGCGGACGATGGATTCATTGGTTGAGTGGATATTCGGTGGAGTGTACTTTTTGTTATTCTTTTTCAAGAATTGTTTCAGATATAATGCCGTAATGGCACATTACCATCGCTAATATGGTTCCTATCAAAGCATGTAACAAGAATTTAATTGCGTGTATCGTTGTTATGTCTCTTCGGTGGTATTATCCGATTCAGAAGATACAAAAACAAACACCATGTCTTAAAAATACTTTTGTAGTATGTTGATTGGATGACAACATCATATTTTCTCTTTTTCTTATTTTATCTTACAAAAATGCACTAACCATTCTCGTCATTTTGTTTAGTTAGTCTCATATTAATCAAGCCATAGGAATTCCATGGTAACAATATTACCTTTCCTAAGAATGTATCTTAAACTAACACGTAGATCTCGAAGGAACCAGAGTTGTCTATTGACATTTTTTTGTCAAAAGAAAAGGACACTTATAATTGCATTAGATGTATGACTTTAAAACTATTCTAAATAACAATTTTGTAATGGCATGTTTGTGATAGGAACCTATATGTTATATTTTATTTTCTTAGTTTAAATATATATGTTGAGATATACGTGGCATCATTAGGAAACCTTCGCATTGTTTCTCTTCGCCTAAAATCTAGGTATATAAATATGTGTTATCTTAACCTAAATATCAAACCTTTCTAATAATAAAACAAAACAAAAATCTCAAAATTCCTCTCTTCCCTATAAAACCCCTTCCGCTAGTTCCACAACCACCAAACCCCATTTTTCAAATCTTCCACTTTCAAAATACCTCTCATTCAAATTTATCTTCTTCCTCCTTATCTATTTTCAAATCAAAACCAAGGAAGAATTTCATCATCATGGTTTATATCACCCATGATCATCGTCTTGACACTCATCGCTCTCGTGTATCCGATGATCAAATTTTCTCATGGAGACATGTACTTTGGGTGGAAAACAAGAAGGGGGTGGAATAGTTTTACCAATTAAAACTATATTTTAAAATATTTAGATCGACTTATGTCAATCTATTTAGATGTGTATGTTGGACATTGATAGATAGATATATAAATGTAATGAAAGATAAAGAGTAAGTAGCACATAACCACTTGTTACACTATATTTATATAGTGTTCGTTACAAGGACACCATTGTTCTTACTCCACTCCCCAGTTACCTCACCGAGAGTTCAGAATCACTACATCTACACCAATAACTCTATGCTGAGAAGCCTTCACATTAACGCCGCCTACTTTTTTTTCTCCTAAGACTAGGCTAACCACCGTGTTCTTTCAAGAAGAAGACCACACCTACCACAACGTCAGCCACCCTTTATCCCGCCTGCATTTCAGGCTAAGCACATCAGCAGTTCCATTACAATGAGGAACTACTACCCGTCACACACAACAATTCCAACTCCCCAAAGGAGACCAACTCTTATTACAACACCATCAAGATATCAATATCATTGAAACAAACTATCACTATTTGTATAATCGATGCACCTCATCGATTATACGCATCTTGCATCCTTCACTAATGCCACTTGATTTGACTCCCAGGCATCTTTCACTCAATGCCCTTTGACATCAACGCTAAATTTTCACTAATGCTCATTTCACTTTAGCATTCTTTACTAATACCTTGATGACGAGACAAGCACCTTTCACTAATGCTTTCGCCTTGACTATTTTGGCATCCTTCACGCTTGCCTTGACACAACACCTCTCCCCCGTGGGAAGGAAGAAAGTATCATCACAAGAGAACCTCAAGACTTTGGATGATGACGGCATAGCAACCAGCCGACTCGACCTTGCTCGACTTCAAGAAGTGGGTGATCTCAAGAGGAACCTAGAGAATCACACAAAACAAAAAGACAAACTTACATAGAAAGATCCTTAGATCTGTGGGAGTTAGAAGGCATGCCACAATACTTGGGGAAAGTATAAAGGAGAACCAAAGGAAGAAAATGTCAATATTTATAAGAAAACAATTATCGCTCCACGGATCCTCACTTGAGGGATCCGCCCAGCAATACCTGGGATCCGGACGCCTTCCCTTGCCCATGTGTTGGGTCAGGTTATGGATCATGGGTTTCCAAGTAGATACAATGTATCTATAAGATGCAATGCATCTAGTCCATGGTTCATGGATTAAAACTATAGCCATGGATTAAACCACAATCATGGATATTATCCATGCTATGATGTCATGCAATACATACCGGCCCAAGTGGGTATGGTCATGATCTTTACAAAATTCAACTACATTCAATGTATTTTAATAATGGGTCAAATACTTAAGTTTCTACCCAATTGACATTACCCATAATACATACTAGTTATATATATATTTGCCCAATGTAAACATAGTTGTTGTACATATGTATTACTAAATCAAGATCACTTATACTTGTTTCAGTGTTTTATGTGAAAACGTAGCGTGTGTAGAAAACTATTGGCTCAAACCATTTATGTATTTTATTTGTTTCATTAAAATGATTTTACGTTTGTTATCGACAAAACATTAGAAGATCGTAAAATATAAATAAACGCTTTTACGGCTTATTTGTATTAACACTTTGTGTTGTTAATCTACATTTGTATCATATATCCAATCATTTGTATTGCTCTTAAACAAATGAAATATTACTAATGTCTTAGTTTATCTCGCGTATTTTCATAATGTGTTTATATTTTTCATTCGTGATTCTAAAAACCTGAAATATTTTTGAAATCTACAATGCATGCTTAAATAGTAAATATTGGCTACAACACACCTCCATTTATAAACTTAAAAGTTGCAAAAATCACCCTACGCCAAGATCATTTTTCAATACCCAGATCCACATCCTTAAAGCGAACTAGCGGATTCCTTTTAAAAAGGGAACCGAGAACCGTGAACTGGAAATGGAAACTCATGCAACATAAAACCCACTTCATAAAAACCTACCATAAAAGGATAATTCCTACTAGAATGTTAGTACTAAGTAAGTTAATTGTCATTGTCAATAAAAATAAGGGTATTTAAATAAAAGCATTAGGAGATTATTTTCACCTATCAAATGTCCTCTCTTTTGATGCATCACCTTATCTTAACCCAATCTTTTAAATTAATGTTGGGTTTTAGGTTCCTTGGATTTGATGAGACAAAATAAATACAAGAATGAAACAAAGGGACTTAAAGAGACAAAGAAGAAATCTACAAAAGATGGGAGAACTTGTTTGCAAAAGAAGATATTTATTATTTATTCCTTCAGTAGTATTTTGTAAACCCTAATCCTCTAGTATAAAAAAAGACACGGGTGTAGGTTTTTTTGAGATATACATGTCTTCCATAATGTAGTCATTAAAGGTGTGTATGCGGTGTAACCTAGACGCTGCCTATAAACGCCTTAGGGTTAGAGTTTACTTTGTTTGAAGCCTCATGATCTTTGATCCTCAAGTAAGTTAAGGTAACCAGATTATTCCCGATCAAATAATATTTGAGGCTTGAATGATTATAATGAAAAAACCTAGTCAATAACTACGATTTGTTTTATTGGCCAGCAGTATACAAGTTTATCATTATTGTTATTGTTAACCCAGAGGCTCAAAACGATCTCAAGGAGTCTAACAAACTCCCACAATTGGTATGAAAGCTTGGGGAGCTTGTTACCTAGGGATTCTGCAAGGTCTTTATTGGTCAAGAATGGCAAAAGAAGAAAAATGATGAATCAAAAGTTCTTGATTTTTTCTCGACCATGCTTTAAAAACGCGATAATTTTTTCGTGTTAACGTTGACTGATAACGAAATTTTCGGGCATTGCCTCTTTATATATTTATCTAACTTTTCAATAAGTTGATTGTCAATCGGAGTTTTCTATCAAAATTTATTCAATGTCGAAGTTGGTTTAAACCGGTTTAATAACTAATTTTTGGGTTTTAATGCATATTCAACTTCTTTAATTTGTGTTACTTGTTCTAATTCTTGATGGAGGTTGTTTATACATTGTGTAGTGTTTATGATTCATGGTTGAAGCAACTCTCCTAGTGTTTTACCTAAACCACTCTCAGTGTTTTATGAAACCATCGATAGTGTATTCTCGAAACCACTAATAGTGTATTCCCTGAACTCCAAGGTATTCTCAAACCATCGATATAGTTTTCTCTAAACCACTTTTAGTGTTTTTCCAAAACCACTGAAGTGTTTTCTCAAACCACTTAGTGTTTTTTCTAAACCACTTCTAGTGTTTTCCAAACCACTTAGTGTTTTTCAACACCCTAGTGTTTTCTCTAAACCACCGCTAGTGTTATCTCAATCCACTCATTGATTTTCTGCATTATTCACACAAACGTTTTCTCGCTGATGAGGTTTTGGAATTGAGGGGAAGCCGCATATGTTTTTGCACCAAATTTTGGTGACACACACATGGGATTTTGGTTCTCACACAAAGCAGACTTGGTATTTGTTCTTAAAAGGTTTAAAAAGCTTGTTTTGGAGATTTATTGAATAGGTGATTGATCGCTTCCGAACCGTCAAGTTTTATCACACAAGCTAACCACTTGTGAATGGTCAACCGTAATAAACTTCAAACAGCTCAGAAAAAATGCAATGAAGATCTAGAGGAGTATAGTGTTTCCCCGGGTCGTTAAGTCCCAACGAGGTGTGAACACTGTAATACAACGAATCTGTGATCGGGTGAATATTGAACAGGAAAGGGGTTATGATTGGTTTTACACTAAGGAAATAAAATATAATAAAGACTTTGAAGTCATTTTAATTCTATATTTAAAAACGATTAACGATTAAAATCTAAAAACGTAAAACTTAAACTAAAACAAACGTAAACGTGTAAAATAAAAAAATGTGAAATCAGAAAACTAAAAGACTCATGAAAATGAAAATTACTTTTAACAATTCTAATAATAAAAGAAAATTTTAAGAAAAAGAAAATTATTTTGAAAACTATTTATCTAATTATTATTAATTAAAAACTATTTTTAACTATTTAATAATACCCTAAAATATAAGAAAATATGAAATAAAGCTAGAAAAGTGAAATTATGACTTATAAAAATCTAAAATATTATAAAAGTTATTTTAAAACTGAAAATATATTTTTGGACTTTTAAATAATTATTATTAATTAAAAACTAATTTAAACTAATTAAAATTAAGAAAATAACAAATGAACAGTAAAAATTATGAGACTTTACAGGAAAATCTAAAATATTATTCTAAGCCTGGGGAAAATATAAAAGTTAAATAAGCCCACTAATAAGTTGAATTGGGCAAATAAGTGCTTGAATAAGACTTGAAATAAGCTAATAGCTAACTATAAGCTACCATAAGCTACTAAAGCCTAAATCTAACCTAAAATGAGCTAATTCAACTGATTGGGAAGTAAAAAGCACAAGCTACAGAAAAAAAACTCGAGACCATATTTTAATAACTATATGCCAAATGGCCTCTAAGGCCCTACTTTAAGCCTACATTAAGCTAGCTTATAAAATTCCTAAAAATAAACTAAAATGATCATGAAATCCACAACCAACCAAAGATCTTGTATCCCAAATTTCAGCTCAAATGGACTTATAATGAATCTGTGAAAATTCCACAAAGTTTGGCAAAATAAGCTATTCTAGGGGGAATCCTAAACTAAGGAAGAGACAAATAAGCAATATAAGCTACTAATAAGCACTAATTAGCTAAAATGGGGAAATCCTATTCTAAATATTAACCGTAAGCATCTAACGGATTCTTTAATAAGCTAGCTTAAACCTAAATAAGCACTTGAAACTAAAATTCACTTATCTGTGCTTAGCCAAGAAACAAACACAATGGCTCGTTTGTTTGGAGCTTAATTTGGATAAGTCGGAGAGTGAGTTAGATCCGGTCTTTCTACTTGTTTTCCACCACCTCATCTAACTTTTGCCCCAACATCTGCCCGCATAAGCTGAATTAGCCTAGAAATAAACTCAGAAAAAGATGTCGAAATGAGGGTGCCGCCGTTGTGGTAGCCGTCAAGTAGAATAGCCGGGCAAAAACCCCACATGGAGCTTTTTGAGGCTGAATCTGATCATGAAACAGACTGCTGAATGTGACAGTTTGGAGTAGCAACCAATGTATAACAGATTTGATTTAAGAATTTAAAACATCACAACTTAACTTTGAAACTTGACATTATGGTGACCAAAAGCCTTAGTACCGCTTTTACGGACTTAACTACCATGATTTAACAACCAAATTTCTTTTAAACTTCAAAATCAAGTATCACCCAACACTCCTTCTAATATCTAAACTGCAAAATAAAACTTGAACAATGATGAATTATGACAGGAATCACATGAACAATGATGAATAAACATAAAAGCTTATCACTTAACAATTTAAGAACAGAATTTAAGCAAAGTGAGATTCGACTTCAATGTTTTTACTAATGTTGACTTTATTAGAAATTGAAGGAAATTACAACTTAAATCTGAAATTGATATTTCACTTACACTAAAATGCTATTAACCAATTAAAAACAATAACATAACAGAAAATTGAACATGGTAACAGTATTCTAAAGCTTGAAATCAACCAACATCTCTGTGACTTGATGAAGGTATTTATAGCCGAGCCTTCACTTGTGCTCCTTGCCTCCTTCCGACTTGTTCCTCCTGCTCTCTTTCACT
Source organism: Chrysanthemum makinoi (assembly GCA_910596185.1). Classification (NCBI taxonomy): domain Eukaryota; kingdom Viridiplantae; phylum Streptophyta; class Magnoliopsida; order Asterales; family Asteraceae; genus Chrysanthemum; species Chrysanthemum makinoi. Next base: position 81,152,098 of record OU343216.1, read on the forward strand.
TTCTTTACCGGAGCATGATGGGTTGGTGATGGGTTTACAAGGTGCAAGAGTGTGGGAAGAGGGTTTGTCGTGGAAGTGTGGGAGGTCGAAAGTGTTTCATTGAATGAAGAAAAAGGAGAGAGCTTCGGGTTTTATTTTGGAGGAAAAGGGAGTAATAAGGTTGGGCTGGTTTGTGTTGGGTTTTATGTGTGGTCCCATAAAAGGGGTATTGGATCATGGGCTTAAGTAGTTAACATAGGATTTGGATTTTAGGATTAACTATGGAGCCATGGTGTATTTTAAGGACCAAAGGTGTACATTCAAAATTCCGGGGACCACATGTAACTTCTAAAAGTATTAAAAAGGCTAGTCTTGTAAATCTCACATAATATAAGGACCAAAACTGCCAATCTTTCAAAGTTATTCCAAGGGTCAATCTTGCCAAGTTTCATTAGTGTAAGGGCATCTGCAGAATTTATTATTTTCCAAAATTTAAACTTTCAGGGACCAAATATGTCACTTTTTTGAAACTCGAGGGACTAGACTTGCCATTTATGCAAACTTTATAGTTTTTCAATCTTTTTCAATCCTTTTGCATCTGAAATATATAAAAACACATTTCAATGATATTTGTAACATTGTTTATGTGTGCTTTTAATCCTTTTTGTGGTTTAAATAAGGTAAAATATATATGTGTTTTGTACACATATCAAATCCCCCACACTAAACTATTGCTAGTCTCTAGCAATCTTTTATGAAAATTTAATGGATTTAAGTCTCTACAAAAGCCATTACTTCGAGAAAGCACTATTTCGATTCAAGTAAGAACTATCACTGATAACCATATGATTTTGAGCAAACCACCAGCTTCCAACGGATTTGATTTGTCTTTACTAGAAGCCGCTTCGCTTCGACTAGCCAACTCTTAGATAAAATATCTTTGGTGAGCTGATTACCAATTATGGTTTTCCAATCACCACACGCCATAAACTTGGTGGCTAGCCAACTCTTCACTAATTAAATATATGGTGAGTCAACACCATACAATTTTGGGCAAATTGCAAGCCACAACCTGATTTGAGATATCTTTACCAAGAGCCGCTTTGCTCTGGATTAGCCAATCCTTTTGTTTATTAGACATGGCGATCGATAACCATAAGTCGTAGTAAGTGAAAACACTTACTCCAAAAAAAATTTTGGCCAAAATGGGGAATTAGGTGGTATAATTACATGATAAAATTCGCACCCCACACTGAATATTGCCCTCAATATTCAAAGTACCTACTGTTATGCCGAAACATAGAACGTCAAAGGGAAATACTACGGCCATTATTTGAATTTTTTTTTTTTTAAGAAAACTTATATACAACAGTGGGGCAACTCCCCACACTAGGTGGTACACCGGTGAAACCCATGTTTAACTACTGTTTTTGATTACCGAAGTCGCTAGTTGACTCGACCTAAATCAATTTGTTCATGGGGAAGTAAGTGGAAGAGACACCCTCATCGACTTTCATTCAAAATGTTTGTATAAACATTGAAGCACGTGAAGGTTCCACACCGATGAGATATAGAGATCCAGCCAAAGATAAAATGAAAATGTCTGTGGGTCAAAGATAGTGTTCTTTACCCTGTAACGAGTGAAGAAGAGAGAGAAGTCACTGTGTAGGCAGTTGCGTGAAGAAAAGAAGGAAAATCATGATGCCGATCATGATAAGATCTTCTTCCTCAAGATCAAGTGCACTCGTTTGGATTTTATCGGCTGAGCTCTTTGGTTTGGAGCAAGATCTCGGAGTGAGGGTTGGAAAATTTGTCATAGAAATACAAACTCTCATGATTGAGAACTTTTCCCCGCGATCATGATTTTTGCCATCCAAGCATCATACTCCTACTGAGTCATGATATGAGTGAGTTCACCGCGAACTTCTCATTGAAGAGAATCATTCACATGATGTGAATTTGTGAACTCTTGTTCCATTGTGGACTCGCTATTTATCCTCAACTGGATCGTAAGAAGAGTGGATTCTCGAAATTAAAGTGAATCCGTATCAATCAAATAGAGGATTGGTGAAAGTAGCTTTGAATGTTTCGAGAACAAAGTGATCAACATTCTCTATTGGACTGTTGGGATAATGAGTGAACTTATCATTATCAAAGGAGACTTTCGGTCTCTCCCGACAAAGGCTTCTTTGAAATCAAAGAGATCATCATCACTTTCCGATGAAAGTGGATTGATGTGAGTGAGTTCATCGGTGAACTCCTCAAGAAGATGATCAAAGACGCATCGCGGGAAGTGATGCCTCAACATACTCAATGTTTCCATAAGAAGTTAATAAATTTTCAAGCTACCATCTGAGAAAGTCTCAAATTGATCGCTCGAACACTCAAGAGGGAAGAAGAATCACACATATGATCAAATTCCTTGTGACTCTCGATTGGAACAAGGTTCTCATCACTAGACTTTATGAATTGTCCGATTCCTTTTCGTATAGCAATCGTCCCCATGTTCCCGAGTCATGGGAATATCTGTGCATAACAAATGCACTGAGGGAGTTGAGAAATATTATCTTTAAAAGGATAAAACTCTCCTCGTCAATCATCATATAGAGCCGCTTAAGAAATTAGGGAACGCCTAGAGCCGCATGCTCTAGATTAATAATTTTCCCTAGATTTGTAGCATGTGCCTCGCTCTTCTGGCCAGTACAATTCTCCCATGGTTTTTTCACCACTCATTTGATTCTTAAAGTTTTGAATCATATCATCAAGTGTTTTCATTATGTTTCAAAATCTTGGGAATTCCTTTAGCACCAGGCTCGTGGAGTTTGAACCGCATGGTGCCATGGAGGTTGGAAATTATCAAACCTGTAAGAGTCATGATTGTTACAAGGAAATGGATTCCCTATTTGACAATCGAAATAGAAGGGACCTCAGACTCACTAAAAAATCGTTGAGCTCGACTGTGAATTATATGGATATTGGTCATAACCAAAGTTCGAGCATCACCGGAAAACCGCTCATAGACAAACGTGTTTCGGATTGACACTCAAATCCTTGGTGAGGACCCCACAAAATTCAAGAAGCTATGTGTTGATTATATGAAGATAAGTCGGGCCGCAGGGTACTGCTTGAGGGCCTAAATGAGTTTTGATTAGGATCATAATCAAATGAATTCCTCAACCAAAAACAAACAACCTGGCCCGTTCGAATATCATTACCACAACTACATCAGAATGACATAATGTATACGGTGAACCAAAAGAGGCTCACCACAACCGACACAAGGAATAAACGATTCCATGAGAATAGAAGAAGTTAGAATCAAATGGATAGAGGGTAAAGGGATAAAGAATCAAAAAGGGTAAGAGGGTAAAGAGGAATATTTTTGGTATTTTGAAAAAACATGTTGTAAATATAAGAAAGAAAATCTTTTGGTTTTTTTGTGTTCATGAAAACTTGAATAAAATAAAAATGTTTTTGGTAATCGATCCACAAATCTAATATAACTTCACCTATAATTTTGGTTTTATATAAAAATAAGGAAATATGGACAAAGATGGTAAATATACAATGGATGTATATTCAACAACACCGATGCTACAAATTAAGTAGGCACGCGAAAGACACTCGCAATGGGCATACTAAAATTTGATCGCTCAATCATTCAAGTTTTATCACACTAGCTAACCACTTGTGAATGGTCAACCGTAATAAACTTCAAACAACTCAGAAACAATGAAATGAAGATCTAGAGGAGTATAGTGTTTCCCCGGGTCGTTAAGTCCCAACGAGTGCGAACACCAATTAATCAATACAACTAATCAAGATCGGTGAATATTGAACATGAAAGGGGTTATGATTGGTTTTACACTAAGGAAATAAAATCTAATAAAGACTTTGAAGTCATTTTAATTCTATATTTAAAAACGATTAACGATTAAAATCTAAAAACGTAAAACTTAAACTAAAACAAACGTAAACGTGTAAAATAAAATGTGAAATCGAAAACTAAAAGACTCATGAAAATGAAAATTACTTTTAACAATTCTAATAATAAAAGAAAATTTTAAGAAAAAGAAAATTATTTTTGAAAACTATTTATTTAATTATTATTAATTAAAAACTATTTTAACTATTTAATAATACCCTAAAATATAAGAAAATATGAAATAAAGCTAGAAAAGTGAAATTATGACTTAGAAAAATCTAAAATATTATAAAAGTTATTTTAAAACTGAAAATATATTTTTTAGACTTTTTAAATAATTATTATTAATTAAAAACTAATTTAAACTAATTAAAATTAAGAAAAATAACAAATGAACAGTAAAATTATGAGACTTTTACAGGTGAAAATCTAAAATATTATTCTAAGCCTGGAAAATATAAAAGTTAAATAAGCCCACTAATAAGCTGAATTGGGCAAATAAGCATTTTGAATAAGCACTTGAAATAAGCTAAAAGCTAACTATAAGCTACCATAAGCTACTAAAGCCTAAATCTAACCTAAAATGAGCTAATGCAACTGATTGGGAAGTAAAAGCACAAGCTACGGTAAAAAAAAACTCGAGACCATATTTTAATAACTATATGCCAAATGGCCTCTAAGGCCCTACTTTAAGCCTACATTAAGCTAGCTTATAAAATTCCTAAAAATAAACTAAAATGATCATGAAACTACAACCAACCAAAGATCTTGTATCCCAAATTTCAAAATCAAATGGACTTATAATGAATCTGTGAAAATTCCACAAAGTTTGGCAAAATAAGCTATTCTAGGGGGAATCCTAAACTAAGGAAGAGACAAATAAGCAATATAAGCTACTAATAAGCACTAATTAGCTAAAATGGGGAAATCCTATTCTAAATACACTGAGAGCATCTAAGGATTCTGAATAAGCTAGCCTAAACCTAAATAAGCACTTGAAACTAAAAAATTCACTTACATTCATAGCGCAGTTGAAAACAAACACAACGGCTCATTGTTTTAATTTGACGGTGTTTGGATGAAGTTAGATCCCATCTTTCGGCTACTTGTTTTCCACCACCTCATCTAACTTTTGCTCCCCAACATCCGCCCTTCGGCATAAGCCATTAGCCTAGAAATATCAGAAAAAAAGATGTCGTGAGGTGTTGCTGCTGTTGTGGTAGTCATAAATAATGGGCAAACAACCCCACATGGAGCTTTGAGTATCGGATTGATCTGCGAAACAGATCGGCCAATGTGCATGCTTTGGAGTAGCAACCAATGTATAACAGATTTGATTTAAGAATTTAAAACATCACAACTTAACTTTGAAACTTGACATTATGATCAAAAAGCCTTAGTACTGCTTTTATGGACTTAACTACCACGCATGATTAACAACCAAATTTCTTTTAAACTTCAAAATCAAGTATCACCCAAACACTCCTTCTAATATCTAAACTGCAAAATAAAACTTGAAAATGAACAATGATAATTATGGCACATGAATCAATGATGAATAAACATAAAACTTATCACTAACAATTTAAGAACGTGAATTTAAGCAAAGCGGTTCGACTTCAATGTTTTTACTAATGTTGACTTTATTAGAAATCAAGGAAATTACAACTTAAATCTGAAATTGATATTTCACTTACACTAAAATGCTATTAACCAATTAAAACAATAACATAACGGAGAAATTGAACATGGTAATACAGATTCTAAAGCTTGAAAACTGGACCAACATCTCTTGTGACTTGATGAAGGTATTTATAGCCGAGCCTTCACTTGTGCTCTACCGTCTCCTCCGACTTGTTCCTCCTCCCGCCTCACTTTCTTTACGATAAGGATGGGTTGGTGATGGGTTCATGTGAAGAGCGTGGGAAGAGGGTTTGTCGAAAGCCGGAGGTCGAGTGTTTCAATGAATGAAGAAAAAGGAGAGATGGGTTTTATTTTGGAGGAAAATGAGTAATAGTGGCGGGTGTGAAGGTTTTATGTGTGGAACTGTATAAAGGGGTATTGGATCATGGGCTTAAGTAGTTAACATAGGATTTGGATTTTAGGATTAACTATGGAGCCATGGTGTATTTTAAGGACCAAAGGTGTACATTCGAAATTCAGGGACCACACATGTAACTTCAGAAAAGTATTCAAAGGGCTAGTCTTGTAAATCTCACATAATATAAGGACCAAAACTGCCAATCTTTCAAAGTTATTCCAAGGGTCAATCTTGCCAAGTTTCATTAGTGTAAGGACTGAATTTATTATTTTCCAAAATTTAAACTTTCAGGGACCAAATATGTCACTTTTTTGAAACTCGAGGGACTAGACTTGCCATTTATGCAAACTTTATAGAGGTTTAATCTTTTTCAACTTTTGCATCTGAAATATATAAAAACACATTTCAATGATATTTGTAACATTTTTATGGTCATTTGTGTGCTTTTGATCCTTTTTGTGTGTTTAAACAAGGTAAAATATTTGTGTTTTTAGACACATATCAGTGATTACGAAGATGATTGATCATAACCTATTTGATATTGTAGTTGAGTAACACAGATTTGTGCTCTTATCATATCTTAAAGTGGGTGTTACACTTTGGAGATAACTTGTTCGTGCTTAAAGGATGTTGACGAAGACTTGCAAAATCTAGTTTTCATATGTCATGGGTGGATGGATGAAGACCTAGTTAACTATCACTTAAAGGAGCTACATTGTAGTGCCTGTCTCATTGAAGATGAGGATTTTGTCAAGAGATCGGTCTACCACTTATATGGTGTTAGTATGTTTGGAGTCACGTGGATAAACAAGACATAAGACACAAGGATCAATATTCTACTTCTTTTATCAAGTTTGTTATATTTGGTTTTCTTCACAAGTGATCATTACATAGAGCTTCTGACAAGAATCATTTTTATGCATCACTCAAGACGAAGTTTCTCACGCTTATATTCTCTATTTGTTGATAACAAAAAAGGGAAGAAATATTGGAGTAGCATGGCATGGATTAAGGGGAAGACAAGGAAGACAAGATTTGTTTCATTCAAAGAGATGTTTACATCTCAACTTCTGCACTTACGCCTCTAGGAAGTTCAGTACGACTTTGTTTGTTTTGTCATCATCAAATAGGGAAGATTGTCAATTTTAGGTTCCTTGGATATGATGAGACAAAATAAATACAAGAATGAAACAAAGGGACTTAAAGAGACAAAGAAGAAATCTACAAAAAGATGGAAGGACTTGCTTGCAAAAGAATATTTATTATTTATTCCTTCAGAGTATTTTGTAAACCCTAATCCTCTAGATATAAAAAGGACATATGGGGTGTAGGTTTTTGAGATATACATGTCTTCCATAATGTAGTCATTAAAGGGGTGTGTGTGTGTGTGTGTAACCTAGACGTGTTCCTATAAACGTCTAGGGTTAGAGTTTGTTTGGTTTAGCCTCAAGATCTTTGATCCTTGCATGTTAAGTGTAACCGTATTATTCTGATCAAATAATATTTGAGGCTTGGAATGATTATAATGAAAAACCTTGTGTCAATAACTATGATTTGTTTTATTCCGCTGCGTATACAAGTTTATTATCATTGTTATTGTTAACCCTAGAGGCTCAAAACGATCTCAAGGAGTCTAACAAACTCCACAATTAATCATTTTACTTCCATAGGTCTCATCATGACTCATGAGTATGAATTCGACTTTCAACTCACTTATGTCTACATTCCTAATATCTCTCTTGAGCCCAACACATTTGGCAATCATGTCTGTGGGTTCAATAATCTCGAAACTCGCCACTTCCATAAAGGACGTATTGTTGACACACCACTACTATACCAAGAAGGTATCAATACTTCATTCGGCCATAGACTAGAAGGCCTTCTCTAATTAACGAAAAATGTGTCCATGGTTTGTGTTGGAATTCTTCATCAAGTTGAACTCGTTAGAATAGCGCAGGATCGATCTATCACTATGGTTTTGGATCAGAAACCAAAAGTTTGTCTTAACTCTTGGGCAATTTGCTCACATTCTCCAAATTCCAAATCATGGACAATGTGCCTTTCTTGAAGATTGTTCTTGATTCTCTTCAACTAAGTGAAGAAAATAGTCTATATTGTTCACATGCCTTCCCACACAGAATTAACTCATGCATGTTATGCAAACCTCAATCCAATTACTCAGATCCAAACATAATCTATACACGTGATATCCGAGATGATCTTAAACCTCCTCACACGTCATTCTACGTGAAAATGTTTGGAGTCTTAGGAAATCGAGAAATTCTTCCGCTTGTTGTGTTCACATAATGTATTGTCTCCCCCCCAACCCAACAACCATACAATTGCTTATTTCTTAAGACGAATTGTAAACCTTCAAGGTAACAAGAACAAACTAATTCCATATAGAATGTTCGTGACACGCCTTTATCATCATATCATGTACTTTCATCCTCAATTTCAAAGCCCGTTGTACGTACTTGTGAACAAGATGATGGAACATCTAAACACATCTCATATCACGTCATTCTTCGTTCCTGAATTGGCTAATACTCATCATCCATTTGACGATCCATCTAGTGAAAACGCTCAAAAAACCTAGTTTCTTTTCCAAATAAGTTCAATCCTTGGGATTCATCTTCTATCTTTGTAATAGGGAGGTGATTTGTACACTCCTAAGATTTATTGAAACACTCAAAATATAAGTGTTTGGACATTTATACCCTTACAGGATAAACATAACCCTCATATTATTAAGGGTATAAAAGTCCAAACACTCATATTTTTAGTGTCCCAATCAATATTGGGAATTAATATCAATCCTTTGTAATATGATCATTCAATGTGCCACGTGTACATTAATTGCATGTGAGTAGAAGGATACGTCTTTTCCAAACTGGTGAGATTGGTAGTTATATGAGTAGTATATTACAGTAGATCCCATCTAATTTCATATTCTTACAGATTCACCCCTTTACCTTTTCACAAGTCTCATATTCCCTCTAGCTTTATGAATAATATATTGCAAGTGGCAACACCATTAAAATGTCAAACAAAGAGTAGTGGACTTTGTATTAACTTGTTTTGAGTCTTTCTTTTAGATCATTGCTTTTACACTTTTGAATTTTGATTCATAACTTGTGTTTTCTTTTGTACTCCACATATAACTTACTGTATGATTTATGAACAACCGTAAAGCAAACTTATTCATTCTTTGTTGCTTCGGTATTGACTAGCAACCTAGGACAACAACATTTTTGAAGGCGCTTGTTGCGAAAGGTATGCATTTGGCTCATAATAAGTCATGTATGTCTATTGTGTATCAAATAAATAACTTGTAGTATTACATTAGAGGATTAATGGCCATATGCTATAAGGCTGAGACAAGGGGGCTGGAGGGTGCTTGGCCCTTTCCAACATGTTCGGTCGTTTTACTATTTATATTATAAAATTAAGTGTATGGTATAAATATAAGTAAATGATCCCCAACCTTTCAAACGGCAAAATAATTAAAACAAATTTAACACCATTTCATGCACAAGGGTTACATCTAATCATTTTTTAATAGTTGTCATATGTTTTTCTTATCAAAATTTTCAGTTTGTAACCCGGATTTGTTGACGTGTGTGATTACAAGAGCTTGCCACTTAATAATTAAGTTATATGACTTTATTAGTTTGAGGAAAAAATTCGGCCTCCCTCATTGCTAAATCTTAACTTCGTTCCTGTACAGTAGTATCGTCGCTACCCAAACTTTTCTCATTCACTAAAGTATTCCCACTCGTCCGCTATTGTTGAGTAGTTTTTCGATATCAAACAAAACTCCAAGTTGAAGGAAGAATCCGACCATAAGAAATGTAACTGTTTCTTGCGACAATGAGAGTACTGGCTACACTGAGTATAATAAAACAAAGTTAAATGAAATATTTGTCAATCAAGAAAAGATGGAGTGGTAGGACTCTTGCTAATTTGCTATATTGTTGGTTTAATGGACAATAAATTAATAGACGTGTGTTAGGATCGAACTCGATACTACAGGATTGCATACTTTGCGTATGAGAATCAAAGTTAATAATTAAATATAAATGTTATATTTATTTATTAATTAAATGAAATAACATAACGGACGTTAAGTAATTAGTTGTAATGGATCTCTTGTACTCATAAGCTAAAACCTAAAATAGTTTGTGTGTGTTTTTGCTTGTGTTCGGTCGACAATCACACCAAGGGTGTCGATCTATAAACTTTTCCAAACCAAATTGTTTTGTTTGATTAAAACTAGCATTCCTTTAATTCGGTATAGTACGTGTGTACAAGAAAGTGGAACTAACAAATTATTGTTAGTATTCTTGGATTGAATTACAAAACGGTAAGGGGTAATTCACATAATCCTATAAACCCTAATTAGGGTTCATAATTAGTTTTGTGGATTTGATTCTTGTTCATTAGAATCAAGAAACGTCTTATATTCTTTTATGTTAATTAATTATTCGTTAATCTTTCCTATAAGCTTCCGCATGTGTACTTGATGTTTATTGTTTATATTTATGATTTGTCATGTTATATAATTCCAATAGTGGCATCACGAGTAATTGGTTTTAATGAGTAATTAATTACTTAACGCGTAAAAAACGAATATTGTATGTTGTTTGATATGATTATTCTAGGGTTTTGGTTTATACTTTTTTTTATGTGTCGATTTAATTTTTTTTATGGGGCGTACCCCTTAAATTTTTTTTAGTCGACATGCTTAAAAATTTTTAGGGTTTGAAAATTGTTTGCTAACCTTATCGAAACCTAGAATTAATATATATGTTACGTGATTAATTCATGAATAATATGTTATGTGACATGGAATTTTGATATGCGATCTTGTGACTATTTGTATAATTGTTATGATATATCCATGATAATACATGCATGTTTGTCATGGATAGTTGCTTGTATATTGTTTAATTGTTAAGATATATTTATCACGTGTTTATTTACGATAACTCTTGAATTGGGGAAGACTCCAATTATATATATTAATGAATCAATTATGTGCAATGTGGTATATTATTAATTATGGGTTTACGCAATCGATTCATCGATGTATGTGGCTCACTTTCAATTGAGAGGTGAAGCTCTAATTAATATATACATTATTTAACCTAAACATTGATTATTAATAGGGTTTTATCGAATAAGTTGCATGTGGCTACTTGTTTACACGTATTAAATTGTTTATTATGTGCGCATTGTTTTTAGTTATTTATTTTTTAGTTGTTTACTTGTTTGTTTATTATGTACGACGATTTTAAGCAAAAAGTAATTTTGAATAGAAAAATAATACGGACTAAACAATGGTGAAATTTGATTTGTTTTGAAGAGTTAATTTTTCAATAGTTTAATTGATTGATGATTTTGGTACAAATGGTGCAGGCAGCTCACCCAATTTGTGGTTGTGGGAAGTATTAGGAGGGAGCGCATTAATATTGTGACCTAAAAGAGGAGGTTATTGCTTATTGACCAAACTCTCGCTTGCTTGCGAGTCAAATTGGAGCTACTAAGTAAGCCATAAATGTACAAACTCATCTTAAGGGCGAATTAGTTTTAATTCCATGCGCCACTTTGGTGGTAATTACCCGAAACACTAAGTGTTTACACTTATGTAAAATACGGTATAATGGGCTTAATTAACGCTAAATTACTTGATTGGTGAACCCAATACCTCAATCAAAACTTTGATAATTTGATCTTTATGAATTGGTAATAAAAAGTTTTTATTAAAATTATGCTACAAGATAAATGCATGACATCTTTGTACATATTTGATTTGACCACATAAAATCAAAACTAGTACCTTTTAAATTAAGTTATGTGCCATCTAATTAAAAGGAACACTTGAAGTTGCAATTTACATTGTGACAGATACTTGGCGAAATTGTGATGGAAGGTAAATCTTTATGTAAAGTCGACCTTACATGAACATATTTGCAGTTCTTTAAGTTAGACACTTAAGTTGAGTAGGAAGTGAGACCCGGACTCAAGGCATAAGATGGGATGAAACATGTTTATATTTGCAATAGCGTTGGAAATATAAATCCCATAATGATCTAGGAATTGGAAATTGTTTGCCAATTATTGTTCGATAGATTACCTTATTATATGCTTTCGTTACTAGCAGATCAATAAATGTAATGGAACTATGATAATTTGGATCCTAGTTTTCGAGAAAATTCTATGGTTATATGAATATTACCTGGGGTATTTTATTTTCTTGAAAAGTTTAATTATCGAAAATATTAAAATTGAATTTTGCTAATTCTTTGAATGTATTAATGCAACATTAAACAAACCTTGAAGGTTATTCCTATATTAGTAAATTGATCTACACCTGTAAGGGTTTTTGGTAGAGTCAATTTTACTAAAAGAATAAACCTAGTCCTCTTTTCATAAGAAAAAGTGAGATTCAATCCTATTCCTTTTCATGAATGAATAAAGGTATGATAGGACAATTAGAATTGTCTAAATTCTAAATACATAACTCGTAAGCAAATTTTAATAGTTAAGAAAATTGCATATTTCTGAGTTATTAACTTAGAAGCTAGACTAATTATTGTATAATTGGTAAAAGACAAACTAGCATATTTTATCTAGTTGTTTAGTTTTGACCATTTAAAAAGTACTACTTACAATTGTTGGAATAGTAGAACTATTAAGAAAGAAATTGCATGCCCAATTTTTCAAATTAATAGCATTGATGGATAGTTCATCATCTACATAGTAGAATACACTCTTTTAGTACATAAGTAATTGTTATGTATGGACTTTCTCAAAAGTGTAGGGAAGTAAATAGAACACTATTTTCTTTCACTTATTAGAAAAACTTACAATGTTGTCAAATCCAGTGGGAGTATTATGTTCTTATTACTGAATAAGGAATTAATGTAATGATCTCTAATTCATTGGGAGTTACAAGCTTTGTCATGGTAGTAACCCGGATTATAGAATGTCTTAAGATAATTATTTTCCACTTGTAGACACTTATGTTTTCAAGGATAGTCATGTATGTTTCCTTATTAGACAATGAAGTGGTTCTACATCTACTAGTTATGCTAATATCAATGACACAATCATATTACTCACATAAACAAACATATGTCATGTTGTTTATCTGCTACATGATGTTGTTCCATGCACAAGTGGGAGAAATCTATATTGTGTGAAAGGTACAACATATAGGTATATGATTTAACGGATTCTCTTGACTGCAAGGTAAGAGACTAATGTTCTAATATAACTTGTACATATCTAATTCAAGAAACACTTGGTGTTGCAATTTACGTCATGTGAGAACTTGGCGAGATTGCAACAACAAAGTAAATCTCTATTTGAAGTCAGACCTTGCATGGACATATTTGCAGTTTCTAAATTAGACAAGTATTTAGAACATGTGTAAAAATGATATATAAGACTACTTCAAATTAGATATTTATGTATTATTAGAATGACATAAATGAAGTAATCTAATACTACTTCAACTTGTTTATTAATGTATTTTGGAATGACATAAATGAAAAAATAATGTAGTCCTACATTATTGTGAAGTAAATAAATTAACTTGAAATTACTATTGAAACCAAGAGTTGTGTTCATAATTACTTTAGTTAAACATGTTTATGATTCATTGTAAAGACATAAACATAAAGTCTTTTTAAGACTTATAATAAATGTGGAAAACTAGAAGGGGGGGGGGGGGGTTGAATAGTTTTACCAATTTAAAACTTCATTTTAAATATTTAGATCGAATTATGTCAATCTATTTGGTTGTTTATGTTGGACGTTGATACATAGATATATAAACTTGTAATGAAAGACAAAGAATAAGAAGCACATCACCACGACACAAGTTATTTATAGTGGTTCGACTACAAGGACACCTTCCTTGCCCTACTCCACTCCCCGAGTCACCTACCGAGGTTAAGTAAAGCACTACACCAACTCCTTATGGCGGAGAAACGCCTGGCGCTAAACCTTTTTCGGTACGGCTAAATACCGAGTTCTTTGGCAAATGAAGGCACCTAACACAACGTCGCCTACCCTTTATCCGGTGCTAGGCTAACCAGATCCGGTACAAAGCCGTCAAGTTTTTCTCAACGTGACCACTTGTGAATGGCTGAAACTTAAAACTTATTAAGCAGATGCAATGAAGATCTGGGAGTATATGTTTCCCGTCGTATATCCCCAGCGAGCTATGCAATGGATCACCAAACGAATAGTGATCGAGGAATTTGAACGAAAAAAAGGTTGAGAATGATTATTATAACTACAGAAAAAGTCTATAAATTACAACGGCTTAAATGCAAATTAAAGAAAATTAAAAAGATAAAAAATATTAAATAAACGCTATCACTATTTGCAAAATGATGAATGTTTAAAACTTAAAACTTACGTTTAAATAAAATTACGTAAACGTACAAAATAAAAAGTGAGATCTAAGAAATGAAAGACCTAAAAATATGAAAATGACATTTTTACAATCCTAATGATAAAAGAAAATTTATAGAAAAAGAAAATTATTTTTATAACTATTTATCTATTTATTATTAATTAAAAACTATTTTTAACTATTAAATAATTACCTAAAATACAAGAAAATGTGAAATAAAGCTAGAAAAATAAAATTAAGACTTAGAAAAATCTAAAATATCAAAAGAGAATTTTTAAAACTATTTTATATTTTTCGATTATTTTCTATTTTCTAGGAATTAAAAACTATTAAAAACTAATTAAATGGCTTAAAAATACAAATTTAACTAAGAAAAATCTAGAAAAATATTTTTTTTTGGCTTTTTATATTTATCTTAACTTAAAAAAAATGAAAAATTATTTTTTTGAAGCTTTACTTAATTAATTGTATTTAATTAAATTAAAAATAATTTAAATTAATTAAAAAAGAAAAATAGCAAACAAGACAGGAAAAATATGAGAAATTCAAGATAAGCTTAAAATAATACAAGGAATCTAGGAAAAATATAAAAAACAGGGGTTGTGTGTAGGAATTTGAGACTGCTATACAAGTGCTTATTGAAATAAGCACTTGAATAAGGCAAAGGGACACAACAAGTACCAAACTGAAACAGAAGGTATATATAGATAAAAGAACCCAAAAGCAACTTAAAACAACTGTCCTAAACCTATGAATTGCTAAATACCAAGATTTGATGAGTTGAGCAATTTGAGCTAAAAAGCTTTTAGGTGCTCACTTTGGGCTTAAAAATAAACGAGATAAAATTGGCGAAAACCAACAACTGGAACCTAGACTAGACCTGGGTGAGAGCTAGTAAACCAAAAATCAAGCTTGGACAAGCTTTAATGTGCCTTGTGCAAGACACTAAAACCCCTGTGCAGACTCGATTATCAAGAGTCATGCAGGCATTTTATGCCATATTGAGCAAGTTTGGGTCTTATAAAAATTTGACAAAAATGTATAAAATTCACAATAATAAACTAGACCAGTATGACTTTTTAAAACCACAAGTTTCCTTTAATTTGGCTCAGCAATGAACTCATGAAAAATCATCTTAGTTGGCTAAACCGAGTTTTCACATTTTGACTTTTGTGAGTTTTGGAGTTTTGACTTTTTTGAAGTTTGATCTTGATTTAAGAACTGAAATTGATATTAGATGATGAAATAAGCTTAATGCAATCTATGGCTATGTATTTCAAACACAAAATGAGCTTTGACTTTATAACTCAACAGATTAAGCCTGTTGAGATAGATTTTATGGAATTTTGACTTTTAGCTTTGCAGCTTAAGTTAAAGAGATATAAGCACAAATGAGCTAACCAAGCTTGAACCAATAAATCTTAATCACTGGAATGACCTTAAAGACATTGTTGTCAAATCCAAACACCCTAAAACACATTGATATGCAAACTTAGACTGAGATAAACAGAACGATTGATTTCTTGATCACACTAAGTTTACATGACCATAATACAACTATACTAACATGATAAAACTAGTCTAGACTATAAGAACAGATATAAGCATGATAAGTAAACTGGATAGAAAATGAAACTGAGATAATCACTCACAGGTGTCCAACTTGTATGCAGGCTAAAACGAAACCAAACCTGTTCTAAACTAGTCTATTCAACCAAAGCAAGCTGCATCAACCCAAATTCCAAAACCAAGCCAATTTCACCCAGTTTGACTTTTGTTGACCTTGATCCAATATTGCTTGAAATGGATGCATAAGCTTACAAAAAGCTTTGATAAGCTTAAATAAGCTGATTTGAGCTAAAAATAAGCCACTAACAACTTTGACAATCGAATTTGAAACTGAAAAATTGCAACAGTGAACAACAAGCTTGAAATTTATATGAAAACTTGGATTGATACTAAAAAGCACAATACAATGATTTTTTAACTTAATTGTGATACATAAAAGCTGAAATTACAATATTTGGACTTAAACTAAAACATTAATTTAAAAACGACATTAAGAAAAAACTATAAAACTAACTACTTGTTATTTCTTCTCTCTTCAACCTCTTTTTATACTCCAACATCCTTCTCTCCTCTTTCTGAACATATCCCAGCTGTCTTAAGAGCCATTGGATGGCTTCAAGAGTTTTTAGCCATTGATTTGGTTTTTTGGCGGGAAAGGTGTTTTTGTCCTGTTGGGGTTGAGTGCAAGGTGGAGGCATTAAATGCTATTGGAAGGTTGTTGAGGGGGGGAAAAGAAAAGTGGAAAGGTGAGGAGGGATGGGTTCGCAGGGCTAGATGTTGGGGAAGAAGAAAAAGGCTGGCGTAGGTGTTTGTTTATTTGACTTGGATTTGACCGGCTTTAATATTTTAGAAGGGGTCAAATGAAGGGTCCAAATTAAAATGGCAGGGTCATAAGGTGTTTTGACAAGGGTCCAAGGTTTAGGCTTAAATAACAAGGACCATATGTTCAAAATATACAAGGACCTTTGCCAATTCGAAAAGTTGCTCCAAGGACTAAAAGTGAGAATCTCAAAAAGTACAAGGACCAAACTTGCCATTTTCAAATTTCCAGGGGCCATTTTGGCCAAATTTCAAACTTGGATGACCAAACTTGTAATTTTCTCAAACTTTTGATATTTTTCACCAAAGGACTAATTTTGACAAGTTATGATTTAAAAAGGGCCTTTGGTGATTTTTCTTTTGAAATTAGGACTCAGGGACTATATTTGACAATTTTAGAAACTTGGGGACTGAACGCCAATTATGCAAACTTTGCTCATTTTTCTTCTGATTTTGAACATTTTGCATCTGAAACATATAAAATGCAATTTTGAAATATTTTCAGTATTTTGATGCATTTCTGAGCATTTTTAACCGTTTTGCAGTTCAGATTTAACCAAAAATGATGAGTATTTACACACTCATCAATCCCCCACACTAAACTATTGCTAGTCCCTAGCAATCTTTTGAGAAAAACTTAATGGATTTGAATCTCTTTACCAAAAGCCATTACTTCGGGAGTAGCCAAATGTTTCAGTTCAAGTAAGAACCATGGTACACTGATAACCATGTGATTTTGAGCAAACCACCGACTTAACGGATTTGATTTGTCTTTACCGAGGCCGTTTGCTCGGACTAGCCAACTCTAAGATAAATTATCAATATTATCTTTGGTGAGCTGATTACCAATTATGGTTTTCCACTGCCTTTACCACAAGCCATAAACTTGCGGGCTAGCCAACTCTTCACTTTTAAGGATATGTGGTGAATACCATACAATTTTGGGCAAATTGCAAGTCAGCGGTTTGAGATATCTTTACCAAGATCCGTTTGCTCATGGATTAGCCAATCCTTTTGTTTATTAGACAAGGCGATCGATAACCAATTGAGTAAGTGTAAAACACTTACTCCAAAAATTTTTTTTGCCAAAAACGGGGGAATTAGGCGGATAATACATGATAAAATTCGTGAGAATTCCCCCCCACACTTAGAAATGAATATTGCCCTCAATATTCAAAGTACCGGTTATTTGAAACAAGAACGTAAAAGGGAAATACTACGGCCATTATTTTGAAAGATTTTTTTTTTTTTTGAAACTTGCATATATACACAACATGTGGGGCAACCCCCCCACACTAGGGTGGTAGAAAGTAGAAAGAAGACAGAAATATGGGTGAAAACCCATATGGTTTGCTACTATTTTTGATTCCCGAGTTGCTAGCTTGACTCGACCCCGCATTCATTGGTTCATGGGGAAGCAAAGTGGAAGAAACAATCTCCATCGGACTTTCATTCAAGATGTTTGGACAAACATTTGAAGCACGTGAAAGTTCCACACCGATGAGATATATTCTCGGCTCAATATAATGGTACATGGAAATGCCGGGATCAAAGATAATGTCTTCATTCCCGAAGGAGTGAAGACAGGAGAAGTGACGAGAATATGTGAAGAAAAGAAGGAAAATCATGATGACGATCATGATAAGATCTTCTTCCTCGGGATCAAGTGCAGTTGCACTCGTTTGGATTTTGTTGGTTGAGCTCTTTGGGTTGGAAAGCATCTCGGGAGGGAGGGTAGGAAAATTTGTCATAGAAATACAAACTCTCATGATTGAGAACTTTTCCCCGCGATCATGATTTTTGCCATCCAAGCAATCATACTCCGTAGTCATGATATGAGTGAGTTCACCTAGAACTCCTCATGAAGAAAATCATTCACATGATGTGAATTTGTGAACTCTTGTTCCATTGTGGACTCATCACTATCCTCAATCTGGGTATCAAAGAGTGGATTCTCAGAAATTAAAGTGAATTCAAAGTCGAATTCAAATAGAGGATTGGTGAAAGTAGCTTTGAATGTTTCGGGAACAAAGTGATTAACATTCTCTATTGTTAGGGTGAGAAGTCGTGAATGATCATTATAAAGGAGACTTTCAATTTCTCCTAGGTCAGCTTCGAAATCAAAGAGATCATCATCACTTTCAGATGAAGTGGATGATGTGAGTGAGTTCATCGGTGAACTCCTCGAAGAGATCGACTGGGAGTGATGCCTCAACATACTCAATGTCTCCATAAGATTTACAATCAGCGCTAAAATCGGAGAAAGTTTCAAAATGATCTTTTGAACACTCAAGAGGGAAAGGAGAATCACACATATGAGCGAAGTTCCCGTGACTCTCCGGGATTGGGACAAGGCTCTCAACACTAAACTTTATGAATTCGTCCGATTCCTTTTCAGGAACAGTGTCAAGATGCTCGTCCCCCATGTTGAGAGAGTGAGTGGGAGCTTCGGGTGTGATAGCAGTTATTTGAGATGAAATCTCAACTGCTGGGATATCAACTGACTTAGGGAGTTGAGAAATATTATCTTTAAAAGGATAAAAACTCTCCTCGTCATCATCATAAAGAGCTGCCTTAAGAAATTGGGAACGCCTTAGAGCTGCATGCTCTAGGACTAATAATTCTTCCCTAGATTGGCGGGCCTCTCGCTCTTCGGCTAGTAATTCTCCCATGGTCTTTTCACCACTCACTTGATTCTTAAAGTTACTAATCATATCATCAAGTGTTTTCATTGCGGTTTCAAAATCTTGGGAGGTTTCTTGAGACAACGGCTCAGGTGGAGTTTGAACCGTATAGTGCTGTGGAGGTTAGAAATTGTCAAACATGTGAGAGTCATGATTGTTACAAGGAAATGGATTCCCTATTTGACAATCAAGCTGAAATGGGGACCTCCACAGTACTCACAACAAGAAACTGTTGAGTCTGACAGTGAATCATAT
This sequence comes from Chrysanthemum makinoi, assembly GCA_910596185.1. Taxonomy (NCBI): domain Eukaryota; kingdom Viridiplantae; phylum Streptophyta; class Magnoliopsida; order Asterales; family Asteraceae; genus Chrysanthemum; species Chrysanthemum makinoi. The sequence goes on from OU343216.1 coordinate 81,171,801, forward strand.
GGATTCTGTGCATAACCAAAGTTCTGAGCATCACTGGAAACTGTTCATAGACAAACGTGTTTCCGGATTGACACTCAAATCCTTGGTGAGGACCTCCACAAAATTCAGCAGGTATGTTGATCATATGAAGATAAGTCGGGCTGTGGTGGGTAATTGGAAAAGTTTGAAGGGTCGTTAAATGAGTTCGGATTAGGATCATAATCAAATGAATTCCTCGAACCACAAAACAAACAACTCCGTTATGAATATCATTACCACATTGTACACACACGTACACCAACGACATGGTGAACCATAGAGAGGCTCACCACAACCGACACAAGGAATAAACGATTTCATTTGATAGTTATGAGAAGGAATCGGTTCATTCAAAGAATCAACAAAACCAACATGGTGATCGAATGACTATCAAGTCTCGAAGAACATTCTGAAAAATCCGGAGGTGGGACAAGTGGTGTGCTCAGAGAGCTAGCAATTTCCACCACTTCCGTTATGGTCTCGGTTCGGTTCTTGAGAAACGTGAAGATTAGGCAAGTCATTCTTGCTAGTCACCGGTCTCAATTCTGCATGTTTGCTTTTAACAGTAAATCGTGAAAGTTTAGGATCAATTCTAGACGGCTTAGGAGCAATTGAGGGATTAGATCTTTGGATAACCGTAGGTTGGACGTATATAGCACCTCCATTATCAAAGGGAAGTACCGGTCCTTTGTCACCCGATTTCGTTCCATTTCCCTCGCAGAATTAATGGATCATACGAACAACACGAATTCTTGACATTTGTGATAAAGTCTGAGTTTTTCAACTTCGTCCCCGAATTCGTCCTCGAGAGATTCCATGAGAGTAGAAGAAGTTAGAATCAAATGGATAGAGGGTAAAGGGATAAAGAATCAAAAAGGGTAAGAGGGTAAAGAGGAATATTTGGCATTTTTGAAAAACATTTGTAAAAAAAAAAACTGAAAATCTTTTGGGTTTTGATTTTTAAAAGAAAATATAAACATATACAGATGGTATAAACAAGGAGTGAATATCCAAATCACTAATCTGCTAAACGGAAGATAATCGACCTGACTCCGGCGCCAAAAAATTTGATCCGTGCAAAACCGGTCAAGTTTTCTCCGCAAGTGACCACTTGTGAATGGCCAAGTAAGAAACTTAAAACACTTAACCAGATGCAATGAAGATCTATGGAGTATAGTGTTTCCCCGGGTCGTTATGTCCCAGCGAGCTATGCAATGGATCACCAAACGAATAGTGATCGAGGAATTTGAACAGAAAAAAGGGATTGAGAATGATTATTATAACTACAGAAAAAGTCTATAAATTACAACGGCTTAAATGCAAATTAAAGAAAATTAAAAAGATAAAAAATATTAAATAAACGCTATCACTATTTGCAAAATGATGAACGTTTAAAACTTAAAACTTACGTTTAAATAAAATTAAATGAACGCTAAAATAAAAAGTGAGATCTAAGAAATGAAAGACCTAAAAATATGAAAATGACATTTTTACAATCCTAATGATAAAAGAAAATTTATAGAAAAATAAAATTATTTTTATAACTATTTATCTATTTATTATTAATTAAAAACTATTTTTAACTATTAAATAATTACCTAAAATACAAGAAAATGTGAAATAAAGCTAGAAAAATAAAATTAAGACTTAGAAAAATCTAAAATATCAAAGAGAATTTTCAAAACTATTTTTATATTTTTCTGATTATTTTTATATTTTCTAGGAATTAAAAACTATTAAAAACTAATTAAATGGCTTAAAAATACAAATTTAACTAAGAAAAATCTAGAAAAATATTTTTTTTGGCTTTTTATATTTATCTTAACTTAAAAAAAATGAAAAATTATTTTTTTGAAGCTTTACTTAATTAATTGTATTTAAAGCTAATTAAAAATGCTTAAAAACTAATTTAAATTAAGAAAAATAGCAAACAAGACAGGAAAAATATGAGAAATTCAAGATAAGCTTAAAATAATACAAGGAATCTAGGAAAAATATAAAAAACAGGGGTTGTGTGTAGGAATTTGAGACTGCTATACAAGTGCTTATTGAAATAAGCACTTGAATAAGGCAAAGGGACACAACAAGTACCAAACGAACAGAAAGGTATATATAGCTAGAAGAACCCAAAAGCAACTTAAAACAACTGTCCTAAACCTATGAATTGCTAAATACCAAGATTTGATGAGTTGAGCAATTTGAGCTAAAACAGGTTTAGGTGCTCACTTTGGGCTTAAAATAAACGAGATAATTTGAACTGAAAACCAACAACTGGAACCTAGACTAGACCTGGGTGAGAGCTAGTAAACCAAAAATCAAGCTTGGACAAGCTTTAATGAGCACTGTGCAAGACCTGTAAAACCCCTGTGCAGACTCAGTATCAACTGAGTCTATGCACAGGGCATTTGTGCCCATATTGAGCAGCAAGTTTGGGTCTTATAAAAATTTGACAAAAATGTATAAAATTCACAATAATAAACTAGACCAGTATGACTTTTTAAAACCACAAGTTTCCTTTAATTTGGCTCAGCAATGAACTCATGAAAAATCATCTTAGTTTGGCCAAAACTGAGTTTTCACTATTTTGACTTTTTGACAGTTTTGGAGTTTTGACTATTTTGAAGTTTGATCTTGATTTGTGAACTGAAAATGATATTAGATGATGAAATAAGCTTAATGCAATCTATGGCTATGTATTTCAAACACAAAATGAGCTTTTGACTTTATAAAAGCTCAACAGTTAAGCTGTTGAGATAGATTTTATGGAATTTTGACTTTTTAGCTTTGCAGGCTTAAGTTAAAGACAGATATGAGCACATATGAGCTAACCAAGCTTGAACCAATAAATCTTAATCACTGGAATGACCTTAAAGACAGATTTGCTGTCAAATCCAAACACCCTTAAAACATTGATATGCAAACTTAGACTGAGATAAACACTGAACCAGATTGATTTCTTGATCACACTAAGTTTACATGACCATAATACAACTATACTAACATGATAAAACTAGTCTAGACTATAAGAACAGATATAAGCATGATAAGTAAACTGGATAGAAAATGAAACTGAGATAATCACTCACAGGTGTCCAACTGGTATGCAGGCTAAAACGAAACCAAACCTGTTCTAAACTAGTCTATTCCAACCCCAAAGCAAGCTGCATCAACCCAAATTCCAAAACCAAGCCAATTTCACCCAGTTTGACTTTTGTTGACCTTGATCCAATATTGCTTGAAATGGATGCATAAGCTTACAAAAAGCTTTGATAAGCTTAAATAAGCGATTTGAGCTAAAATAAGCCACTAACAACTTTGACTCGAATTTGAAACGAAAAATTTGCAACAAAGAACAACAAGCTTGAAATTTATATGAAAACTTGGATTGATACTAAAAAGCACAATACAATGATTTTTTAACTTAATTGTGATACATAAAAGCTGAAATTACAATATTTGGACTTAAACTAAAACATTAATTTAAAAAACGACATTAAGAAAAACTATAAAACTAACTACATTTCTTCTCTCTTCAACCTCTTTTTATACTCCAACATCCTTCTCTCCTCTTCTGAACATATCCCAATTTTGCTTTAAGAGCCATTGGATGGCTTCAGAGTTTTAGCCATTGATTTGGTTTTGGCGGGAAGGTGTTTTGTCTGTTGGGGTTGAGTGCAAAGGTGGAGGAGGCAATAAATGCTATTGGAAGGTTGTTGAGGAGGGGGGAACAAGAAAAGTGGAAAGGTGAGGAGGGGGATGGGTTGCAGGGCTAGATGTTGGGGAAGAAGAAAAAGGGCGCGTAGGTGTTTGTTTATTTGACTTGGATTTGACCGGCTTTAATATTTTATGAAGGGGGTCAAATGAAGGGTCCAAAGGTAAAATGGCAGGGGTCATAAGGTGTTTTGACAAGGGTCCAAGAGGTTTAGGCTTAAATAACAGGACCATGTAAATTCTGAAATATACAAGGACCTTTTCGCCAATTAGAAAAGTTGCTCCAAGGACTAAAAGTGACAATCTCAAAAAGAACAAGGACCAAACTTGCCATTTTCAAATTTCCAGGGGCCATTTTTGCCAAATTTCAAACTTGAAGGACCAAACTTGTAATTTTCTCAAACTTTTGATGTTTTTCACCAAAGGACTAATTTTGACAAGTTATGATTTAAAAAGGGCCTTTGGTGATTTTTCTTTTGAAATTAGGACTCAGGGACTATTTTTGACAATTTTAGAAACTTGGGGGTGAAACGCCAATTATGCAAACTTTGCTCGTTTTTCATCTGATTTTGAACATTTTGCATCTGAAACATATAAAATGAAATTTTGAAATATTTTCAGTATTTTGATGCATTTCAAGCATTTTTAAACGTTTTCAGATTCGATTTAACCAAAAATAATGAGTATTTACACACTCATCAATCCCCCACACTAAACTATTGCTAGTCCCTAGCAATCTTTTGAAAAAACTTAATGGATTTGAATCTCTTTACCAAAAGCCATTACTTCTGGAGTAGCCAAATGTTTCATTTCAAGTAAGAACCATGGTACACCGATAACCATGTGATTTTGAGCAAACCACCGACTTCCAACGGATTTGATTTGTCTTTACCAGGCCGTTTGCTCGGACTAGCCAACTCTTTAGATAAATTATCAATATTATCTTTGGTGAGCTGATTACCAATTATGGTTTTTCCACTGCCTTTACCACAAGCCATAAACTTGCGGGCTAGCCAACTCTTCACTTTTAAGGATATGGTGAAATTTGAATACCATACAATTTTGGGCAAATGCAAGCCGTCAACGGATTTGAGATATCTTTACCAAGAGCCGTTTGCTACTGGATTAGCCAATCCTTTTGTTTATTAGACAAGGCGGACTGATAACCAATTGAGTAAGTGTAAAACACTTACTCCAAAATTTTAAAAACGGGAATGGTAGGATAATACATGATAAAATTCGTGAGAATTACCCCCCACACTTAGAAATGAATATTGCCCTCAATATTCAAAGTACCGGCGGTTATGCGGAAACAAAGAACGTAAAAGGGAAATACTACGGCCATTATTTGAAAGATTTTTTTTGAAACTTGCATATATACACAACATGTAGGGCAACCCCCCCACACTAGGGTGGTAGAAAGTAGAAAGAAGTCATAAATATGGGTGAAAACCCATATGGTTTGCTACTATTTTTGATTCCCGAAGTCGCTAGCTTTGACTCGACCCGCATTCATTGGTTCATGGGGAAGCAAAGTGGAAGAAACAATCTCCATCGGACTTTCATTCAAGATGTTTGGACAAACATTTGAAGCACGTGAAAGTTCCACACCGATGAGATATATTCCCGGCTCAATATAATGGTACATGGAAATGCCGGGATCAAAGATAATGTCTTCATTCCCGAAGGAGTGAAGAACAGGAGAAGTGATAGAATATATGAAGAAAAGAAAGAAAATCATGATGATGATCATGATAAGATCTTCTTCCTCAGGATCAAGTGCAGTTGCACTCGTTTGGATTTTGTTGGTTGAGCTCTTTGGGTTGGAAAGCATCTCGAGGAGGGTAGGAAAATTTGTCATAGAAATACAAACTCTCATGATTGAGAACTTTTCCCCGATCATGATTTTGCCATCCAAGCAATCATACTCCGGTGAGTCATGATATGAGTGAGTTCACCGATGAACTCCTCATGAAGAGAATCATTCACATGATGTGAATTTGTGAACTCTTGTTCCATTGTGGACTCATCACTATCCTCAATCTGAGTATCAAAGAGTGGATTCTCAGAAATTAAAGTGAATTCAGAGTCGAATTCAAATAGAGGATTGGTGAAAGTAGCTTTGAATGTTTCGGGAACAAAGTGATTAACATTATCTATTGGACTGTTAGGGTGAGAAGTGCGTGAATGATCATTATAAAGGAGACTTTCAATTTCTCCTAGGTCGCCGAAATCAAAGAGATCATCATCACTTTCAGATGAAAGTGGACTGATGTGAGTGAGTTCATCGGTGAACTCCTCAAGAAGAGGATCAGACGGTGGGAGTGATGCCTCAACATACTCAATGTCTCCATAAGATTTACAATCATCGCTAAAATCGGAGAAAGTTTCAAAATGATCTTTTGAACACTCAAGAGGGGAAAGAGAATCACACATATGAGCAGAAGTTCCCTGTGACTCTCTCAGGATTGGGACAAGGTTCTCAACACTAGACTTTATGAATTTGTCCGATTCCTTTTCAGGAACAGTGTCAAGATGCTCGTCCCCCATGTTCAGAGAGTGAGTGGGAGCTTTGGGTGTGATAGCAGTTATTTGAGATGAAATCTCAACTCAGGATATCAACTGACTAAGGAAGTTGAGAAATATTATCTTTAAAAGGATAAAAACTCTCCTCGTCATCATCATAAAGAGCTGCCTTAAGAAATTGGGAACGCCTTTAGAGTGCATGCTCTAGGACTAATAATTCTTCCCTAGATTGGCGGGCCTCTCGCCTGGCTAGTAATTCTCCCATGGTCTTTTCACCACTCACTTGATTCTTAAAGTTACTAATCATATCATCAAGTGTTTTCATTGCGGTTTCAAAATCTTGGGAGGTTTCTTGAGACAACGGCTCAGGTGGAGTTTGAACCGTATAGTGCTGTGGAGGTTAGAAATTGTCAAACATGTGAGAGTCATGATTGTAACAAGGAAATGGATTCCCTATTTGACAATCGAGTGAAATGGGGACCTCCATACACTACAACAAGAAAACTGTTGAGTCTGGACAGTGAATCATATGGATTCTGGTCATAACCAAAGTTCTCGGCATCACCGGAAAACTGTTCATAGAAAAACGTGTTTCCGGATTGACACTCAAATCCTTGGTGAGGACCTCCACAAAATTCACAGTAGGTATGTTGATCATATGAAGATAAGTCAATGTGGTGGGTAATTGGAAAAGTTTGAGGGGTCATTACATGAGTTCGGATTAGGATCATAATCAAATGAATTCCTCGAACCACAAAACAAACAACTCCCGTTATGAATATCATTACCACATTGTACACACGCATAATACACCAACGCACATGGTGAACCAAAAAGGGGCTCACCACAACCGACACAAGGAATAAACGATTTCATTTGATAGTTATGAGAAGGAATTGGCAGTTATTCAAAGAATCAACAAAACCAACATGGTGATCTGAATGACTATCAAGTCTCAAAGAACATTTTGAAAAATCCGAAGGTGGGACAAGTGGTGTGCTCTGAGAGCTAGCAATTTCCACCACTTCCGTTATGGTCTCCGGTTCGGTTCTTGAGAAACGGAAGATTAGGCAAGTCATTCTTGCTAGTCACCGGTCTCACCTCGCATGTTTGCTTTTAACCGTAAATCGTGAAAGTTTAGGATCAATTCTAGACGGCTTAGAAGCAATTGAGGGATTAGATTTTTGGATAACCGTAGGTTGGACGTATTTAGCACCTCCATTATCAAAGGAAGTACCTGTCCTTTGTCACCCCGATTGTTCCATTTCCCTACACAGAATTAATGGATCATCACGAACAACACGAATTCTTGACATTTGTGATAAAGTCTGAAGTTTTTCAACTTCGTCCCAGAATTCGTCCTCGAGAGATTCCATGAGAGTAGAAGAAGTTAGAATCAAATGGATAGAGGGTAAAGGGATAAAGAATCAAAAAGGGTAAGAGGGTAAAGAGGAATATTTTTGGCATTTTTGAAAAACATTTGTAAAAACAAAGGCTGAAAATCTTTTTGGGTTTTGATTTTTAAAAGAAAATATAAACATATACAGATGGTATAAACAAGGAGTGAATATCCAAATCACTAATCTGCTAAACGGAAGATAATCAAGACAAATTCCGCAGCCGGGCGCAAAATTTGATCCGTAAACCGTCAAGTTTTCTCACGCAAGTGACCACTTGTGAATGGCCAACTGAAGAAACTTAAAACAGCTTAAAACAAGATGCAATGAAGATCTGAAGAGTATAGTGTTTCCCCGGGTCGTTATGTCCCAGCGAGCTATGCAATGGATCACCAAACGAATAGTGATCGAGGAATTTGAACAGAAAAAAGGGATTGAGAATGATTATTATAACTACAGAAAAAGTCTATAAATTACAACGGCTTAAATGCAAATTAAAGAAAATTAAAAAGATAAAAAATATTAAATAAACGCTATCACTATTTGCAAAATGATGAACGTTTAAAACTTAAAACTTACGTTTAAATAAAATTACGTAAACGTACAAAATAAAAAAGTGATCTAAGAAATGAAAGACCTAAAAATATGAAAATGATATTTTTACAATCCTAATGATAAAAGAAAATTTATAGAAAAAGAAAATTATTTTTATAACTATTTATCTATTTATTATTAATTAAAAACTATTTTTAACTATTAAATAATTACCTAAAATACAAGAAAATGTGAAATAAAGCTAGAAAAATAAAATTAAGACTTAGAAAAATCTAAAATATCAAAAGAGAATTTTCAAAACTATTTTTATATTTTTCTGATTATTTTTCTATTTTCTAGGAATTAAAAACTATTAAAAACTAATTAAATGGCTTAAAAATACAAATTTAACTAAGAAAAATCTAGAAAAATATTTTTTTTTGGCTTTTTATATTTATCTTAACTTAAAAAAAATGAAAAATTATTTTTTTGAAGCTTTACTTAATTAATTGTATTTAAAGCTAATTAAAAATGCTTAAAAACTAATTTAAATTAAGAAAAATAGCAAACAAGACAGGAAAAATATGAGAAATTCAAGATAAGCTTAAAATAATACAAGGAATCTAGGAAAAATATAAAAAAAAGGGGTTGTGTGTAGGAATTTGAGAATGCTATACAAGTGCTTATTGAAATAAGCACTTGAATAAGCCAAAGGGACACAATAAGTACCAAACTGAAACAGAAGGTATATATAGCTAAAAGAACCCAAAAGCAACTTAAAACAACTGTCCTAAACCTATGAATTGCTAAATACCAAGATTTGATGAGTTGAGCAATTTGAGCTAAAAACAGTTTTAGGTGCTCACTTTGGGCTTAAAAATAAGCACTGAGATAAGCTGAAACTGAAAACCAACAACTGGAACCTAGACTAGACCTGGGTGAGAGCTAGTAAACCAAAAATCAAGCTTGGACAAGCTTTAATGAGCACTGTGCAAGACCTGTAAAACCCCTGTGCAGACTCAGTATCAACTGAGTCTATGCACAGGGCATTTGTGCCCATATTGAGCAGCAAGTTTGGGTCTTATAAAAATTTGACAAAAATGTATAAAATTCACAATAATAAACTAGACCAGATGACTTTTAAAAGCCACAAGTTTCACTTAGATTGGCTCAGAAATGAGTTCATGAAAAATCATCTTAGTTTGGCCAAAACTGAGTTTTCACTATTTTGACTTTTTGACAGTTTTGGAGTTTTGACTATTTTGAAGTTTGATCTTGATTTGTGAACTGAAAATGATATTAGATGATGAAATAAGCTTAATGCAATCTATGGCTATGTATTTCAAACACAAAATGAGCTTTTGACTTTATAAAAGCTCAAACAGTTGCTTCTGTTGAGATAGATTTTATGGAATTTTGACTTTTAGCTTTGCAGCTTAAGTTAAAGACAGATATGAGCACATATGAGCTAACCAAGCTTGAACAAATAAATCTTAATCACTGGAATGACCTTAAAGACAGATTTTCTGTCAAATCCAAACACCCTTAAAACATTGATATGCAAACTTAGACTGAGATAAACACTAACCGATTGATTTCTTGATCACACTAAGTTTACATGACCATAATACAACTATACTAACATGATAAAACTAGTCTAGACTATAAGAACAGATATAAGCATGATAAGTAAACTGGATAGAAAATGAAACTGAGATAATCACTCACAGGTGTCCAACTGGTATGCAGGCTAAAACGAAACCAAACCTGTTCTAAACTAGTCTATTCCAACCCCAAAGCAAGCTGCATCAACCCAAATTCCAAAACCAAGCCAATTTCACCCGTTTGACTTTGTTGACCTTGATCCAATATTGCTTGAAATGGATGCATAAGCTTACAAAAGCTTGATAAGCTTAAATAAGTTGATTTGAGCTAAAAATAAGCCACTAACAACTTTGACAATCGAATTTGAAACTGAAAAATTGCAACAAAGGAACAACAAGCTTGAAATTTATATGAAAACTTGGATTGATACTAAAAAGCACAATACAATGATTTTTTAACTTAATTGTGATACATAAAAGCTGAAATTACAATATTTGGACTTAAACTAAAACATTAATTTAAAACGACATTAAGAAAAACTTATAAAACTAATCCATTTGTTATTTCTTCCTTCTCTTCACCAACTTTTAACTCCACTTGTTATTTCTTGGATGGCTTCTCTTCAACCTCACATTGATTATTTATTGGATGTTTACTGACGAATGGCATTGACTATTTGATAAGCGATTTTAAAAATTTTGGTGATTTTTCTTTGAAATTAGACTCAGTGGACTATTTGACAATTTTAGAAACTCGGGGACCGAACTGCCAATTATGCAAACTTACTCATTTTTCATCCGATTTTGAACATTTTGCATTCTAAACATATAAAATGCAATTTTGAAATATTTTCAAAGGGATTTTGATGCATTTCGAAAGCATTTTTAAACGCTTTTGCAGCTCAGATGAATCCAAAAATGATTTAGCATTTACACACCTATCAACCACCGAAGTTCTTTCACACCTTAGAGAACTAATCCTATCACAACGCCGCTTACCCTTTATAATGCGTGCTAGGCTAACCACCTGAGTTCTTTCACATCCTAGGAGAACTAATCCTATCACAACATCGCCACCCTTTATTAGGTACTAGGCTAAGCACCTAGTTCCATTACTATAGAGGAACTACTACCCTTCACAACATAACACCTAATATCAAGGAGATCCTCTCCTTGTTACAACACAATCAAGGATATCACCATCCTTGGAGATAAACAAATACTTATATGTATAACTATGCACCTCTAACATTATATCACCTAGGCATTCTTCACAAATGCTACTTGATTTGATTTCTTGGATCCTTCACTAATGGCTTTGATATAACGCTTGGCACCCTTCACTAATGACTTCGTCTTGACACCTATAGCATTCTTCACTAATGCTCTTGACACGAACGATAAGCATCTTTCTAATGCTTTCGTCTTGATACTTTCGACATTCTTCACTAATGCCTTCAATCCAACATCTATGGAGAAAGGAAGAACTATCAACAAGAGAACTTCAGTTGTCTTGATGATGACGAAGCATGGCAATGGGTTACGGGTCAATACCATTTGCTAGTTTTTACCCATTTTAGTATTTACATGTTTTTACCCATTTTAGTATACTTAGTTTAAGTATGTGATAACCCAATATGTAAACATTAGTTGTTGTACATATATATATCTAAATCATAAAATCACTTATACTTGTTTTAGTGTTTTATGTAAAAGCGTAAGTGTGTTAGGAAACTATTAACTCAAACTATTTACGTATTCTATTTGTTTCGTTAAAATGATTTTACGTTTGTTATCGACAAAACATTAGAAGTTCGTAAAATATAAATAAACGTTTTTACGGCTTATTTGTATTAACAATCTCCCCCTTTTTGTTGATGACAAAACATAAAATTATTTTAAGAAAAAGCTAAAATTCGTAGAAGTTTGAATTTATAGTTTTTACTTTCTTCTCCCCCTTTTTGTCGAAACAAAAAGAGACAAACACGATTTTTTTTTTAAATATGTAAAAATGTAAAGAGAGCAAGTGACGGGAATGGAACTCGTCTTAACTCCCCCTTGACGAGTCCATCCCTTTGAAAGGGCGTCAAGGACATGGCGTAAAAATAAACTAATCGTGTTTGCAATTAAGTTTGCAAATGGTTCGTCTAAGTGACGAAAACGTGCTCCCCCTTGAAGATTGCAAAGATGCAATGGGGTATCATGAAGTATAATCCAAAAGCGGTTTAAGTTGCAAATAATTTTGCAATGTTGTTTAACACAAAGCTCCCCCTAGCTTTATGGTGTCAATATCTTCATGTGTATTTTGAATAACTACAAAACAAAGGTTAGAAAACAAGAGTGTATAATTTCCCAAATAAGACTCATGTTAGTAGTAAATTGTACTCGTGCTACGAATCCCACGGTTCCCTTCTTGGAGGGATCCGTCTAGTTATTTTGGAAGGATCCGGCTACCTGATGACAGTATCTTCAGCAGTGAATATGTGTCAAACAATGCTACTGTGGAGACAATATATGTGTGCAATAAAGAGCACAACGCATAGAATAATCAGAACATATAAATGTTCATTCAATAAATCAAGAGATAACCAAACAAATCTCTAATACTAAGAGAATGAACTAGCCATACAAGTACTACTAATGCTAATGAGTTACCCAGATTCAAGGTTCAACTAAAACTAAATGATGATCAAGGATGAGAAAGGTTTCCTAAACGTTCTAAGTTTGAGCTTTTGACTATGATGCTCATTGTAGTTTAGGCTTTTTAACCTCTTCGAAACGTTCGAGGAGGTGATAAAACATGAAACGTTGCTCTTCACGTAGTTCATGTATCAACCTTTCAACATGTTTACAATGATAGCAATCCTTGTCATGGTTTTGAGTTTCTTAAAGTGAAAGTTCAAGTGAAGTGGGTTGAGGATCTTCAAATGAAGGAGGATTTGTTGGAGGCTCATTAAGTGGTGGCTCTACAATGTTTGAGGGTAGAGGTAAAGAAGCATCAACTTCCATTTGGTCTGGTGGTTGCCTTTGATATCTTCTCATAATCCAAAATGGACTATTGGGAGGAATGATAGAGTTTGCTTTTGGAGCAAGTGTTGATTCAACACTTTGATTTTGTTGCTCAATCTTTTCAAGTGAATTAGTTGGTAATGGTGAAAGATGAGATGGCCAAGAGGGTAAATCTTCTACATTGTGAGAGTGTGGAGATGATTGTGAGGTAGCTCTAGGCACTAATATTGTTGGTTGAGTTGTGGAGGGTATGTTTGGTATAGTAGAATTTGGTGATGAAATCTTAGTGGGAACACTCTTCTTGGGGATTAGTTTTATTGGTTTCCTTGGTGTAGGGGAAATCCTAGCATTTGTGGATTTAACCGGAGATGATTCGGTTGAGGAAACTTCGTGTATGATTCTAGCAAGTTTCTTAGGTGGTTCTTGAGTGGATGAGTTAGCACTAGGAGCTTTTCTCATGATGAGATGACTAAGGAAGATGGTTGCAATTGTTGATAATTATGTTTGTGTTTGATGACTAAAGTGTTTTGGCATATGGGTTATAAAGGGAAGAAATTTGCAATTGCATTTAAGACTTAATCCACTAATGTTCTTGGAAATGTGATGATTAACATGCACAAGGTTGAGATTCAGAGTTTCACTTATCTAGGAACTCATTTAAGATGAGATGGAGTGTTTGAGTTAGGAAGATGAGTTGAAATGATTGTTTTAGCAATGTTTGACATAAATGTCACCCGGATCCCATTCTCTCCTGAAGGATCCGGCTAGGCTAATCCTAGGGATCCGGCCTCAGCTATGATAGGTTTGAAATGAGGTTTCTAGGAGCTAAAGCCTATCTCATTTTGAATGTTTTAGTTCTCCTAAGTGTTTAAGATGAAAGGGTACTTGAATGATTAAAGGTAATAAGTGTTATAGCAAATGATTGCTTTATGGAAAGGAGGATGGGACAAGACGACTACCAATGGATGTCCAAGGATATCACTAAGAGTTATGGAGGTGTCAAGTCATAATCAATGATCCTAGTGATCAGATTTAAGCTTGAGGTGATATTAGGAAAAATTCTTAAAAATCACAAGAAGTGGACTTAGTTGGGTTCTAAAATTATATGCTTAGCTAATGTGATGTTATCTAGAAAGCTATCTTGATGTAAGGAATGATGTATTGCTAATCTGATGTCACGGATCCTACCTGCCTCTTTCAAGTGAGGGATCCGCTAGGCTAATCCTAGGGATCCCAAAGACCGCAGCATTAGAACCTATACGTAAAATGATGCCAGTTTATGCACACTAGTAAATCCAAGGATAAAAATAGAAACAGCATGTTTATCACAAAACACTAGTTATAACCATGATAAAAGACAATATCCAAGTTACCATAAATCAAAGTGCTAAAACGAAATTATCCAAACATAAGATAAAGAAAAATAAGCATATTCCTATTGTTCTTTCGTCTAATTCTTTTTTTTTTGACGGCTTAGTGAGCTTGTAGGCGAGGTTTTGAATCATGCCCCTTAATTTCTTCAATTCCGCTGTCTAGTTTGGAATGGTTGGAAGTTGTTCGTGGTATTCAAGGATTTCCAATTTGATGTTGGCTACGGGGTCGATGTCTTCCTCATCTTCATCTTCTTCTTCTCCGCAGGAGTCCAGAGAGCTTTGTTCTTCCATTAACCATGAACCGTTTAGGGGGTTGTTTGGTAAGAGGTACCATGACGTGATCGGAAGGTAATGATCATCGCATAGGAGATGGCAATGTACCAACAAACTTACAAAGTCGTGTTAGGAGCATACCATATGGGAGTACCATGTTGGAAGCTTTGAATACTCCAGCCATTCTCCTTACCATGTAATAGGCAAGATTAAATGGCCTTTGGTGGGTAAGACAATAGATCATTTGCACAAGACATGCGTTTGGATGATCTTTGTTTCCAACTAGGCTAATGACATTTTCCCTAAGGATTTCTTCCCATTTTCTAAACATGGGATGTATTTCGAAAAGTTCCATTTGAAAGGGATCACGGTGAATAAGCTTTTTGTTACGATCGTAACAAAGATTGGTCGGTCCTAACTTTGAAGATAGTATCTCTAATGGTTTCGGGATCGTCGAGAGGAGTGTTATAGAGAGGCTTAGGATCGAGTGCAAGGTTTTGAGCGTTAATTGCCCAATCTTGAGAGTACATGCAAATTCCTTCACAAGGAATGCAAAGAATTTGAGCAAAGGTGTTGAGAGGAAAAGTAAAATTTTGTTTGTTGATGATGAAGGCATTGAGATGCTATTGCGGTGTTTCTAATGATCCTAAAGCTTTTGTAAAATCAAAAATGAAGACCGTACAAATTTGTTCATCTATGTTAAGGAGACAATCAAAGTTGATTGTTGAGAAAACTTGACGAATGTCGGTATCTTCAAGGAAACATTCCTTGACTACACGACCTTCGTGGATAAGTCGTTTTACAAGGCTTTTGAAAATTTGATGGTCGGTTTTGGTCAATCCCTTTTTACGATAGTAGTGAGTAAGGTAATGGACGGTGTCATAATGATCTTGATGAGTAGCTTTAGGCATGGTTGGTCCTAAAAACACAAATTTTCCAATTAGGTAAAATTAGTTGTGGTTGTTTTATGGTTTTGATTTGTATTAACAATGTTGTGAGCACAATGTGATCTTAGTTATGTTAAAAGCCCCTTTTCATGATTAATTTTGAAAACCCTAATTAAAATAATTGATTAGAGATTTTTGAAACCATAAACCCTAGAATTAGGATGATAAGAATTAGAACGAGTTAATGTAATTACTTACAATGGTGTTCTAGGAAGGAATACTTGAGATAATGGAATCCAATGAGGATGAAATCAGTGGTGTATTCGTTTTTGTGTTATGTGAGTAGAGGTAAAGGATCAATGGTTATTTTTGAAAGCATATAACTGAGTTCTGTTCCACGGTTCCCCCGGATCCTTTATGTTTGGGATCCGGCTACTGCGGACAGAAAAGGAGTTGTTTGGCATTATTTTTGTAGTAGGCTTATACATTAGCTTGCAAAAAAAATAGTTCGGAAGTATTAGATAAAGATTGTTTTTGATGACGGCTGATGAATCACATATCGAGGGTTAATATGTGATGACGGCGTAGTTTGACGAATCAAAAAAGGAGTATTATTCCCGAAGATGAAAAAGAAGAAAGGTGACGAAGAGACTTCTAACGATGTTAGTGAAAAACAAAGAGAACTTATGAAAATAAATTGAACTCATGTAACCTATCTAATGAAAAGTAAAACATACCTTTATGCTTCTTGGTTTGGCATAATACCAAAGATACTTCATGATCTTTTAAAGTAATCCTTTGTACTTGGTGTACGTAAGTTGTGATTACTTTTTAGATCCTTCCTTGAATGTTGACTTCATTATTCTTTGAATGAAGATTTTGGAGAGATTCTAGCATGAAGATTTCTTAAGAGAAAAAGTTGTTAGAATCATCTATCAATGTCCAACAAAATGATTTAAAAGAAAATATGAAAAAAAAATCCTTCTTTGTAGTTTTCAAACATACATGGATCGTATCAAGTCTTTAAAGTACAACATACTTTAAGAAACTTGGTAACGAAGCTCTGATACCAATTGTGGAAAACTAGAAGGGGGGGTTGAATAGTTTTACCATTTTAAAACTTCCTTTTAAATATTTAGATCGACTTATGTCAATCTATTTGGTTGTTTATGTTGGACGTTGATAGATAGATATATAAACTTGTAATGAAAGACAAAGAGTAAGAAGCACATCACCACGACACAAGTTATTTATAGTGGTTCGGCTACAAGGACACCTTCCTTGCCCTACTCCACTCCCCGAGTCACCTACTCGAGTTCATAAGCACTACACCAACTCCTTATGGCGGAGAAGCCTTCACAACGTCGCTTAACCTTTTCCGGTACAAAGCTAAAACCGAAGTTCTTCACACCACAGGCGAACCACACCTATCACAACGTCGCCTACCCTTTATACGATGCTAGGCTAACCACCGAGTTCTTTCACACCTAGGAGAACTAATCCTATCACAACGTCGCCTACCCTTTATACAAGTATAGGCTAACCACCGAGTTATTTCACACCTTAGGAGAACTAATCCTATCACAACGTCGCCTACCCTTTATTAGGTACTAGGCTAAGCACCTAGTTCCATTACTGTAGAGGAACTACTACCCTTCATAACACAACACCTAATATCAAGGAGATCCTCTCCTTGTTACAACACAATCAAGGATATCACCATCTTTGGAGATAAACAAATACTTACATGTATAACGATGCACCTCATCGATTATACGACCTAGGCATTCTTCAAAAATGCTACTTGATTTGATTCTTCGGCATCCTTCACTAATGGCTTTGATATAACGCTTGGCACCCTTCACTAATGCCTTCGTCTTGACACCTATAGCATTCTTTACTAATGCTCTTGACACGAACGATAAGCATCTTTCTAATGCTTTTGTCTTGATACTTTCGGCATTCTTCACTAATGCCTTCAATCCAAAATCTATGGAGAAAGGAAGAACTATCAACAAGAGAACTTCAGTTGTCTTGATGATGACGAAGCATGGCAACTCTTGGACTTGAGCTTGCTCGACTTCAAGAAGTGGTGATCTTGCCTTTAAGAGGAACCTAGAAGATCACACAAAAACAAAAGACAAACTACATAGATCTCTTGGATCTGAGGTTAGAGAGATCTAAAACTTGGAGAGAGTATGTGTGAAGTGGTAAGCTAAAAGGAAAGAAATGGCTCACTATTTATAGAGAAAATTTCTGTTCCCGGATCCCATGATCCCTTCCACAAGGGATCCGGCTAGCACAAAGCCAGGGATCCTGGAACGCCCTCTTTACCCATGGGTATTTTGGTTATGGGTCACGGGTCATGGGTTATGGGTTGATCCATGGTTTTCTTTCTAGATACAATGAACTTGGTTAAGTGGTATATATAAAACCATGGGCTATGGGTCAATACCATTTGCTAGTTTTTCCCCATTTTAGTATTTACATGTTTTTACCCATTTTAGTATACTTAGTTTAAGTATGTGCTAACCCAATATGTAAACATTAGTTGTTGTACATATATATCTAAATCATAAAATCACTTATACTTGTTTTAGTGTTTTATGTGAAAGCGTAAGTGTGTTAGAAACTATTAACTCAAACTATTTATGTATTCTATTTGTTTCGTTAAAATGATTTTACGTTTGTTATCGACAAAACATTAGAAGATCGTAAAATATAAATAAACGTTTTTACGGCTTATTTGTATTAACAATCTCCCCCTTTTTGTTGATGACAAAACATAAAATTATTTTATGGAAAAGCTAAAATTCGTAGAAGTTTGAATTTGTAGTTTTTACTTTCTTCTCCCCCTTTTTGTCGAAACAAAAAGAGACTAACACGATTTTTTTCAAAAATATGTAAAAATGTAAAGAGAGCAAGTGACGGGAATTGAACATGTCTTAACTCCCCCTTGACGAGTCCATCCCTTTGAAAGGGCGTCAAGGACATGGCGTAAAAATAAACTAATCGTGTTTGCAATTAAGTTTGCAAATGGTTCGTCTAAGTGACGAAAACGTGCTCCCCCTTGAAGATTGCAAAGATGCAATGGGGTATCATGAAGTATAATCCAAAAGCAGTTTAGGTTGCAAATAATTTTGCAATGTTGTTTGACACAAAGCTCCCCCTAGCTTTACTCGTCAATATCTTCATGTATATTTTGAATAACTACAAAACAAAGGTTAGAAAACAAGAGTATAGTGCATAATTTCCTGCAAATAAGACTCATGTTAGTAGAAATTGTACTTCCACCCGAATCCCACTTCCCTCTTGGAGGGATCTGTCTAGTTATTTTGGAAGGATCCGGCCACTGATGACAGATTCTCAGCAGTGAAGATGTGTCAAACAATGCTAGTGTGGAGACAATATATGTGTGCAATAAAGAGCACAACGCACAGAATAATCAAAACATATAAATGTAATAAATCAAGAGATAACCAAACAAATCTTTAAGGCTAAGAGAATGAACTAGCCATACAAGTACTACTAATGCTAATGAGTTACCCAGATTCAAGGTTCAACTAAAACTAAATGATGATCAAGGATGAGGAAGGTTTCCTAAACGTTCTAAGTTTGAGCTTTTGACTATGATGCTCATTGTAGTTTAGGCTTGTTAACCTCTTCGAAAAGTTCGAGGAGGTGATAAAACATGAAACGCTGCTCTTCACGTAGTTCATGTATCAACCTTTCAACATGTTTACAATGATAGCAATCCTTGTCATGGTTTTGAGTTTCTTGAAGTGAAAGTTCAAGTGAAGTGGGTTGAGGATCTTCAAATGAAGGAGGATTGGTGGAGGCTCATTAATTGGTGGCTCTACAATGTTTGAGGGTAGAGGTAAAGAAGCATCAACTTCCATTTGGTCGGGTGGTTGCCTTTGATGTCTTCTCATAATCCAAAATAGACTATTGGGAGGAATGATAGAGTTTGCTTTTGGAGCAAGTGTTGATTCAACACTTTTTTGTTGCTCAATCTTTTCAAGTGAATTAGTTGGTAATGGTGAAAGATGAGATGGCCAAGATGGTAAATCTTCTACATTGTGAGAGTGTGGAGATGATTGTGAGCTGGCTCTAGGCACTAATGATGTTGGTTGAGTTGTGGAGGGTATGTTTGGTATAGTAGAATTTGGTGATGAAATCTTAGTGGGAACACTCTTCTTGGGAATTAGTTTGATTGGTTTCCTTAGTGTAGGAAATCCTAGCATTTGTGGACTTACCCAAGATGATTCGGTTGAGGAAACTTCGTATGATTCTAGCAAGTTTCAGTGGTTCTTGAGTGGATGAGTTAGCACTAGGAGCTTTTCTCATGATGAGATGACTAAGGAAGATGGTTGCAATTGTTGATAATTATGTTTGTGTTTGATGACTAAAGTGTTCTTGGCAATATGGGTTATAAAGGGAAGAAATTTGCAATTGCATTTAAGACTTAATCCACTAATGTTCTTGGAAATGTGATGATTAACATGCACAAGGTTGAGATTCAGAGTTTCACTGATCTAGGAACTCATTTAAGATGAGATGGAGTGTTTGAGTTAGGAAGATGAGTTGAAATGATTGTTTAGCAATGTTTGACATAAATGTCACCCGGATCCCACGGTCTCTCCTCTTGAAGGGATCCGCTAGGCTAATCCTAGGGATCCGCTCTCAGCTATGACAGTTTTGAAATGAGGTTTCTAGGAGCTAAAGCCTATCTCATTTTGAATGTTTTAGTTCTCCTAAGTGTTTAAGATGAAAGGGTACTTGAATGATTAAAGGTAATAAGTGTTATAGCAAATGATTGCTTCTTATGGAAGGAGGATGGGACAAGATGACTACCAATGGATGTCCAAGGATATCACTAAGAGTTATGGAGGTTTCAAGTCATAATAAATTATCCTAGTGATCGATTAAGCTTGAGGTGATATTAGGAAAAATTCTTAAAAATCACAAGAATTGGAAAACTAATTTTTTTCTTACTTTGAGATAGAAATGACTAGAAGCAATTTCCTAAAAATGTTTAATTTGTCCTCTTTAAGTGTTTTGAGAGATGAGAAATAGTTTGTGAGTAGTTGAAGGAAATATGGTGAAGTTTGAGAGTTGATAAAAATTAGACTAAGATCTTAAGTGTTTAGTGAGTCTAAGCCTTTCTCATCCTTGAAGTGACTTAGTTGGTTCTAAATCATATGCTTAGCTAATGTGATGTTATCTAGAAAGCTATCTTGATGTAAGGAATGCTGTATTGTTGATCTGATGTCACGGATCCCACGGTTCCCTCAAGGGAGGGATCCGGCTAGGCTAATCCTAGGGATCCGCATTTGCGACGAATCCTACGAAATGATGCGCAGTTTATGCACACTAGTAAATCCAAGGATAAAAAATAGAAACACGCATGTTTATCACAAAACACTAGTTATAGAACCATGATAAAAAGACAATATCCCAACCATAAACCTAAAGTGCTAAAACGAAATTAAACAAATAAGATAAAGAAAAATAAGCATATCCTATTGTCTCTTTCGTCAATTCTTTCTTTTCCTTTTTGACGGCTTAGTGAGGTTGTAGGCGAGGTTTTGAATCATGCCCCTTAATTTCCTAAATTCCGCGGTCTCGTTTGGAATGGTTGGAAGTTGTTCGTGGTATTCAAGGATTTCCAATTTGATATTGGCTACGGGGTCGATGTCTTCCTCATCTTCATCTTCTTCTTCTCCGGCCGAGGAGTCCGAGAGAGCTTCAGGTTTCTCTCCATTAACCATGAACCGTTTAAAGCGTTGTTTGGTAAGAGGTACCATGAGGTGATCGGAAAGGTAATGATCATCGTTAATAGGAGATGGTTGCAATGTACCAACAAACTTACAAAGTCGTGTTAGGAGCATACCATATGGGAGTACCATGTTGGAAGCTTTGAATACTCCAGTCATTCTACTTACCATGTAATAGGCAAGATTAAATGGCCTTTGGTGGGTAAGACAATAGATCATTTGCACAAGACATGCGTTTGGATGATCTTTGTTTCCAACTAGGCTAATGACATTTTCCCTAAGGATTTCTTCCCATTTTCTAAACATGGGATGCATTTCGAAAAGTTCCATTTGAAAGGGACGGTGAATAAGCTTTTTACATTGGTCGAACAAAGATTGGTCGGTCCTAACTTTGAAGATAGTATCTCTAATGGTTTCGGATCGTCGAGAGGAGTTATAGAGAGGCTTAGGATCAAGTGCAAGGTTTTGAGCGTTAATTGCCCAATCTTGAGAGTACATGCAAATTCCCACAAAGAATGCAAGAATTTGAGCAAAGGTGTCGAGAGAAAAGTAAAATTTTGTTTGTTGATGATGAAGGCGATTGAGATGCTATTGTCGGTGTTTCTAATGATCCTAAAGCGTTTGTAAAATTAAAAAATGAAGACCGGACAAATGTGTTCATCTATGTTAAGGAGACAATCAAAGTTGATTGTTGAGAAAACTTGACGAATGTCACTATCTTCAAGGAAACATTCCTTGACTACACGACCTTCATGGATAAGTCGTTTACAAGGCTTTTGAAATTTGACGGTCCTTTTGGTCAATCCCTTTTACGATAGTAGTGAGTATGCAATGGGACGGTGTCATGATGATCTTGTTGAGTAGCTTTAGGCATGGTTGGTCCTAAAAAAATACAAATTTTCCAATTAGGTAAAATTAATGGGTTTATGGTTTTGATTTGTATTAACAATGTTGTGAGCACAATGTGATCTTAGTTATGTTAAAAGCCCTTTTCATGATTAATTTGAAAACCATAATTAAATAATTGATTTAGATTTGTAAAACCATAAACCCTAGAATTAGGATGATGAGAATTAGAACGAGTTAATGTAATTACTTACAATGGTGTTCTAGGAGGGAATACTTGAGATAATGGAATCCAATGAGGATGAAATCAGTGGTGTATTCGTTTTTGTGTTATGTGAGTAGAGGTAAAGGATCAATGGTTATTTTTGAAAGCATATAACTGAGTTCTGTTCCACTTCCCCAGATCCTTTATGTTTGGGATCCGGCTAGTACAACTAGAGGGATCCGGCTACTGTGGACAGAAAAGGAGTTGTTTGGCATTATTTTTGTAGTAGGCTTATAAATTATCTTGCAAAAAAAAATAGTTCGGAAGTATTAGATGAAGATTGTTTTGGATGACTTTTGATGAATCACATATCGAGAGGTCATATGTGATCACGTTAGTTTGATGAATCAAATAGGAGTATTATTCCCATGATAAAAAAGACGAAGTGAAAAGAGACTTCTAACGATGTTAGTGAAAAAACAAAGAGAACTTATGAAAATAAATTGAACTCATGTAACCTATCTAATGAAAAGTAAAACATACCTTTATGCTTCTTGGTTTGGCATAATACCAAAGATACTTCATGAGCTTTTAAAGTAATCCTTTGTACTTGGTGTACGTAAGTTGTGATTACTTTTAGATCCTTCTTTGAATGTTGACTTCATTATCTTTGAATGAAGATTTTGAGATTCTAGCATGAAGATTTCTTCAGATAAAAGTTGTTAGAATCATCTATCAATGTCCAACAAAATGATTTAAAAGAAATATGAAAAAAATTCTTCTTTGTAGTTTTCAAACATACATGGATCGTATCAAGTCTTTAAAGTACAACATACTTTAAGAAACTTGGTAACGGCTCGATACCAATTGTGGAAAACTAGAATGGGGGGTTGAATAGTTTTACCAATTTAAAACTTCCTTTAAATATTTAGATCGACTTATGTCAATCTATTTGGTTGTTTATGTTGGACTGATAGATAGATATATGAACTTGTAATGAAAGACAAAGAGTAAGAAGCACATCACCACGACACAAGTTATTTATAGTGGTTCTGCTTAAAGGACACCTTCCTTGCCCTACTCCACCCCCATTCACCTACGAGAGTTCGTTAAGCACTACACCAACTCCTTATGGCGGAGAAGCCTTCACAACGTCGCTTAACCTTTTCCGGTACAAAGCTAAATACCGAGTTCTTTCACACCAAGGTGAACCATACCTAATACAACGTCGCCTACCCTTTATACGGTGCTAGGCTAACCACCGAGTTCTTTCACACCTTAGGAGAACTAATCCTATCACAACGTCGCCTACCTTTTATTAGGTACTAGGCTAAGCACCTAGTTCCATTACTATGGAGGAACTACTACCCTTCACAACACAACACCTAATATCAAGGAGATCATCTCCTTGTTACAACACAATCAAGGATATCACCATCCTTGGAGATAAACAAATACTTATATGTATAACGATGCACCTCATCGATTATACGACCTAGGCATTCTTCACAAATGCTACTTGATTTGATTCTTCGGCATCCTTCACTAATGGCTTTGATATAACGCTTGGCACTCTTCACTAATGCCTTCGTCTTGACACCTATAGCATTCTTCACTAATGTTTCACACCTAACGATAAGCATCTTTCTAATGCTTTCGTCTTGATACTTTCGACATTCTTCACTAATGCCTTCAATCCAACATCTATGGAGTAAGGAACAACTATCAACAAGAGAACTTCAGTTGTCTTGATGATGACGAAGCATGGCAACTCTTGGACTTGAGCTTGCTCGACTCAAGAAAGGGTGATCTTGCCTTTATGAGGAACCTAGAAGATCACACAAAAACAAAAGACAAACTACATAGATCTCTTGGATCTGAGGTTAGAGAGATCTAAAACTTGGAGAGAGTATGTGTGAAGTGGTAAGCTAAAAGGAAAGAAATGGCTCACTATTTATAGAAAATTTCTCATCGTTCCTCGGATCCCACGGATCCCTTCCACAAGGGATCCGGCTAGCACAAAGCCAGGGATCCGTGGAACGCTCCTCTTTACCCATGGGTATTTTTGGTTATGGGTCATGGGTCATGGGTCATGGGTCATGGGTCATGGGTTATGGGTTGATCCATGGCTTTCTTTCTAGATACAATGAACTTGGTTAAGTGGTATATATAAAATCATGGGTTATGGGTCAATACCATTTGCTAGTTTTTACCCATTTTAGTATTTACATGTTTTTACCCATTTTAGTATACTTAGTTTAAGTATGTGCTAACCCAATATGTAAACATTAGTTGTTGTACATATATCTAAATCATAAAATCACTTATACTTGTTTTAGTGTTTTATGTGAAAAGCGTAAGTGTTAGGAAACTATTAACTCAAACTATTTACGTATTCTATTTGTTTCGTTAAAATGATTTTACGTTTGTTATCGACAAAACATTAGAAGATCGTAAAATATAAATAAACGTTTTTACGGCTTATTTGTATTAACAATAAAGTAAGACGTTAACTTGTTATGTTTTTTAATTAAGACATATACAAGAAGTCATTGAGTTGATCAATGATTTTGTAACACCCCGCCTTTTCGGAGCATTAAAAACCTCAAATTTACCTTATATCAGCGGAAGCTTCTACTCATAGTCAATCTCAAATAATCTCCTGATTCCTAAGCAGCTATCGGGTTGCAATAAATTTTAAAGAGTTTTGGATCAGCCAAAGGCCTAGTGAGAATTCATGGTTTTCACGTATAAAACAATTCTTATAATATCAAACACTTTTTCAATAACATCAAACTTGTAAAACAATCATGCAATTTGCTCAAATATCATATAATTACTATTCAGTGATCACA
Organism: Chrysanthemum makinoi; assembly: GCA_910596185.1. Classification (NCBI taxonomy): domain Eukaryota; kingdom Viridiplantae; phylum Streptophyta; class Magnoliopsida; order Asterales; family Asteraceae; genus Chrysanthemum; species Chrysanthemum makinoi. The sequence goes on from OU343216.1 coordinate 81,196,816, forward strand.
TATTCTCAATACTTATCAACAGTTAACAAAATCAACGATTAAACACATATCACCAAACCATATAAACCAACTATTCCTTATTTTCCATTCGGTTCAACGGTTCCAACTTTCTTTATTTCCGTTCGGTTCAACAGTTCTGACTTTCTTTATTTCCGTTCGGTTCAACGGTTCCAACTTTCTTTATTTCCGTTCGCCCAACGGTTCCAACTTTCTTTATTTCTCGTTCGTTCAACGGTTCCAACTTTCTTTATTTCCACGATTCATAATTCAACATTTATACGGCTCACGATTTATAATCCAACATTCATATATCTCTTCATGTACATATACCATATTTCTCAACATTCGCTTATTATCGAAGAATCCAAACACGTAGCAAATAACGATCATTTAAACAAATTTGCATGATACTATTTCGAATTAAGTGCAACCCAATTTAAAAAGCACGTGAAAATTCACATGAATACTCAGAATTACAATTCACTTTAGGCCAAAAAAACGCCACCCTTTCTTCAATGAATCTACATAGATTAAGGTTCGTATGATAAATATCTCAAAGTTTAGGGTGAATTGTTTCATTTCAATATAGTTCAAGGTTTGCATGTGACATATCCTAAAGATGAGGGTTAAAAGTGAAAAATTAATATAAATACCAACATTAACCATAATGAACCATACGTACATATTCATTTTACCTTTCTTTTGTTTCTTTATAATGTTCGCATGTTTTTATGCATGAAGAGTGAATTCAAATTTTAAAACTCATGCACAGAGTTAGTGCATCAAAATAGGATTCAAATCTGTTTTACCATCTTTTAACGTGACATATTTACAAAACAAGCGTACCCTCGGTATGACTATGATATCGAGACTCGACTAAGCAAACACCTTCGGTATCCACGTACTTCGACCTCATATACTCTAGACCCAAACGAGATATACATGTTAATTCCACAAGACCAACGAGACACTAAAAACTCTACCCCTTCGAAATACATTTAACTCGACTTCAAGTAGCATCGAACCCACACTAGCAACCCTACGAGACACCATACCTCTAGAGACACAACCTATCTTAATGATACTAAAACAAACCCATGCATATACTATATGAGTCAAGCAGATTATGAGTTTACCCATGACCTACCACTACAACATTTACCAATTTCCCCAGCGAAGTTTTCCCCGGCGACATTTGTTGCTGGGGAATCTACACTAAACGACAAAAATACATCATACGTGGCACAAATTCTCGTTGAAAATTCAGCTAAATTATTATGTACTTTTCCCCGGCGACATGTCTCCGAGGATAAAGTGGTTATATTTTGACCGAATATGTCTTCGTAAAACGTGGCGGGAACTTTTCTCGCTTACTTTTCCCCAGCGACATGTCGCCGAGGATTCATCCGATTATTTTAAAAATGTATAATTAGTGTTAATGACTACTATCGTGACGTGATTACCAGTTTCCCCAGTGACATGTCGCCGGGGATAACTATTTGGGCTTTAAGTTATGCAATTGGGCTTATGTTTTGGGATAACTATTTTTATTGGACACTTTCCCCAGCGGCATGTCGCCGGGGATTCACTTTGACTTCGTTGACTTTAAAAAAATATATATATTGATGAGACTTGACGAAATGCGAGTAGATATATAGCTAAGGGAAAAACAAAAATATTAAATTTATGATGAACTAATATGGTTCTTAATTCGTGTTTGTTAAATGTGATATTGTTTCTTGCTTGTTTAACATGATACGTATACCAATGCACCTATACTTGGTTGTTTAACATGATACGTATACCAATGCACCTATACTTGGTCGTTTAACATGATACGTATACCAATGCACCTATACTTGGTTGTTTAACATATCGACTCATCACGTCTAATGTGTAACCATAACATATCGACTCATCCGTTGAACGTCTAATGTGTAACCATAACATATTGACTCATCCGTTGAACGTCTAATGTCTAACCCTAACATATCGACTCATCACGTCTAATGTGTAACCATAACATATTGACTCATCCGTTGAACATCTAATGTGTAACCGTAACATATCGACTCATCCGTTGAACGTCTAATGTCTAACCCTAACATATCGACTCATCACGTCTAATGTGTAACCATAACATATCGACTCATCCGTTGAACGTCTAATGTGTAACCGTAACATATCGAATCATCCGTTGAACGTCTAATGTGTAACCATAACATATCGACTCATCCGTTGAACGTCTAATGTGTAACCATAACATATTGACTCATCCGTTGAACGTCTAATTTCTAACCCTAACATATCGACTCATCACGTCTAATGTGTAACCATAACATATTGACTCATCCGTTGAACGTCTAATGTCTAACCCTAACATATCGACTCATCCGTTGAACGTCTAATGTGTAACCATAACATATCGACTCATCCGTTGAACATCCAATGTCCAACCCGAACATATCGACTCATCCGTTGAACGTCTAATGTCTAACCTTAACATATCGACTCATCCGTTGAACGTCTAATGTGTAACCATAACATATCGACTCATCCGTTAAACGCCTAATGTGTAACCATAACATATCGACTCATCCGTTGAACGTCTAATGTCTAACCCTAACATATCGACTCATCACGTCTAATGTGTAACCGTAACATATCGACTCATCCGTTGAACGTCTAATGTCTAACCCTAACATATCGACTCATCCGTTGAACGTCTAATGTGTAACCATAACATATCGACTCATCCGTTGAACGTCTAATGTGTAACCATAACATATTGACTCATCCGTTGAACGTCTAATGTCTAACCCTAACATATCGACTCATCACGTCTAATGTCTAACCCTAACATATCGACTCATCCTTTGAACGTCTAATGTGTAACCGTAACATATCGACTGATCCGTTGAACGTCTAATGTGTAACCATAACATATCGACTCATCCGTTGAACGTCTAATGTGTAACCATAACATATTGACTCATCCGTTGAACGTCTAATGTGTAACCCTAACATATAAACTCATCACGTCTAATGTGTAACCGTAACATATCGACTCATCCGTTGAACGTCTAATGTCTAACTATAACATATCGACTCATCCGTTGAACGTCTAATGTCTAACCATAACATATCGACTCATCCGTTGAACGTCTAATGTGTAACCATAACATATTGACTCTCCGTTGAACGTCTAATGTCTAACCCTAACATATCGACTCATCCTTTGAACGTCTAATCTGTAACCGTAACATATCGACTCATCCGTTGAACGTCTAATGTGTAACCATAACATATCGACTCATCCGTTGAACGTCTAATGTGTAACCATAACATATTGACTCATCTGTTGAACGTCTAATGTCTAGCCCTAACATATCGACTCATCACGTCTAATGTGTAACCATAACATATCGACTCATCCGTTGAACGTCTAATGTGTAACCATAACATATTGACTCATCCGTTGAACGTCTAATGTCTAACCCTAACATATCGACTCATCACGTCTAATGTGTAACCATAACATATCGACTCATCCGTTGAACGTCTAATGTGTAACCATAACATATTGACTCATCCGTTGAACGTCTAATGTCTAACCCTAACATATCACTCATTACGCCTAATGTGTAACCATAACATATCGACTCATCCGCTGAACGTCTAATGTCTAACCCTAACATATCGACTCATCCGTTGAACGTCTAATGTCTAACCCTAACATATCGACTCATCACGTCTAATGTGTAACCATAACATATCGACTCATCCGTTGAACGTCTAATGTGTAACCATAACATATCGACTCATCCGTTGAACGTCTAATGTCTAACCATAACATATCGACTCATCCGTTGAACGTCTAATGTGTAACCATAACATATCGACTCATCAGTTGAATGTCTAATGTGTAACCATAACATATCTAACGTCTAATATATAATAGAAGTGGACATTTTAAGTCTTTCTTTGACAATTTTTACCTTAAATATTTTTGCTTATGTTATAGTTTTAGATAAAATAATACGTGAACTTTTACCGTAAATATACAAAGGAGTAACAACTTATTGATAAACATTAAGTTTACGTATAAAATAAAATTAAGTTAATTTTAAAAAATAGAATTTTATTTTTTTTATCGATAAACATTAAGTTTCGTTTTCTTAAAAAAATATATATATAGTTTTCCCCAGCGACATGTCGTCGGGGATTGTGTTTGACTTCGTTGACTTTCACGTAACAACACATATCATTATTTTTAACGATAAAATTAAATTAAATTAATTTTCTCCTGCGACATACGCCACGATACCCACCCACCAAAATTTCGCTAAGTATCGCTACCGACTTAAACGATTAAAATTCATGTCAGCGGGGAAAATGTTTGATGATAAAGTAGATCTGGATTCCTCCTTCACTGCAAAACTAAAAACTTTACCCTCCTCCCTTGGCGATTTTTTCAAAGAATATAGCACATCCATAAAATCAACCATCACCAACTACACGAGCACCTCCATCACCACCACCGCATCCATCCACTTCAACGCTACTCCACCACAACCGCGCACACGAGCACCTCCATCACCACCACCGCATCCACCACTTCGAGCATCACCAACCATTCGAGCACCTCCATCACCAACAATTTGTTTTTGGTTCGACGCATACGACACGGTGGTTTGGTTGTATATATTTTTTTTAATTTTGTTAATTATCATATGATTTGGTTAAACAAGATTATTATTGTTGTAAGAAGTTGTTAATTAGAAAATTTTGTTGCTATTTTTTGGTTTTGGCAAAGAGGGCTACAGCAGCCTGCTAAGGAGAACGAGCCGAGTTATATAATTTTTTCTTAGTTGAATTTTGTTAGGTGACAACAGCCACGTTTCAAGGTATGTTATAATTTTTTTCTCGTTTTGGTATCCCGCGACATATCTAGGAATGTTTATTGTTTAATTTTTGTTAGTTTATAGTTATTATTAGTTGAATTGCCTTGAAATGTGCTCGTTTATAATTATAATAAGTTGTCAATGATAAAACTTTGTTGATATAGTCGTTTGTTTTCTTTTGTATTATTACCTTAAAACTTTGTTGATATGAGCCGTTTGAACCCTTTAGGAATGTTTTAGGAATTTCTATATTATTTTGTTGACATGCTTATATTATTTTGTTCATGAATTTCTATATCTTATGCTAATTGTACTTGTACAGATGTCGTCAGCAGATGTTGCACGATCCCACGGCGGTGACGGTGGCGGTGAGGATCGCCCCTCCGCACAGCGTGACGACCGGTTCTGGTCTGCGGCAGCTTCATTAACCGAGGTAAAAATTTCTGGATTATTGTAATACAAGCATAAATTTGATACATATATTGAACTTGCTTGCCTTGAATTTTTATTACTTTATCACTAATTTGATTTTGCGGTGCAAAGGTAAACGAAAGCCCAATTTGCGCTGGAGCTGGCAAAATGAATACCCGCAAAAGACCCAAACCTTTCGCTAAAGGCAATCGCAGAAGAAAAAGGTCCCGTCTCAATCAATTTTGATGTGGGTGACAAACAAACCCTAAACCCTCTCGACCCATATGCGGCTCACGGTTCTAACTACATCGGGAGGTCGTTAGAGTGTGCCGTTTACTACCCTTCTGGGAGAAGGTCCCGGGAGAAGCAAGGCGATCATTTCAAATATTGGGGTTGCTTATCCTTTATGTTTATTTCATTATTGTGTTCATTTATTTAATTGTGTATATTTATCTAAATTCGCTTATTTATTTATATCATATAAATAAATAAACAAATTTAAATAAATATATAAATTATATCTCTAACTCTGTTTCTTTTGTATATGATTGCGACCTTGTTTGACCTCGGCCGCATATGAATCCTCTCCCACTGGACCGGTGATCTACGAAGGCATAAACTCAACGACTTGCAAAAGCCTACAATACAAACAAGGCTTCTTCAAGGCCAAGCATGGAAGGCGCAACCCCACCGACTTACGGTGTGGAGGCGATCAGTGGGCATCGTCCCGAGGAGAATACCGCGATTGGGATGAGTACATTAAGTTTTGAATGATCCCAAGAACCTTGCTCGAGCCGCCAAAATCGGCTAAACGCAAAAGAGCCTGGTCATATCTCGACAGAGGATCCCGCCGCCGCTCGCCGAGATGATGGTAATAAACATGATAATTATTTTACATGCATATATACATATATATCTGATTATACGCTTTGGTGTGTTGTGATTTGTCGTTTTAAAAATTATTCATCTTATATGCGTAGGTATGTACAGAGGGCAGCCTCGTGACACCTCGGAGTACCTTCACTCATTGACACTTTCTGCAACACATACCGCTGACTCCGGTATTCCTAACGATGAGGACCGCATGATATATGTAAGTTTTGTTTCAAAACACACTTTAATGAATTATCGAGAAATAATGTAGCAACCGGACTAATATATTTACTATCTTGTGTTTTTGTCACTACATAGGAGGAGATGAAAAGGCTTGAGGCTATGGGTGAGTACCCGGAGGATCAGATCAATGCGTTGGCAAGAGGGTAAGCTTCGTGGCATATTCCCTGGTGGGAACGGGTATTGCATCACGGGCCACATCCAAAGCTATATGCCGCCCATTGGACAAGTCATCACTCAAGAGCATGCACAGAAAGGTAGACTTTATGATGAGTCTCTTCCGTAAAAGCGACAAATACGGATATGTTTAGGGAGTTTGAGTCCGTGGTGCTAGGGGAGTGGCGGTGTGGTGATGACGAGGAGAGTGGTGGTGATGAGGATAACGACGACGAGAGGTAGTTGTGTTATATATTATTAGTATGCTATATTGGTACTTTAGGTAGTTGTGTTATATATTATTAGGTTCATCTTTTGGCGATATGTAAACACTTGTTTCCTATCTATCATGTTGAATATTGACTTTTAAGCTCCTGGTTATAACTAGGAAGCAACGTTTTGTAGACTTATTCGGATTTTAGACGATTTAGCTTTATTATCTTTCGGTTTTGGTAAAAGTTGTGATGTATTTGTATTGCGTTGATCCTTATATTATATTTGTGTTTTGTACAAGCTGTGGTGAGTTCATATTGTGTTTTCAGAGGTTTATTTGGTAGATTTTTCCGAAAAATTCGAATAAATCTGAAGTCGCCTACTGTAGTGTGTATTGAAAAAGAATGTAGATTCCAAATGACATTGCCGGGGATACTATGGTTATTCGTTGACTTGTCAACATATAACATCTTTCAATGCATGTCGCCGGGATAATTCGAAATTAACATTAATTTTATTTAGACGTGTTAATCAACTTAGCTTAACCCGAAGATTCCCAAACACATGTCATTGGGATAATATGCCACCGTGGCACTACTTTGATGAAAATGAGTGGGACCCACGTCGTCGCCAGGGATACAATCCCTGACGAGGCTTCCCCAGCGACATGTCACTGGGGAAAGTAATCCCCAGTGACAAGTCGCTTGGGAAAGTCCCCAAGTGTCGCTTGGGAAACCGGTCGATGTTGTAGTGTACCCATGTACTCACACATAGACTCCGATTCGACTTACAAATTATACACACCCAACTTTACCCTGACCTTGGTTCTTTAATTTTATTTCCAAGGTTCAAGAACCCCTTTTAAAGATGACATAACCAATTTCAGTGACTAACAAACAAACGTAAAATGCATATATTCAAATGGCCCACGATGAAAATTAATAAAATCACACCCGTATGTTTTATATCTTTCATGATTTTATGTGGTCTTTAATAGTGTTATTCAGATCGAAAATAATAATAATAACTCAACCATCAAATTTGTACGATAAAAGTCAAGTTATTGTTTCTGTATTCAATCACACGCATGCAAGTCTTGGGAAGCCATGCATAACCTACGTTAACCATAACAGTCCCCATTTGCCTCAATATTTACATGCTTTAAACTTACATTTGGTTTCAAAAGTGCAAGTCTTATTATGTTACACACATGCATGCAAAGTTCTATCATAATAATCACATATAAGACTAACTTTAGTAAAGGCCCCATGAAAATCTTCTTCTTTATATATCATACGTAATACATAGTATTACCGAAAACGATTTCGAACTCTTCATTACTTGTTTTTAGATCATAGTTTAATAGTAAAATATGAGCATATACAAAGGTTTATGATTCGTTAACATGTTATACCATTCAATATTAACGCCATGATTTCATGCGATTATATAATCTTACGACGAGGAATTCAAGACAGAAGTATTTACTGGTTGAAATGACATGCATGACATCTTTATTACTACATGATTCTGGTTATGATTTCATGAGCCAAGCTTTGTTAATTCTTGGGATATGAAAGTGCTGAAGATATGAAAGTACCGTGAAGTCAAAGCACGGAAAAGTCAAAGAGTCAAAGTACCGCTAAAGATAAAGTCAAAGTAATGCAAAGTGAAGTCAAAGTACTGCAAGAACAAAGAATCAAGTATATCTGCTTATGGAAAGTATTGTAACTCTAGAATATTCTCAGATAGATTACTTGTCGTAAAAGGATACAATTTGTAAACCGACTAGGATATCCTTGAGCCTATAAAAGGACTCCTAGATTGGCATTAGAGGTAAATGTAAGTTTACGAGTTTATGAGTTTTAGAGTTTACGAATTCACAAGTTGTTTAGAGTTTTAGAGAGAAGTTCGATAATCTTAGAGTTGTTTAGTGTATCTGCATAATAAGTAGATTTAGAGTTAATAATAAAAGTTATTCTTCTTAGCTTTGTTAAGTAAATTCCACGTACTTGATAAAGATTGCTCAGTGTTTCTTTGTTAATAACTTAGGATTTATCTGAGGTTGTTAAACCTTAACAAGCTAGTTAAGTTAGTTTGATTAAAGTATATCGATCCAACAAGTGGTATCGAGCTTGTGTGGAAACTCGACTAGGAAGAAACCCTACTACAACAATATTCAAGATGTCGACCGGCTGTTCCACCACCCTCAATCACCACTCGAATTCCAATTATCAAGAAGGTAGAATATGATCTCGTGCATGAAGATGAGGCAAGATATTGCCATTACGACCATGCTCTATGGAATGTAATTGTTAATGGCAATGAAGTAGTTCCACAACCCATTGATGTTCCTGGACAACCCAAAGCACCTAAACCACCTTACCAGCAAGAACCTTAGGAATCAAGAGAAGGCACTAAACATTCTATTATCACATTCCGATGGTCATCTTCTCAAATTTCATGATGCTAAAGATGCTAAGCACTCGGGCTGCTCTCAAGACCGTGATTTGGAGGAATGAAGCTTCTAAGAAGATGCACGAAATTTTCTGAAGCAGCTTTGAAACTTTCATAGTTGGTGAGAGAGAAAGTCTAGATGTCGTGATATGATAGGTTTCAGAATCTCCTCAACATGTTGGAGTTATACAAGGCAGAAGTATCATTTGAGGATGCTAATTTGAAGTTTCTAAGGAGTTTGCCATCTACATGGCATGTGATTGCTACAATGATCTGAGGACAACAAGGTTTGGATGTCATGGACTTTGATGATCTCTATCATCAACTGAAGGTGTATGAGCATGAGATGAGTGGTCAAACAAATTCCAAGTCTCACAAGATTGCTTTTCTATCCGGAAGAAGGCAAGAGTTCCATCAAAAGTACTACTTCTCCTCAAAGTATCTGTTTCTCAAAGTATCATTGCTACACCCTCATATGCCTCAGCAGCCCCACCAACTACCACTATGCCCTCAGATGAAGTTATGTGCTCATTCTTTGCACAACAAGCTAGTTTACCTGTCACTTATGAAGAAGATCTAGCAGATTGAAGAAGATGCACTTGAAAATTGACATCAGTGGAAGTTGCTATGATCAATGCAAGGATCAAAAAAGTATATGAAGAAGACGGCAAAAGCATTGATTTCAAACCAAAACAAGGAATAACTTTTGACAAATCCAAAATTGAATGCTTCAATTGTCAAAAGACCGTCACTTTTGCAAGGAAGTGCGTGTTTGCTAAGTATCAAGCAAACAGACATCCGAAAAGCCAAAACTTGAGCTCAAAGAAATTCCACTATGAAACAAAGGCTTTGGTTGCTCAAGAGAAGTTATCGAAGTTGATGAGTGAAGAGTTTGATGATGAACCAGTGACTTATCAGATGGTAGCAAGTAGTTATGAAGCGAAGAATCTGGAAGCATTGGACTGAGCACTGCTTTTAATGAGGAACCTCGAACATGCCGCTTTGGAATCCGATGATGGCTTTGGAGGATTTGACTGGAGCAAGGAAAGTGAAGATGATCCTGTTCTTCTTGCAATGGTGGCTACTTCAACCAAGTCACTCCTATCTCGAGGTATGCTCAAATCTGTTATGATTTTTATCAAAAATTACTTAAGCTTATGTGATTGAAAGAGATAATTGTTAGGGCTAGGTCTCGAGGTAGCCTGGTTATCAAATAATATTAGAATCTATGGAAGCCAAAATCTTAGCACATGAAACTAATGAAGTAGCTTGGCCTGAAAAATATGAACAACAGGATTACCAGTTAAAACTTAGTGAATGGAAATTAAACTCGTAAAATTGCGAAATTGAGAAATTGACTAAGGAAAGAGATGATTTGTTAGCTAAGTTTGTCTGCTTGGGTGAAGCTGGTCTCAATACATGTTACTTATGTTCAAAAACAGAAAAGAGCCTACCTTAAAATTGGATTAGGTTTTGGAATGGATTTTAGTAACATAGATGAAAACCAACCTAGTGATCAGGATGAAGGTGAGTTTGAGGATATAACCACTAGTGATGATGAACTCATTAATTATGTAGATACATCTAGTAATGAGGGCTCAATAAGTGAACCACCTCCTGAGTATAAGAAAGATAATGGTTATCATGTTGTTCCCTATCCCACTGGCATTCATCAACCCCTAGGCCCTGATGTTCTCGTTTGGAGTAGACAGTCTAGAGTTTAGGAAAAAGCTTGGCTCAATCTAGGTCCTGAAAACCCAAAGAAGCTTTTGAAAATATTGTTCAAAATCAAGCAGTACCTTCAAATCAAAGTACTGCTCCACAAGCAAGACCTTCAGAAAACCTTTTCAAAAAAAGATCGCTAAACCTTTTTGGGATAACTTTGGTCAAAACAATCATTCACCAAGAAGGCAAAATAATTTTGGGCATAGACATAGAAGAAGTCACTTTGAAAATATGGGTCAAAAACTGTGTTTTGTGTGTTTTAGTCCTACTCACCTAATTAAGGATTGTGAACATCACTCGTAATACCTTAGTAAATTTCCAAAGAATGGTCCGTCAACCGAAACCTAGAGAGCACAAACCGTTTGGAATAATTCTAATAGGGTCATCATCACGAAATTTCTCACCGATCATAGATACCCACACCGTAGAAGACCTTTTTCAAAACCTTCAGTATCTCACAAAGACTTTCCAAAGTATCTTATAATGGACCAAGACTTTCTCAAAGTACGCTCTCACCAAAACAAGGTAATCCGATCACACTATTTGGTATAGGAGTCCTAGGAGATCTCACTATCAACCTAGAAGGTATTACAATTCACACAAGGGATCTAGATCACAGGAACCACGTGTTAAACCAGAATAGGTTAAGAGGGAAAGTACTACGAGACAAACAAGCATTTCTTCAATCAAAAGTGAATCGATGTTTTGTAATACAAGAAAAGCAAATTGTGTTGAAAAACTAGAAAGTTTTGAAAAACACATGCTAAAAAAAATCAAAAGATAATTATGGATCATGTTTTGAAAGATAGTGGAAATTACATACTCAAAGAATTTGAGTTTGTAACTCCACAAGGGAAACACAAGTCAGTAATGGCTTGGTCCTAAAGGTCACTAACTCTTTGTTTTGGTAGGCAACCCGAAGAGAGCTTAAAGATCATCTTATTGTGGATAGTGGTTGCTCTGAAGTATGACAGAGACAAAGAGATCTTGTCGATTTAGAAATATTAGGAGGAAGAGTTGAATTTGGGAATGATCCTAATGGAGGAAATATTATGGAAAAGGGAACTATCAAAGCAGGGCTTATAGATTTTAAGAATGTTAGATATGTGAAGGAGCTTAAGTTCAACTTATTGTCAGTATCACAAATCTGTGATAAAAAGCATCATGTGTTATTCACTGACACAGAATGTCTCATCCTTTCCTCTGACTTTAAGCCTGTTGATGATGACTTGGTAGTACTTAGAGTACCAAGGACAAATGATGTGTATAGCTTAGACATGGAGAGTCTACATTCTTATGGAAGAGCCACATGTTTGGTGGCTAAAGCAACATCTGAAGAGGCATATCAATGGCATAGAAGATTGGGCCATGTTAATTTCAAGAACATCAACAAACTGGTCAAAGGCAATTTAGTTAGAGGTTTACCTTCAAAGACTTACAAGAATGATCAATCATGCTTGGCATGCAAAAAGGGTAAACAACACAAAGCTTCCTGCAAAAGCTTTGAGGAGAGGACTATTAGAGAACCATTGAGCTTACATATGGATTTGTTTGGACCTATTTCTGTGGTAAGTTTAAACAAGAAAAAATATCTGTAGTTGTAATAGATGATTGCAGAGATTCAGTTGGGTATTTTTCTTGGTTTTAAAGATGATACTTTGATGCTATTCACTCTCATAATAGCCCTTGAAAACCAATTGAGAATCAAGGTTAGAGGTATTAGATGTGATAATGGGACTGAATTCAAGAACAAGCTTATGGATGAATTTTGTGCAAACAAAGGCATAAAGAGGAGTTTAGTGACGAACACCATAGCAAAATGGTGTTGCAGAAGGAAGAATAGGACTTTGATTGAAGCAAGAAGAACAATGCTAGCGGATTCCCATCTACCTATTCACTCGGGGCGAATCGTAAGTACTGCTGCTATGTACTTAATGAGTCTCAGTTACCAAACCACATGAAGACACCTTATGAATTGGTGATGGGCAATAAACCCAACATTCGCTTTTATGAATTTGGATGCCCTCTCACTATTTTAAACACCATTGATAATCGGGGAAGTTTGATGGCAAGTCAAGAAGGATACTTATTGGGATATTGCACTACAAGTAAGAAGGGCTTTAGAGTATACAACAGAGTCACTAAGAAGGTTCAAGATTGTCTTCATGTTGAGTTTTAGAAGATCAAGACAATGAGAAAGGTAAAGGACCTGATTGGATGTTTGATCTTGAGGTTTTAACTCCTTCAATGAACTATGTACCGGTTAGAGAAGAAAATCAACCTGTGCATAATGGAGAAGATTTACAATATGTTGTTCATGGAGTTCATATTAGACCTGATGGTGTTCCCGATGAAGATCCTGTAGTCCAAAAGCAAAGTACTGATGTTCCAAAGCAAAGTACTGATGCTCCAAAGCAAAGTATCTTGTCCAGAATCCTCATTGTTTCCGAGGATCAATCTATTGAAGAGGAACTTAATCGATGCTTTTTAAGATGTTTTAGCACATTCTTACACCGATGAACAAAGGAGAGCTTATGAAGAGGCAAAGAAGAAGAACAAGATCAGTAGAGTACTCTCACAAGATTTTTCAACAAAGTAATACTGCACTTGTTGACAGTACTTTAGAAGATTTGATGATCCTACCATGCCTGGATTAGAAGATACTGATGATGAATTTGAAGATGAAGGTATTTTCCCAAATTCCAATGAAGGTGCTGATTTTACTAATTTGGAGGATACTTATGGAGTTCCACAGTCTCCAAGCTTAAGAATTCATAAGAATCATCCTTCTGATCAAATCATTGGTCCTTCTACTTCTGGAGTGATGACTAGACACTGAGCTAAGACTTTTCCTACACCTCACAATGCTTTACTTAGCTTTGTGTATAAACAAAACAGGCTAATCATAAGGACCATCAAACCTGTCTATTTACTTGTTTTATCCTCAAGAGAACCCAAGAATATTGCTCAAGCTTTGACTAAAGAAAGTCGTTGATGCTATGCAGAAGAACTTCTTCAATTTAAACTTCAAGAAGTTTTATGTGATCTTCCAGATGGGAAGAGAGTTATTGAAACAAGATGGGTTTTCGTGAGTCAAAAGGATGAAAGAGGTAATGTTATCAAGAATAAGGCAAGGTTAGTAGCACAAGGCTACAGGCAAGAAGAAGGAGTAGATTATGATGAAGTGTTTGCTCCTGTAGCACGGATTGAAGCTATTAGAATATTTCTTGCTTTTTCTTCTTATATGGGATTTCAAGTTTACCAGATGGATGTTAAGAGTGCCTTTTTATATGGCAAGATTACAGAGGAAGTTTATGTCAAACAACCTCTCGGTTTTGAAGATCCTAAACATCCAAACAAAGTCTACAAGGTAGTTAAGGCTCTTTATGGCCTTCATCGGGCACCTAGAGCTTGGTATGAGAGACTCTCTACATTCTTATTGCAACATGGATACAGAAGGGGAGCTATTGACAAGAATTTGTTTATCAAAAGAGACAAGAAAGATATCATATTAGTTCAAGTCTATGTTGATGATATCATCTTTGGGGCTACCAAACGGTCCATGGTTAAAGAGTTTGAGCAACTGATGCAGTATGAATTTCAAATGAGTTCAATGGGAGAGTTAACTTTCTTTTGGGACTTCAAGTTAAGCAGTCCAAAGGAAGGTATTTTTATCAGTCAAGACAAGTATGTACATATATACTTAAGAAGTTCAATTTTGATGATATGAAGACGCACTACACCTATTAAATCTATCAATTCATTGGGCAAAGATGAAGATGGACAACCTGCTGGAAGTCAAGTTATACGATCAATGATTGGCTCTCTTATGTATCTTAATGCGATCAAGGCTGATATCATGTTTGCAGTTTGCCTATGTGCAAGATATCAAGTCTCACCAAAGATCTCTCACATGAATGCAAAGGAATAGAATCTTCTATTATTTGAAGCAACAACCAAAGTTGGGGTTGTGGTATCCAAAAGAGTCACCTTCCTTTTCACTTGGAAGATTTTTCGATAGTGATTA
>OU343216.1:81211921-81271622 GCA_910596185.1 Chrysanthemum makinoi
AATTGATATTGATCTTAGATATGTTAATGAAATATGCAAGCAATATGTAAAGAGTAAATAAGGAAAGAAATGATCAAACCACAACAAGTTGTTTATAGTGGTTCGGTCTACAAGGACTCTTTTTCCTTGCCCTACTCCACTCCCCGAGTCTCACACTCGAGAGTTTAACTTCACTAGTCAACAAGCTCCTTTCACCGGCGGAGAAAACCTTTACACTTCGCTTACACTATTTCCGACACTAAGCTAGATGTCGAGTTCTTTCCAAGGGTACAACTACTCCCACACACAATGTATTTTGAGGATTAAAATACTAACCACTCACACTCACAAGATTATGATGGTTTAATACAACAATGAAGTATGAATCAACACTAGATCATACAACACTAAACAAACAAGACTTCCAACTTCTCGTTTGAAGCTTGAATGTGACTTGATCTTCTTTGCTACAAAAGAGATCACTAATATGATATGAAACTGAGTTAGAAAGGTTAGAGAGAAGATATGTAAGAGAGTATGATAGAAAGGGATTGAAAACTACTTGGTTTGGCTTTGCTATTTATAGCCAAAATGGACAGGAGCGCCCACGGACCACGGAACCCTCAAAGGGTTCCTTGGGTACCATTTTGGTACCGTGGAGGTCTCGGCAGCAAGATATCAAAATCTTTGCTAAAGTCAACTATATCTAAGTGAGATTGTGCAAGATATGAAGAGTACAAATTCACACAAAATATCTAATGAAATCTTCCAATGATTTCCATGATGCAACACATGATGTCATATGTTGTATTTCTATATTTAGAAATATGCAAGTACTTAAGTAGTGTTTGGTTTTAAGAACCTAACACATTCTAAAACTACTATCATACATAATGATTAGAGTCATATCAAGATGTCACTAATCATAAATGTAAATGCTTAAATGATGAATATATTGTTTGAAAAGCTTGTTTTAATATCTATTAAACTTGACAAGCTTTAAGCTTTATAAAAATAAATTTACTTTTGTCGTTAACAAAACTTAGGTAAAGATCAAAATATAAATAACGTTTAATGACGATATTTGTATTAACAATCTTCCCCTTTTTGTTGAGGACAAAATATAAATTTAATTTTTATAAAAGATACAAAGTTTGTGCAAGAGTTATAAAAATATTAGTTTTAGAACTTGAAAAGGAAATGATAACGTATGTGTATGATGTTTGACTTTTTCAGAAAGTCAAAGTATTCACTAGTTGATGCATAATGTTGACTTTTTCAAAGTCAGTATGCAGTTGACTTTTTCAGAAAAGTCAAGTATTACCAATGATGTATCTTGTTTGACTTTTTGAGAAAGTCAATATGCAGTTTGACTTTTTCAAAAAAGTCAAATATAAACAAGTTCTATATTTTCTCCCCCTTTTTGTCTCAACAAAAGTAGAGGCTTATATGAATGTAATGAGCCCGAGCCATTATCTCCCCCTTGATCAAAGCTCCCCTAAATTGGGTGCTTAATGGGAAGATACATGGATTGTGAAAATAAAGCTACAAAAAAATGTTAGTAATAATGATCATTCACAAGCATTTCCAAACACTATGTAAAAGCACCAACACTATAATAAAAACACTATTCATTAGTTAAAATTTTCATGAATAAAGATCATGAAATGGGAACACAATGATGTGTTTTAGTACAAGAAAAAGAAAATAATCCTAAGAAAAGAAGAACTAGAAATGCTAAACTATGACCATCCTAATTAGATGATGGATGAGAAAGAGCTCAAGGATATGATTGAGGATGAACCTCATTTCTTCTTGAAAATCAAGGACCATAACCCATGTCCTATCAACGGTTTGGGCCGTTTGCTCACAAGTTGAGCAACCATGCCTAGGGGGTAGTATGTTTGGGGAGGTTGTGGTGGTGGAATGGTAGATGTGTTGGTGTTGGTGGAAATGTTTGGGGTGGTCATGATGGATGCAAGCAAAGCACTTTGCATTTGCATAGTCTCACTTAAGTGAGAATCCCTCATGCCTTTGAATAAAGATCATGAAATGGGAACACGATGATGTGTTTTAGTACAAGAAAAAGAAAATAATCCTAAGAAAATAAGAACTAGAAATGCTAAAGTATGACCATCCTAATTAGATGGTGGATGAGAAAGAGCGTTGAGGCGCTCAAGGATATGATTGAGGATGAACCTCATTTCTTCTTGAAAGTCAAGGACCATAACCCGTGTCCTATCAACGGTTTGGGCCGTTTGCTCACAAGTTGAGCAACCATGCCTAGGGGGTAGTATGTTTGGGGAGGTTGTGGTGGTGGAATGGTAGATGTGTTGGTGTTGGTGGAAATGTTTGGGGTGGTCATGATGGAAGCAAGCAAAGCATTTTGCATTTGCATAGTCTCACTCAAGTGAGAATCCACCATGCCTTTGAATTGGTGGAGGTTGTGGAGTTCGTCTTGAATCTCCTCTCTAGTGGGATTGGCATCCCATGCACTCCCTCAATGTCCTCAAGATGATGGGACATTGATGTGGGGAGTGAATGATCCCCATACAAAGGACCATGGATGTCTTTGTGAATGGGGTGGAAGAGAAGAGGTTTAGGCCCTAATGGGGCGTTTGGGTCAAAAGATGACCGAGGTGACTCATGAGCAATCCGCTCAATTGTGCCAAAGGATGGCAATGGTGGTGGATGATTTGGCCTAGGAGGCAAGTCATCCAAGTCCTCCAAGAAAGGATTTGGTGAAGTTGGTGGAGTGGAAAATAACTCCATAGGAATGAGAGTTGGAGACCTTGGTGAAGGTGGTGAGGGTGTTTTGGATGTTTGGATGGGTGCCGGTGGAGGTGAAGTTGGTGTTTTTGTTGGTGGTGGAGTGGTGATCACAATGTGTGATTGAGTAGGTGTGGCCAAGGTAAGGCTTGTATCATCTCGGATGGGAGATGAGATTGTGAGTGGAGAAGACTCGGATGAGGAGCTAAGATTAACGAAGCAACAAGGCCTCACACTAATTCTAGCGGTTTTCTTGCAAGGTTTAGGAGATGATTTTGTCATTTTTGACTTGGGTTTTCTTTGCTAGATAATGGTAAGAATGAAGAAGGTGTGAGGATGATCATGGTAAAACCTCTCAATTTATAGAAGTGAAAAATTATGGAGAAATGTGTTTGATTTGATGTTAAACCATTGAAGAGATGAGGTTCCTAATGATTTGGAAGTGGGTTGAATGCTAGTCATATCACCCAAGTCAATCCATTCAAGAGAGATGGAGTGAAGAAGAAAAGATTTGCAATAAATGTGTTCTAATGAGTGAAATTTCCTAACAATCGATCACCCACAGGATTTGAAGGTACCAAAATTTGGTTCCTTCCTTTATGCAAAAGGGCTCCTTGGGTGGATTTTTCAAATTTTTGAATTTTGGTGGAAATGGATTTCTTATATTCCTAAGTGAATTATACTAGTTCTAATAAGAGTATAAGCAAGTTAGATTGACTTATAAGCAATGGATGGTAATTTGGAATCACGAAAGAGTCGAAATTAGAAAGTTACCAAGGATCCACGGCACCAAAATTTACACGGACGGAACCCAAAAGGGTGCCGTCTCGGTCCTTTAACTGAACAGGTGCGGCGGTACCATTTTACATAACGGACGGTACCAAATCGTTGGTGCCGTCTGGTCCGTGCAGTGCAGAAAACTAGACAGAGTATGTTTTTAGGTGTCGGGACTTTTCCAAACCTGAAATTTTTCTCAAAACATGTGACACTAAACATTTCTAGTTAGGAAAAGTAAATAACACATGTATAAACATAGTGGAGCATAGATTTTGAGCAAGGATTTTTGATTTTCACATTATAGTGAAAATGGGTAAAATTTGATAGCATACTTGTGCTATCCCCTGCATGAGATTGTTAGCATACACCATTGTTTCAAGTTATATTATCATCCTACATAATAAAAACAACTAAATTGTATCAAACATTAATGATAATGTATTGTTCCAAACACTCCTTAATGGACCCTTATTTGTCCAACTTCTTGTAGATCTTGTTCATCATCCTACCAAGGCACTTGAACATTCCCTTAGTTTGCTTGAATTCCACTGATTCATTCTCTATCTCGGGAAGAGACGCATAATACTCATGAGGCGGAAGACGAGAGCTTGGAAGACCATCCTCCGAGCTATTTGATGATGATGATGATGGAGTTGGAGGTTTTGCTCTCTTGCCTTTTGTCTTAGCAACTCGTGCATCACTCAAAGGTACAAAGATGTGAGGGATGAGCTCATAGTGAAGGTGCATCCCTTTTGGTGTTGGTGGAATTGGTGCAAAGTTTCTATAGAGACGGGTGAGAAGCATCCCGTATGGAAGAGCCACCGATCCTTGAGTTGGAATATCAATCATTCTCCTAGCGATGTAGTAAGCTAAATTGAATGGTTGACGGGTGGACAAGTTGTAGAGCATGTGACAAAGGCAAGCGTTAATGTGATCCCTATTTCCTATGGTGCTAATGACGTTGGCTCTAAGTAGCTCCTCCCATTTCTTAAATTCGGGCTTAAGTTCATTTAGCTCCATTCCATATGGATCTCGGTTTACCTCCTTTCCCTTTCGGGTAACTCGGGTTGTATCACCCCTTGGGTTAAATAGGTGTTCACGGATAACATCCTTATCGGCCAAACGGGTTTGGTAGGGAAGAGTGCGGTCATTGATAGCATCAAGAGCGGTGAGTGACCATTTATCCGAGTAGAGACAAGTCCCTCGGTTGGGAATTCCTAGCACTTGAGCAAAGTTGGCTAAGGTGATGGTGTAGTCGTTTTGATTGATTCTAAACCTAAGACAAAATTCATCATCGTCTTCATCACTAAAGCCGGTCACACTAGCATAGAATTCTAACACAAACCTAGGACAAATTGGTTCATCGATGTCAAGAAGACAATCGAATTGAATGGCGGCTAGTTCTTCACGGAGATTGGTATTTTCAAGGAAGGATGAGTGAATGGTTCTACCCTCATGGAAATACCTTGATTCTAGACCCCTAAATATTTCTACTTGTTCCTTGGAAAGTCCTTTGGTTTTGTGATGTTTGGGAATGTAGTTAAGGGTGTCTTTGTGATCATAGAATCTTGCGGCTACCATGGTTATTCCTAAGGAAAATAATTAATATGTTAAAAAAGAAATATGAGACTACTTTTAGCGTTTTGGTTCTAGTGTGTGCCTATATGAAAACAATTTGGAGTTGCGGTTATCTCGACTCATTTTATGCATAAAAATGGTTTTAGTGGGGTGTTTGGCAAATACCATGAGATAACCCAAATGCTCCTAATTCAATGTGGCTTCATTTGAATATACCCGCGAATGCATATTAGTTATGCAATACCTTTAGTATTCAAGAGCATGCAAGTGATGAAAATTTAACGTTTCTATTTGTATTAACAATGAAAAATTGTTTTCCTACAAGTGAGAAGCTTTTCAAAATTTTGACATGGGGTGTTTGGTTATTTGAATAAGGCCTTATATTTATTATCTATCAATTAGTGGGAAGCATGATTTGTTTATGCAATATGATAATGTAGTACCTAATTTCAATGACTAGTTATGCAATTTGCCAATTGAATTCATATTTGGTATAAAAGCATACATAAAACCCCATGTAATGATTTGTGATAGTTTTGTGCATAAATAAGAATCCTAGACTCCGAATTAAGAGATAAAATGTAGTTAGGATACTTACAATGATGTTATCTTCAGTGATTAGTGAGTGGGAAGGTGTCAATAATGAGCTTGGTTTAAGTTTTACACGTTTTGGTAAAGTGGGTTTTGAGGAAGAAGATGTTTTGTAGCTAGTATTTTATATTTGTAGACACCACGGACCAGACGGTACCAAAATTTTGTTCCGTCCTTGTTGTCGTTTGCGTCGCGTGGCTACAGAGCGATACAAAACAAAATTGTTTTGTTTTGACTATTCTAATGTTTTAGGCTATGTTTATCCTACATGTTTGGTTCCATTAACCCTAAACCAAGTCTAAGAAGATTAAAAGGTTCTCGTTTAAGAGGCTTAGTTAAGATGTCGGCAATGTTGTCTTCGGAGGATACTTTCTCGATTGAAATGTTCCTTTTGAACATTGTCGCGAAGAAAGTGATGACGGATTTCAATATGCTTTGTACGAGCATGTTGAACGGGATTCTTGCTGAGATCGATGGCTCCTTTGTTGTCGCAAAGTATCACAATGTCGTTGAGATGAATTCCAGAATCTACGAGAGCTTGCTTCATCCAAAGAGCTTGTTGACATGCTTTTCCGGCTGAGACGTACTCGGCTTCAGGAGTTGAGATGGCTAAAGCCGTTTGCTTCTTTGCAAACCATGAGGTGAGACAATGTCCAACAAAAGTGCAAATACCACTTGTACTTTTTCTATCGACATAGTCACCGGCATGATCCGAGTCGGCATACACTATGGTTTCTACAACCGTTCCTTTGGGATACCATAATCCTAAACACGTTGTTCCCTTAATGTATCTAAAAATCCTTTTAAGGCTTCTAAGTGTGATGCCTTTGGGTTTTCTTGAAAGCGAGCACATAGACAAACACTAAACATAATGTCGGGTCTACTAGCCGTAAGATAGAGTAGGCTACCAATCATTCCTCTATATTTAGTGTTATCTACGGATTCACCTTCTTCGTCCTTGGTGAGTTTAGTGTCCGAGGACATGGGTGTTTTAGTTGGTTTGGAATCTTCAAGACCAAATTTCTTAAGCATGTCTTTTATATATTTAGATTGGTTAAAAAATATGCCATCTTCTAGTTGTTTAATTTGAAGTCCTAGAAAGAAATTTAACTCACCCATCATACTCATTTCAAACTCGTCGTGCATGATTTTAGAGAAATCATCACATAGTTCTTGACAAGTTGATCCGAATATAATGTCATCAACGTATATTTGAACAATGATAATATGTGATTTCTTTTTCTTGGTAAAAAGAGTATTATCTACTAATCCCATAGTGTATTTGTTATCAATAAGAAAAGTCTTAAGTCGGTCGTACCAAGCTTTTGGTGCTTGCTTAAGACCATACAATGCTTTCTTGAGTTTGAAGACGTGATGTGGTTTCTCAAAGTCGGTGAAACCGGGAGGTTGAGCAACATACACTTCTTCGTTAATAAACCCATTAAGAAAAGCACTTTTAACATCCATTTGAAATAATTTAAAATCATAGGCACATGCATAAGCAAGTAATATTCTAATAGACTCAAGTCTAGCTACCGGTGCATAAGTTTCATCATAATCAATCCCCTCTTGTTGATTATAACCTTGTGCTACAAGCCTAGCTTTGTTTCTAGATACTATACCATTTTCATCCATTTTATTTCGAAAACCCATTTTGTTCCAATTATAGTTTGATCTTTAGGTTTTGGAACTAATTTCCAAACATCATTTCTAACGAATTGGTTTAATTCTTCTTGCATGGCAATTACCCATGATTCATCTTTTATTGCTTCATTTATGTTTTTGGTTCAATGGTGGATACAAAACAAAAATAATTACTTTGATTTTGGGCTTGTGACCTTAAGGTTCTTTGATTTCGTTGTCCTATGACCTTGCCTAAAGGATGACTTTTAGATTCTTTGATGTTTATAATTTCTTTATTTAATGGTTCATCTTCCTTGTTATTATTAATTATTTCTTGACTTTCTATCATTTGACTTTCAACTAAGTCATCATCTACCAAAGGTGATGTCTTAGAGGGAGGTGGACTTTCGTCGAATGTTATGTTCAACGATTCCTCGACTATCATTGTTTCTTTGTTTAGGACAATGTAAGCTTTACTAGTTTGAGAATAACCAAGAAATACACCTTCATAAGACTTTGGGTCAAACTTGGTGAGATAATCTTTAGTATTAAGAATAAAGCATTTACAACCAAAGACTCTAAAATATCCTAAAGTTGGCTTTTTACCTTTATAAAGTTCATATGGTGTTTTGTTTAGGAAAGGACGTATTAAGACTCTATTTAAAATATACGTAGAAGTGTCAACGCGTTACACCAAAACTTTTGAGGAATGTTTTGTTCATTAAGCATTGTTCTACTCATTTCTTGAATTGTTCTATTTTTACGTTCTACTACTCCATTTGATTGAGGTGTTCGTGGAGCGGAAAAGTTATGTGTTATACCATTTGTATCACAAAAGTTTCCAAATTGAGTTTCGTTGTCAAATTCACGACCATGATCCGTTCTGATCGACACAATTTTAACACCTAGTTGATTTTGAATTTTCTTGCTAAGAATTTCAAATTTATCAAAAGCTTCATTTTTGGTTTTCAAAACAACGTCCAAGTAAACCTTGAGTAATCATCTACTATGACCAAAGTGTATAAGTTGCCTCCATAGCTTCTTATAGCGGATGGTCCAAACAAGTCCATATGTAATAATTCTAGACACTTAGATGTGGACACCATATTTTTAGATTTGTGACTACTATGGGTTTGTTTACCAATTTTGCAAGCGCCGCAAAAGTGTTGGTCATATTTTAGTTTTGGTAAATTCCTAACTAGCTCTTTTGAAGATAGGTTTTGTAAAAGTCTCATATTAGCGGACCTAGCGTCTATGCCAAAGAGATGAGCTATCGTCTAATGTTGTTAGGCAAAGTTTGTCATTATATGTTTTATCTATTTTCATGACGTATATGTTATTTTTCCTAACTCCTTTAGCTATGGTGATACCATCTTTTAGTATTTTACTACCATTTTCATCAAATAGTACTTTATACTTTTTATCACATAATTGGCTAATACTAAGTAGATTAAATCCTAACCTATCCACATGAGCAACATTTTCAATAGTTAAGGAGTTATGAGCGATCGTACCTTTGCCAATGATTTTGCTTTTGAGATTGCTACCAAAAGTGACATTACCTCCGTCATACTCTTGGTATGATGAGAAGAGACTTTTGTTGCCCGTCATGTGTCGTGAGCATCCACTATCTTTTATCCATTCATCAGGTTCCAATCCAACTTTCAAGCATACCTAAGAAGCAAATAACTCAAGCATTTGGTCCCCAATATCTCATGGGTCCGTTTGGGTTAAACATACCATTTATTTGATTCATGTATGGAAATGATGGGTAAGAGTTCCATGACATGTAATCTGGAGTTTGATATGGTCTAGGAAAGTTTTGATTCCAACCGTTGTGTTGGTAGTTGGGTTGTACGTTGTGGTTGCTCTTAGGAAAGGGGCGTTTGGCAAAAGGTGTTTTATATCGTTGTTGAGTAGTTTTAGATCTAAATTCATTTTTGGCAAGTCCTACTTGATGTAACATGTACTGGTTTTAGTTTAATACTATCATTGGTTTTCTTTGTTACTTTAACAAATTCAGACGGTTCGTATTTAGCGAACATTGTCCTTCTGAAGTACCCACGGCACCATTTTTTCAACGGACGGAACCCTTATTTTGGTTCCGTCTGTCCGTCGCTGTCATGCAGCAGTTTTGACAGATTGTTCGTCCTTTTCGGCCGCTTTGTTTTGACTCTTTGGAATTAATACTTCATTAAAACCTAGCCCATTCATGTCTCTTGGTGTTTTATGAATTTTAACTATTTCATCGGCAAGAGCGATGTTTTTGTTAAACCTTTTAAATTTAGAATTGTTTTCGATTAAAACATCTTGTGTGAGCTTTAGTTTTTCTATTTCAAGTTTAAGCTCTTGACATGATTTACAATCATCGTCATTTGCTTTTCCTTTTTTAAGTCGTTTTGCTTTTTCTTTTAACTCATAAACTTCATTTTCCAAAAATTCCTTTTCGGTTTTTAAAAATTTATTTTTAGTTATGATTTTTAGACTTAGCTCACACAATTGATTATATTGTTTTTGCAAAGTGTCATCATCAATAGAAGAATAAGAAGAGTCGGAAAGTACCTCATTTGACTCATGTGCCATTAGAGCGATCTCTTCCTTGCTTGATTCTTCATCGTCTTCACTATCACTCCAAGCACCACTTACAAAAGCTCGTTGAGTTTTGCTTTTAGGTGGCTTGGGACATTCTCCTATGAGGTGACTTGCATCACCACATCTAAAACACTTTCTTTCACCTTTACCCTTTTTGTCATCCCGATCTTTTCGGAATGGCTTCTTTTTTTCTCGAGGTTGTCTTACAAACTTTCCTCTTCTTCTAAAGAACTTCTTAAAATCTCTAACGGCCATGGCAGATTCCTCATCTTCACTTCACCGAGCAAGATTCGTCATCATCACTTGATTCCGCTTTTGCTTTTAGAGCAACGGATTTGATCTTCTCCCTTTTTCCTTTGATGATCTCCAAATCTTTCTCCATCACCATTTCGTGTACTTTGAGGTTACCGATTAACTCGTCTAGTGACATTATTGAGAGATCTTTTGATTCCTCAATGGCGGTCACTTTAGCTCTCCATTTGGGATGGAGTGCTCTAAGAAATTTCCCGACAAAGTTCTTACTACGAAAAGATTCATCAAGTGCTTTAAGTGATGTAATAATAGTATTAAAGCGAGCAAAGCCACAATCAATGGTTTCATCTTCCGGGATAACAAATTGTTCATATTGTTGAACAAGAAGATCAATTTTGTTATCCTTGACTTGTGAATTACCTTGATGTGTAACAATTAAAGATTCCCAAATATCTTTGGCGGTTTCACACATAAAAATTCTTTCATATTCTTTTCTAGGTAAAGCATTATAAAGCATCATTTTAGCTTCATTATTTTTAGCAACTAATTTCTTTTGTTCATCAACAGAAATATCCTTTGTTGTAGAACTAAAATCCCTTTAACAATAATAAACCAAAGATCTATATCTTTTGATTTTACATATGTTTCAAAACGGTTTTTCCAATAGATAAATCCATTGGTTTCAAAGAGTGGTGGTCTTTGCATAGATTGCCCTTCTTTAAAGTTTTCAGAATCCATGGATCGTTTCAAGTTTATAAAATACAAGTTATTTTAGAAATTCTTGAGCAACGAGGCTCTTGTACCAATTGTAGAAAACTAGAAGGGGGTTGAATAGTTTACCAATTAAAAACTTTGTTTTGAAACTTATTGAAAGATCAATTGATATTGATCTTAGATATGTTAATGAAATATGCAAGCAATATGTAAAGAGTAAATAAGGAAAGAAATGATCAAACCACAACAAGTTGTTTATAGTGGTTCGGTCTACAAGGACTCTTTTCCTTGCCCTACTCCACTCCCCGAGTCTCACACTCGAGAGTTTAACTTCACTAGTCAACAAGCTCCTTTCACCGGCGGAGAAAACCTTTACACTTCGCTCACACTATTTCCGACACTAAGCTAGATGTCGAGTTCTTTCCAAGGGTACAACTACTCCCACACACAATGTATTTTGAGGACTAAAATACTAACCACTCACACTCACAAGATTATGATGGTTTAATACAACAATGAAGTATGAATCAACACTAGATCATACAACACTAAATAAAAAGACTTCCAACTTCGTTTGAAGCTTGAATGTGACTTGATCTTCTTTGCTACAAAAGAGATCACTAATATGATATGAAACTGAGTTAGAAAGGTTAGAGAGAAGATATGTATGAGAGTATGATAGAAAGGGATGAAAATCTACTTGGTTTGGCTTTGCTATTTATAGCCAAATGGACAGGAGCGCCACGGACCACGAACCCTCAAAAGGGTTCCGCCCGTGTACCATTTTGGTACCGGGAGGTCGACAACAAGATATCAAATCTTTGCTAAAGTCAACTATATCTAAGTGAGATTGTGCAAGATATGAAGAGTACAAATCCACACAAAATATCTAATGAAATCTTCCAATGATTTCCATGATGCATAACATGATGTCATATGTTGTATTTCTATATTTAGAAATATGCAAGTACTTAAGTAGTGTTTGGTTTTAAGAACCTAACACATTCTAAAACTACTATCATACATAATGATTAGAGTCATATCAAGATGTTACTAATCATAAATGTAAATGCTTGAATGATGAATATATTGTTTGAAAAAGCTTGTTTTAATATCTATTAAACTTGACAAGCTTTAAGCTTTATAAAAATAAATTTACTTTTGTCGTTAACAAAACTTAGGTAAAGATCAAAAATATAAATAACGTTTAATAATTATATTTGTATTAACATGAAAAACTAATATTGTATGCCGCTTGATATGATTGTTCTATGGTTTTTGGTTATGATTATGTAAAACCCCTGTTTTAGGGTTAGGCTTGCCCTAATTTGGTTTAAATTTTTTATAGATCGACAATTTTTTTGTATGCACTCTTTTTTTAGTCGCATTACTTTTAAAAAATTTAGGGTTTATATATTTACTGTTATGTTAACTTATCGAAACCTAGAATTAATATATGTGTTACGGATAAATTCATGAATAATATAAGTTATGTGACATGGAATTGTATGCATCTGTGTCTTTAATTGAATAATATGTTATATCCATGATGATACATGCATGTTCACATGGATGGTTGCTTGAATTATTGTTTAATTGTTAATATATTTTATCACAAGTTTGTTTTGATAAATCTTGAATTGGGGAAGACTACAATAATATGTTAATGAATCATTATGCTAATTTGATGTATTTTAATTATGGCTTACGAATCGTGATTCGTCGATGTATGTGACTCAATTTCAATTGGGAAAGTAAGTTCTAGTTATATATAGTGTTAATTAACCTAGACATTGATTACAATAGTTTTATCAAATAAGTTGCATATGTGGCTACTTGTTTACACGCATAATTGTTGTTATGTGCTATTGTTTTTAGTTATTTATTTTTTATTTGTTTACTTGTTTGTTTATTATGTGTCACAAGTTTTAAGCAAAGGGTAACTTGAATGTAAAAATAAATCGGACTAAACAATGGTGAAATTTGATTTGTTTTTGAAGAGTTAAGTTTTCAAAAGTTTAATTGATTGATGATTTTGGTACAAATAGTGAGACCGCTCACCCAATTTGGACGACCGTGTAAGTACGAGGAAATGACAAATTGTGACCCTAAAGAAGGAGGTTATTTGCCGCTTCGACTAAATTCTCCCGCCTGCGAGTCAAATTGGAGCGCGTACAAAAATCATTCATAGCTTAATTAGTTTAATTCCATGCTTCAATTTTTGTGTTAATTATCCGAAACACTAAGCTTTAGACTTATGCAAAAGTACCATATGATGAACGATAATTAAAGGTAAATTCCTTGATTGGCTAAACCAATACCTCAATCAAAACTTTGATAATTTGATCTTTACGAATTGGTTAATAAAAAGTTTTTTATTAAAATTTATGCTACAAGATGAATGCATGACATCTTTGTACATATTTGATTTGATACCATAAATCAAAACTAGTACCCTTTAGAAATAAAGTTAAGGCCATCTAGTTAAAGGAACACTTGAAGTTGCAATTTTACGCCATGTAGGAAATTACAGATTGTGATGAAAGGTAAATCTTTATGTAAAGTCGACCTTACATGAACATATTTTCTCTTAAGTTAGACCTAATTTAAATTGAGTAGTAAGTGAGACTGGACTCAAAGCATAAGATGGATAAAACATGTTTATATTTGCAATAGTGTTGGAAAATATAAATCCCATAATGATCTAGGAATTGGAAATTGTTTGCCAATTATTGTTCGAGTGATACCTTATTATATGCTTCGTTACTTCAGCGTATCAATCCCATGTAATGAACCTATGATAATTTGGATCCTAGTTTTCGCAGAAAATTATATATTATGTTTATATTACCTTGGGTATATTTTATTTTCTTGAAAAGTTGTATTATCGAAAATACTAATACTTGAACTTTTTTCTATAGAAATGGCTCAAAATAACGATAACACTAACATCGAAAGACTAAGTTCTGCTGTTCAAAAGTTTTTTGATCAAGAAAAGTTGGACTGGCTCTAAGAATTTCAATGATTGGCAATCATTTTTGAGAATTGTCTGTAGAGTTGCTGACGGTTGGATTTATATGTACACGCCTTGCCCTGTTGAACCACCACATGCCGCATCAGACGCGGAAAAGGCTGCGTGGAAGGTTGAGTATAAGCGTCATAACCATGTGGCTTTCCTAATGTTGGGAATCGAACCGCTTCTCCAAAAGCGCGAAGACTACTTCCCATACAACATGCTCAATGAACTCCTAACAATGTTTGAGAAACCCCGTCGTCGAAATTTATGATTTGACGATGCATTACACAGTACCGCAGTTGTGGAGAGGGTAAAAACCAAGTTAGTGCTCATGTATTAGAGATGAAAGGATACATGGACCAATTACTAGCACTTGGAAAAGTTTATGAAAATGACATTGCTCGTGAACTTGATCAACGATTCCTTAACAAGGATTTCAACGGTTTTGTTCTAACTTCAATATGTAATCATGGGGAAGACAAGCACGACGTACATGCATTGCTAATTTATTATGAAAAGGTTACCTCTAAGGCTCCTACCCCCAGGTACTTGCTATCTCGTAGTGGAAGGATAAATAAGCCAAAACCGCAACTATCGTGCGAAACAACAAGAAGGGAAAGGGCAAAGGGAAATTTGATAAGGGTAAACATGTTATGACCTATCAACCAGAACCCAAGAAGTACCCTAATCCTAGGAAGGAAAATCCTAAAAAGGATCAAGCATGCCACCACCGCAAGGTCGTTGGGCATTGGAAGAGAAACTGTGCTCTCTATCTTGATGAATTGCGGGAAAATAAGATGAAGTATGCCGGGTCCTCGGCCGGTCCTTCAGGTAACTTATTTGTAATTGAATTATTTACTCTAAATCATAAAATTCTGCCGTATATGATACCTGGATGTGGTATTACATTTGTAATACACTGCAGGGGTTTAGAGTGGAGAGGAAGCTGGCCTATGGGGAGCAATATCTGCATTTGGGCAATGGGGCACCTGCAGCTGTTGAAGCCATAGGAGTGTTTAGTTTAGTATTGCCTTCGGGCTTAGTACTGTTATTGAACAATTGTTATTATGCGCCTTCTATAATTAGAGGTGTTGTCTCCTTTTTAGTATTGTTGGATGATGGTTTTACTCATACTATTTCACGTAATGGAATTTCTGTTTCCTTAAATGGTGTATTTTATTTTAATGCGATTACTGTGAATGGTGTGTTTGAAATTGATGTGATTGGAAATGAATCTAACAAATATAATAATTCGATGTTTAGCATCAATAAGAAAATGAAGTTGGATTTGAATTCTTCTTATCTTTGGCATTGTAGACTTGTTCATATAGGCAAGGCTCAAGACGTAAAAGCTACAACACGAAGGGCTTTTGCAAAATATCAATGATGAATCATTTGATATGTCACACCCCAAAAATGGCGCAGCGAAAAGGCATTTATGGGGTATGACTTCATGATCAAGAACACAAGGCGTCTAAATAGAGAAAATACTAAAATGCATAACATACGATAGATCATAGTCGCAAACTTCCACAACCGGGATAAGTACAAAATCAAGAACCTAAACATAAGTCTCAAAGTCAAACTACTTCATAAGGAACAGTCAAACTGCAACTCCTCGAGATACACCCCGGGAGGGTCTTGTCTTAAGTCTTGCTAAGTCAGGCCAATGCTCAACCTTCTAGACAACTTTAATAACACCTGAAAATGGATACTCGAAAACGTTAACATAAAGTTGGTGAGCTCGTAGGTTTAAGAGTTAAACCACGAAGCTGTGAGTAATTTAGAGTAGGACAATAATGGGCATGATATACAAATATAAGCACTAACTGAAACCACATTGCATGCAACAACTGAACCTCACAAAATGTCACGAGTACACGATTTAAAAAAATCCCGATAGTACTATCAATGCTTCGGCTCCAAACGGAGTTAAACAGTTGCGCACAAATGAACACACAGCAAGATCACACAGAAAGCACATATTGCAATCAAACGCACATAATTGTCCAAAAACACAAAAATAGTAGATCACAGCATAAAACAGTTTAAAATATAATTTGATTACCATTTTCCCCCAAGGAAAAATATTAGAAAAAATGGGCTATGAAAACTCACCTTAGTCAAGCAATGCACAACACAACAAATCAAGAGTAGTATAACACAACGGCAACTAAAACGTCACAGCACAACGGACTCGGCACGACCTAATAATATAAAGACTTGTCTCAAAATATATCCATAAAAGAAATCAGATGCGCAAGAGTTTTCAAAAGTTAACCATTTCCATTCCCAAAATCAATTATTTCCATTTCCAAAAATAACCAATTGTATTTCCAAAAACAATCTTGTTTTAGCCCTTATACGAGAGTTTGGTATCATCATTTGTGTAACGGAAGAGGACACTGACACAAGAGTACACACGCCAAAAAGGAAACAAACCTCAGAGTCGACTCGAAGAATAAGACGAGAAGTCAAAAGAGATGACGAATAACAAATGAAAAACACACAAAATGGATAAAAGAGTTGGTGGTCGTCGGTATTTACCCATAATCCCAATTATTTGTATAAAATATATTCGTTTTATGATTTGAAGTAAGTTTGGACTTTCTTTTGAAAGAACCTTAAATTTATAAATTTCACAAAATTTCGTTATAATTTGTTCGTTCATTGAACATTTCCGAGTCAAATGTCTTTATTAAAATTTAATTTCCAAAGTTGTTTAGACAACAAATGTTATAGATATTATTGTTCGTTAGACATTATTTCCATTGTTTACCCGTTACGAATCAAATACATTAAATTCGTTACGAGTCTAATGTACTATATCCGTTTCGTGTTCCAATAGTCCAAAATGTCAAAAGTCCAACAATCTTCCATGTCAAAATATATGTTTCAAACCCGGTGTTGCAAAATCCTAAAGAAGTTCCAACCACCAATTCATCATCAAGTCAATCTTAGCGAAACTATAAATAATGTTTTATGATGAATTTGCCTCGAAACATTTAATACTCTCGTGATTTCCTTTTTTTTTTTATCCAAATCGTCGTTTACATTTTATATTATTTTTGTCAAAATATATATTAATTAACAAATCTAGAATTTGTTAACTAATATTAATATCAAGTAGTTATTATTTACTTTTTCTTTTTATTTACGTCACGAAAATATGTCACGATATATTATCCATTTCGAGTCAAATCCTCATCTCAATTCCTAGGGTCTAAACTTAATTCCCGAACCCAAGATTGACCCAATATAATCCCTTTGCCACAAGTTCGGGTCAACAAGATTCTAAATGTTTACCAAGTCTAAATTGAGTCAATCAATAATTAAGTTCACAAGTAATAACTTGGGGAAATCATGCCTACTTTATAAAGTAGGTAACTTGCCTACTTTCCTTTGCAATAGATTAAAAATATTTACAATTAAGCCCCTATAAATATATGTTCTTGATGTTTCAGTTCCTGTCCCCTCCTTTTTTAACAAAAGAAAGTAGGCAAGTTGCCTACTTTATAAAGTAGGTATGATTTCCCCACAATGGGGAAATCATGCCTACTTTATAAAGTAGGTAACTTGCCTACTTTCCTTTGCAAAAGATTAAAAATATTTACAATTAAGCCCCTATAAATATATGTTCTTGATGTTTCAGTTCCTGTCCCCTCCTTTTTTAACAAAGGAAAGTAGGCAAGTTGCCTACTTTATAAAGTAGGTATGATTTCCCCACAATGGGAAATCATTACTACTTTTATAAAGTAGGTAATGCTACTTTCCTTTGCAAAAGATTAAAAATATTTACAATTAAGCCCCTATAAATATATGTTCTTGATGTTTCAGTTCCTGTCCCCTCCTTTTTTAACAAAAGAAAGTAGGCAAGTTGCCTACTTTATAAAGTAGGCATGATTTATAAAGTAGGTAACTTGCCTACTTTCCTATGCGGTATGATTTCCCCACAATAACTTAAGCCAAACAAATGAGCAATCCCGACACTATGCCGAGACCTCAAGGTCTCGGCTTACTCACCATATGGTCAGAAACACAAAGTTAATCCAAAACAACTACGCCGAGACCAGAAACAATCAAGTCCGCATCCAAATCAACCAATAGGAAACCAACCGGACCCAAGAATACTTACCACGCCAAGACCAGAAGGTCTCGGCTGTAAACCCATGCCTCGAGGACGACGAACTAAACGGACCAAAGTTAACCTCAATCAAAACAAAACTAAAACTACATAACTACCCAAACAATTACTCTCGTGAGCTTGAAAACAAGCTCGAATCAGAACCATGTCAAGGCGTACGAGAGTCTAAGCTTTCGGCACGCGTACCAAGAGATGAACACGACACAAGAACACGATGATACCAAAACATTTACGCACGTTTTTATTAATAAAACTCATTTTCTATTCGTTTTAAAACCCACACTGACTCACACAAGAGGCGGATCGGTGTTTTATCAATATTTTTAACCCGATCTATACTTACCTCACACTCACCAAGAAAAACAAACAAAGATGACAGCGGTGGCGGGTGGTACGAGGGAATCACGGCGCATGAACTCCAAAACTCTTCACAATATGATGTTAGGGTGCGCGTGTGGTGGTGTTTGGTGATGGTGGTGGCGGCGTACGGGAGTTTGACAGCGCGTACACTTCAGATCGGTGACAAAGGAGGTGAAGTAAGGGAAGGTTTGAGGTTGTTTTGTTGTTGGTGGTGGCAGTGTAGCGGCGATGGAGGTGGTGGTGATTGGGTGGGCGGCGGCTGTGAAATGAGAGAGAGAGAAGAAGAGAGTGTAATATTAGGTTTTTGGGATGGTAAAATGAAGGGGGAGGGAATACTTATTAGTCATTTAGGCCAAAAGTGTCAAAACGCGAAAGTAAGGGTGCGGGTTTAAAACTTAAGCGCAGGGACTATATTTGAAATTTTGCAAATCTTTTAATTTATTAACTCTTGGCTCGTTTAGGCTAGTAAACATTTCCGTGAGATGTTCCAACTTGCGCCATAAATTTTTTAGAATTGTTTTTCCATTAAAAATGACTATTTATATGACCGATTTTGCATAAAACGTCATAACTAAATTAATAATCGTATATTAGGTTTAGACTCGTGCCGGAACGCGTTGCGTTCTATGTTCACGATTTGAGGTTTAGCTTAAATTTAAGTATAAAACAGATACGTAAACTTTTTTAAAATAACTTATTTTTGAGTGAGGACCATGAGAAAAAATGCGGGTTGTTATAGTCTACCCCCGTTAAAAAGAATTTTGTCCTCAAAATTCAACTGACTAAGGACCTAAGCTTGATCGGATAGTATTCACCCTTCGTTTATGTTGAACATAGAAGGCTACGGGTGTGGGTGTCAACCCAAATAGTACCGGGTGCTACTTCCCAAGTGGTACTGATCCGCTCCCAAACAGTCAAGTTTTCTCACTCACCACTTCAGGAATGGCCATGACCGTGAAAGAAACCTTAAACGGTTCAGAACGAACTCAATGAAGATCTGGGGAGTATAGTGTTTCCCCGGTCGTTATGTCCGGCGAAGCTATGCAATGGATCACCAAACGTATATAGTGATCGAGGATTTGAACGGAAAGAAGGATTTGATTTATTATAACTACAGGAAAAGGACATAAATTACAAGGGCTAAAATGTAAATTAAAGAAATTAAAAAGATAAAAAATATTAAATAAACGCTATCACTATTTTTAAAATGATGAACGTTTAAAACCTAAAACGTACGTTTAAATAAAAATTACGTAAACGTACAAAATAAAAAGTGATATCTAAGAAATAAAAGTCCTAAAAATATGAAAATGACATTTTTACAAACCTAATGATAAAAGAAAATATATAGAAAAAGAAAATCATTTTTATGACTATTAAATTAATTATTATTAATTAAAAACTAATTTTAACTAATTAATAATAACCTAAAATGAAAGAAAATATGAAATAAAGCTTGAAAATTAAAATTATGAATTGGAAAAGTCTAAAATATCAAAAGAGAATTTTCAAAACTATTTTTGTAATTTTCTGATTATTTTTCTATTTTCTAGGAATTAAAAACTATTTAAAACTAATTAAATTATCTAAAAATACAAATTTAACTAAGAAAAATCTAGAAAAATATTTTTTTGACTTTTTATATTTATCTTAACTTAAGAAAAATGAAAAATTAATTTTTTGAACCTTTTCTTAATTAATTAATTTAAAAGCTATTTAAAAGGGCTAAAATTGATTTAAATCAAGAAAAATAGCAAACAAGCTAGGAAAAATCTGAAAATTTCAGGAAAACTCTAAAATATTATGAGAAATCTAGGAAAAATGGAAAACAGTGCTTGTGTGGAGGAATAAGAAGCTGCTATGTCAAGTGCTTAGAAATAAGCACTTGAAATAAGCAAATGGACACCCAAGGCCACCCAACTGAAACAAAGGCTACACTATGCTAAAAGAACCTAAATGCAACTTATCACAACTGCTTATAACCTCTGGAATGCAAGTTGCAATGATTTGGATGAATTGAACTAATGAGCTAAAAACAGTTTTCAAGCCAACTTTGGACTAGAAAATAAGCACTGAGATAAGCTGAAAATTGAAAACCAACTATTGGAACTGGGACTAGACTTGGCTGAGACCTAGTAAACCAAAAAGGAGCCTTGGACAAGCTCTCAAGAGCTGGCTGCAAGGTCTGCAAAACCCCTGTGCAGACTCAGCTTTCACTGAGTCAATGCACAGGGCAAATAACCCATGTTCACAAGCAATTTGAAGGTTATAAAAATCACAAAAATTTATAAAAATGATAATAAGGAAATAGACCTACGAAATTTAAAACCCAAAGTTTCACTGAGATTGGCCTAGAAAAGAATCCATGAAAAATCATCTTATTTGGGCTCAAATTGGCTTTTTCCAAGTTTTGACTTTTGACATGAAAATGGAAAGTTGACTTCCATGAGTTTTGATCCAACTTTGTGAACTGAAAATGATGTTAATGGATGAAATGCAGCTAAAGCAAGCTAGTTCTATGATTTTTAAACACCAAACAAGATTTTGTTTTAATAAAAATCCAACAGTGAAGCAAGTTGAGACAGTTAAGGAGTAATTTTGACTTTCACAATTCTGATGCACAAATGAGTGACAGAAATGATACAATTGGACTTAAATGAGACTAATGGGACAAGGTTTAATCACAAACAACAATGTGAGATCAGTCAATCCCACTGATCCAAACACTACTATATAATCTGATATGCAAATTTAACAAAGCTAACTACTGATCTAGCTATGGCAGATACTCAAAATGATTCTAAGTGACTTAAATACAACTAGTTGAACATGTTTCAGCCTTCAATGATCACAGATACATACACAAGAACAATATGCAAATTTGCTTGAAAATGAAAAGTGAAACAGTTACTTACAACTGTCGGCCCAAATTGGTGTTGCAGGCTAAACCAAACCAAAAACTACTCTAACCTAATCTATTCCAACCCCAAAGCAAGCTGCATCAACCCAAATTCCAAAACCAAGCCAATTTCACCCAGTTTGACTTTTGTTGACCTTGATCCAATATTGCTTGAAATGGATGCCTAAGCTTACAAAAAGCTTTGATAAGCTTAAATAAGCTTGATTGAGCTTAAAAATAAACTTCTAAGAACTAGCTCATAAGAATTTGAAACTGAAAACTACAACAGTAAGCATTAAACTTGGAACTTAGATAAAAGACTTGGATTGATGTTCAAAACACATTACAAAGATGTTTTAGCTTAAAAGTAATACTTAGAAACTGAAATTACAACATTGGGAATTAAACTAATACATTTATTTTAAAAAGCGACATTAAAGAAAATTGTAAAACTAGCTAATTCCTTCTCCTTCTCTCTTCCTTCCTTTTTATACCCAAGCTTGACTTCTCTCTCATCTCTGAGTAGTTCCCAGCACTTTTTTGGACCTTTGGATGTCTTAAAATGATCATGGCCATTCATTGGATTTTGGCAGGAAATGGGTATTTAGCAGTTGAGGTTGAGTGAGATGAAGGGGAAGGCAATTAATGATTCTTGGAGTTGTGTGGAGGTGGGGGGAACAAGTTGAGTGGAAAGGTGAGGGAGATAGAGTGTAGCAGGGATTTGCAGAAAGCAGGTGGGGAAGAAGGATTTTTGGCGCGAGGTGTTTGTTTATTTGACTTGTGGTTGACCAGGGTAATATTAAAAGGCAGGGGGGTCAAAATGGTAAGGGTCCAAAAGGTTGGCAGGGTCCAAAAGGATTGTGACAAGGGTCCAATAGGTTGAAAGGGCTTAATAATAACAAGGACCTAATTGCAATTTAAAAATTACAAGGACCAATCCATCAATTATGCAAAGTTGTTCCAAGGGATAAAAGTGACAATCTCCAAAAGTACAAGGACCAATCTTGACATTTTCCAATTTTCCAAGGACCATTTTTGCCAATTTTGAAACTTGGAGGACCAAACTTGTAATTTTCTCAAACTTTTTATATTTTTCACCAAAGGACTAATTTTGACAAGTTATGATTTAAAAAGGACCTTTGGTGATTTTTTCTTTTGAAATTAGGACTCAGGGACTATTTCTGACAATTTTAGAAACTTGGGGGACTGAAACTGCCAATTATGCAAACTTTGCTCATTTTTCATCTGTTTTTAAACATTTTGCATCTGAAACATATAAAATGCAATTTTGGAATATTTTCAGTATTTTGATGCATTTTTGAGCATTTTTAGACGTTTTGCAGTTCAGATTTGACTAAAAATGATGAGTATTTACACACGCATCAGTACTATCAATACATCCTAACCTCTTGCAATCACACAAATGAAGCCACATAATAACCACACAGTAAGGCAAGCTTCCCGTCCTTGAGTAAAGCCATCAAAAACCTTAAGCAAATTATTAGGTAGCTTAAGTTGAGCCTCAACTTGAATTTATGCTTAAACCCATAACTCATCAAACAAGAACTGTCATGAGGTTAAGCTATGCAACAAGTTGAGCCTGCCCTTAAGCTACGTAACAACTTGAATTCCAACTTAATTTCGCAACCCAATCAAACAAGAACAGCCTTGAAATTAAGTTAAGAAACTCAACGCTTTCGGTGAATTGGCTCAATTTTGGGATCACTTTACAAATAAACAAATCAGTAGGTATATAAAGCTTAGATTCGCATAGGTTAAGGAGATTCAATTAAGGGGGATGTGTATTCTTGCTTCCTTCAATTCAATAGTGCGTGCCCTAAGTACATCTACTAAAATCGGATAGCATGCCTACTCTGATCATCTGTCTAGAAATGGTAAGTCGTACTCAAACCTAATTATGTTCCCAATGTATCCTATAGGGCCTGCCAAAAATAGCGGTGTGAACCGTCCGTCATGATCCGAAGCAATAGACACGGGCACTCCTCTTATGCGTCACTCTTAATTGGATATCCTTGAATACTACGAAAGCATTGATCAACCAAAGGACTTAACATGTAAACTCGAAGTGCTCGCATATAGTTCTGAACGCGGCCATAGGGTTGTCGATCTCGTGTACTCTTAACTGAGGATATTCGGATCGGGAATCTTTCTTCGAGAAGTATCGCACATTACGTAATTGGTGCCGTTTCGAGAATTAAGTCTACGTGAAGCTCAATTCGTCAAGGAGGGATAAATCATGTTAGGTCTTTATGAAGCACTTCTGGGAAGTCTCAAGCACGCGAGGTATCTTTGGGTTTCTGATCGTTCTACTAGGCGCAATGATATTGGGTATTCAACAGTAACTATCGAGGGATTAGGTTTTATGAGATGCCTCGTCCATTTTTTTTAGCCAAAAATTTTCAAAAATTTTAAGCTAAGTGGCAACTTTAAACTTAATTTTCACATCTCATCAAACAAGAACTGACATGAAAATTAAGTTAAAAGTTGCTAAAAAGTTTTTTTTTTTTTTGGAAAAGAAAATTTTTATAAAGTTTGAGGTTGCTAAAAAATGAACGAATGATATCTCAGCTCCCAAGAATCTTGCTACCAGATGGTGGAAATTCGAGGCATCTTATTGGTCTCTACACTATGGTCATACACTATATCTATTCCATGGCTAAGGCATCAGACACTAGGTTTCAAACTTAATAGAAGCATGAATTCGGTAGAAACAAATCTATAATCGACGTCAGATTCAAACAGTATGGTAGCTTAATGATCGTTTAAGGAGGACATACCCGGCACGGTATTCGGGTCCTGCCGTCCTTCGTCAGCGTTCATCACAAATGCTTGTCCACGAGCTGGGTTGCCATTGCTTCCATGGTTCGAGTTTGTTCCATTTGTCACTAAGGCTTGATTCGGGTTACTCTGCACCTGTCCCTGTGCCCTATTCAGATTAGGACACGTGTTTCGGAAATGACCCGGGCTCCCACACTCATAACAGGTCCTTGGGTAAAATGGCGTTGATTGGAGTCACCTGCATAGCCACTGCTCGACAATCCTTCGCAATATGACCAGGGCGGTTGCGGTTAACACACACGACAAGGCGTGGTCTCTGGATGATGGTAGTCACATTTGACACACTGTGGGTGAGGTCCTGCATATCCCTTTCTTCCCGAGTTTGTTGCAACAAATCCTTTTCCCCATTTCATCTTCTTAGTGTTACTATTTGCACCTTCTTGCTTACTTGGCTCACTCACGGCCTTCCTCTTGTCACCACTCTCGGATAATGACCCATTCCTAATCATCTCATCTGTTAAGATTGCAGATTTCAGTATTGCACTTTGAATAGCAGCAGGCTCACTCGCTTTCACCATCCCGCGAATCTTAGGAACCAAACCATAGATGTACCTTTCAATTCACTTGGATTCAAGAGTGACCATGTGAGGTACTAGTTTAGCAAGCTCGTGAAATCGATCTGTATATGCCACGTGACTAGCTCCTACCATAGTGTGGTTGTAGAACTCATGCTCGATCTTCTGCATTTCATTATTTGGGCAGTATTCCTCTTCAGCAACGCCTTAAAATCATCCCAAGTCATGCCTATGGCAGCTTCTCTTCCTCTGGCTTGGATTTGTGTGTTCCACCAGGTCAATGCTTTTCCAGCCAACGAACATGCAGCATACTTTACCTCCTGGTGATTCGCACACTCACTTATGTCAATCACTGACTCCATCTTCTCAACCCATCGAGTATAAGATAACACTCCTCCGTTACCATCGAACTCCATTGGTTTGCAAGCCGTGAATTCCTTGTACGAGCATCCTCTAATAGTGTTGTTGTTATTTCCATTACCGTCGTTGCCATTGGTGTTATCATTCTCCATATTGTCGTTCCTACTACCGTCATTCCTGGGGTTGCTGATGTGGTCACCTACCTGAGCAATGATAGTGGGAAGTAAGTTCTGCAGCTGCTGAGCGATGATCGTGGAAAGGTCGGGATTCGCGTCGTTGTTGTTGTCGTTCCCAGATCCACGACCTCCTCCCCTACCTCCCCGTCCATCAGTCCTTCCACCCCTCTGGGCTGGAACACCTCGGTTAACTCGTGCCGATCTTCTTGGAGGCCTGATTCTACATGGAAGGACATTGATGAACGTTAGATAGGAGATAGGTGGGCTTGGTCGGAAAACACGTCGTAAGCCTAGGCTCACTACCTATTCGACAATCCATGAATTGGATAAGTCCATGTCGCATCCTGTTATTGTAAAAATGTTGGCCAGGCGTTTTTGGAATAGCACCATGCCACATTTTCCTATCATCATCACTTCACGCCATCTAGCCTATATTCCATCCTTGAGTCAATCCCCCAAATCCATTAAGTTAATTAACAACTTGCACCCATATAAATTTCGCAACCCAATCAAACAAGAACAGTTTTGAAATTTAGGTGCAACTTGTTTAAGAAACTTAAAGGGTTTGAAAACAAATTGACTCAATTCAGGAGGAAAGGTTTCCTAAGGTCTAATACTAGGCACTAATACATATAAGGCAAATAAACACATAATCACACACGTAGGTCCTATTATGCCAACTATATAAAGGTTCCTAGGTTATAGTCTAGGTTAAACCACCTAATTCTCTATAACCTGGGCTCTGATACCAATGCACACCCCAAAATGGCTAAATGAAAAGGCATTACAGGGTATGACTTCATGATCAAGAACACAAGGTGTCTAAATAGAAAAAATACTAAAATGCATAACATACGATAGATAATAGTCGCAAACTTCCACAACCGGGATAAGTACAAAATCTAGAATCCAAACATAAGTCTCAAAGTCAAACTACTTCATAAGGAACAGTAAAACTGCAACTCCTTGAGATACACCCCTGGAGGGTCTTGT
The DNA here is from genome assembly GCA_910596185.1 of Chrysanthemum makinoi. Taxonomy (NCBI): domain Eukaryota; kingdom Viridiplantae; phylum Streptophyta; class Magnoliopsida; order Asterales; family Asteraceae; genus Chrysanthemum; species Chrysanthemum makinoi. The sequence continues at coordinate 81,238,119 of OU343216.1, forward strand.
CTTAAGTCTTGCTAAGTCAGGCCAATGCTCAACCTTCTAGACAACTTTAATAACACCTGAAAATGGATACTCGAAAACGTTAACATAAAGTTGGTGAGCTCGTAGGTTTAAGAGTTAAACCACGAAGCTGTGAGTAATTTAGAGTAGGACAATAATGAGCATGATATACAAATATAAGCACTAACTGAAACCACATTGCATGCAACAACTGAACCTCACAAAATGTCACGTGTACACGATTTCCAATAATCCCGATAGTACTATCAATGCTTCGGCTCCAAACGGAGTTAAACAGTTGCGCACAAATGAACACACAGCAAGATCACACAGAAAGCACATATTGCAATCAAACGCACATAATTGTCCGAAAACACAAAAATAGTAGATCACAGCATAAAACAATTTAAAATATAATTTGAGTACCATTTTCCCCCAAGGAAAAATATTAGAAAAAAGGGGCTACGAAAACTCACCTTAGTCAAGCAATGCACAACACAACAAATCAAGAGTAGTATAACACAACGGCAACTAAAACGTCACAGCACAACGGACTCGGCACGACCTAATAATATAAAGACTTGTCACAAAATATATCCATAAAAGAAATCAGATGCGCAAGAGTTTTCAAAAGTTAACCATTTCCATTCCCAAAATCAATTATTTCCATTTCCAAAAATAACCAATTGTATTTCCAAAAACAATCTTGTTTTAGCCCTTATACGAGAGTTTGGTATCATCATTTGTGTAACGGAAGAGGACACTGACACAAGAGTACACACGCCAAAAAGGAAACAAACCTTGGAGTCGACTCGAAGAATAAGACGAGAAGTCAAAAGAGATGACGAATAACAAATGAAAAACACACAAAATGGATAAAAGAGTTGGTGGTCGTTGGTATTTTCCCATAATCCCAATTATTTGTATGAAATATATTCATTTTATGATTTGAAGTAAGTTTGGACTTTCTTTTGAAAGAACCTTAAATTTATAAATTTCACAAAATTTCGTTATAATTCATTCGTTCATTGAACATTTCCGAGTCAAATGACTTTATTAAAATTTAATTTCCAAAGTTGTTTAGACAACAAATGTTATAGATATTATTGTTCGTTAGACATTATTTCCATTGTTTACCCGTTACGAATCAAATACATTAAATTCGTTACGAGTCTAATGTACTATATCCGTTTCGTGTTCCAATAGTCCAAAATGTCTAAAGTCTAACAATCTTCCATGTCAAAATATATGTTTCAAGCCCGGTGTTGCAAAATCCCAAAGAAGTTCCAACCACCAATCCATCATCAAGTCAATCTTAGCGAAACTACAAATAATGTTTTATGATGAATTTGCCTCAAAACATTTAATACTCTCGTGATTTCCTTTTTTTTTATCCAAATCGTCGTTTACATTTTATATTATTTTTGTCAAAACATATATTAATTAACAAATCTAGAATTTGTTAACTAATATTAATATCAAGTAGTTATTATTTACTTTTTCTTTTTATTTACGTCACGAAAATATGTCACGATATATTATCCATTTCGAGTCAAATCCTCATTTCAATTCCTCGGGTCTAAACTTAATTCCCGAACCCAAGATGGACCCAATATAATCCCTTTGCCACAAGTTCGGGTCAACAAGATTCTAAATGTTTACCAAGTCTAAATCGAGTCAATCAATAATTAAGTTCACAAGTAATAACTTAAGCCAAACAAATGAGCAATCCCGACACTATGCCGAGACCTCATGGTCTCGACTCACTCAACATATGGTCAGAACACAAAGTTAATCCAAAACAACTACGCCGAGACTAGAAACAATCAAGTCCGCATCCAAATCAACCAATAGGAAACCAACCAGACCCAAGAAACTTACCACGCCAAGACCAGAAGGTATCGGCTGTAAACCCATGCCTCGAGGACGACTAACTAAACAGACCAAAGTTAACCTCAATCAAAACAAAACTAAAACTACATAACTACCCAAACAATTACTCTCGTGAGCTTGAAAACAAGCTCGAATCATAACCATGTCGAGGCGTACAAGAGTCTAAGCTTTCGGCACGCATACCAAGAGATGAACACGACACAAGAACTCGATGATACCAAAACATGTATGCACATTTTTATTAATAAAACTCATTTTCTATTCGTTTTAAAACCCACACTGACTTACACAAGAGGCGGATCGGTGTTTTTATCAATATTTTTAACCCGATCTATACTTACCTCACACTCACCAAGAAAAACAAACAAAGATGACAGCGGTGGCGCGTGGTACGAGGGTATCACGGCGCGTGAACTCCAAAACTCTTCATAATATGATGTTAGGGTGCGCGTGTGGTGGTGTTTGGTGATGGTGGTGGCGGCGTACGGGAGTTTGACAGCGCGTACACTTCAGATCGGTGACAAAGGAGGTGAAATAAGGGAAGGTTTGAGGTTGTTTTGTTGTTGGTGGTGGCAGTGTAGCGGCGATGGAGGTGGTGGTGATTGGGTGTGTGAAATGAGAGAGAGAGAGAAGAAGAGAGTGTAATATTAGGTTTTTGGGATGGTAAAATGAAGGGGGAGGGAATACTTATTAGTCATTTGGGCCAAAAGTGTCAAAACGCGAAAGTAAGGGTGCGGGTTTAAAACTTAAGCGCAGGGACTATATTTGAAATTTTGCAAATCTTTTAATTTATTAACTCTCGGCTCGTTCAGGCTAGTAAACATTTTCGTGAGATGTTCCAACTTGTGCCATAATTTTTTTAGAATTGTTTTTCCACTAAAAATGACTATTTACATGACCGATTTTGCATAAAACGTCATAACTAAATTAATAATCGTATATTAGGTTTTGTTGATCCCAGTTGAGCAAACGATCTAATATAGAAACTGACTTTAAACAAGAACTTATTAAGTATCACGCGGAATTTAATACTTAATCTTAAGAAGAAGAACAATGAACATTCAACACCTCAATATTATTATTATTACGAATACTCTAACCAGTATTAGGGTTTTTACAACCTTGAAGTGTATCGACCTTAGATATAAAACATACGTATATCTAATCTACCCTAGGACCTCCTTTTATAGGCTAAGGAGTCCTTTACATAATACAATACGTAACCTACAAGATAAATATCTTTTCCATATTTATCTAATACATAATACTAAACCAACTATACAAGACTAGCAGTGGTTTCATTACATTATCAGTGGTTACACAAAACTACTAGCCGCAGTTTGTCTTCATCCGTGGTTCCATTCTTCTGTCCGTGGTTATATCAACTCTGTCCGTAGTTCCAGTACTTTGAATAATTCTTGATTCAAGGAACCAAAAACCCAACAATCCTCCCTAAACTTGATACATTCAAACAGAATTCTCAAGTTTCCTTTAAGCTCAAAACATCTGAATTTGAGGATGTAGCCAAACACTTACTAGATTTAAGAATGTTCTCATACTTCAGCAACAAATTGTAAGCTTGACCATCATAGGGTAACAATATCTTGATAATACCGGGCTTCATCATCGAGCAATAATTCACGGATACTTATTCAGTTGAGGATAATCACCTTCTACAAGCATATGAATAACTTCTCCGAAGCGGTTAAAACATGAACTCCACAAGATTGATATAAAACCATCTTGTAACATGACCATTGTAGAGTCCTTTCCATTCAGGTTCATCATGAGTAGGTTCAAATAAAATCTTCAAATGATGATAAACCAACCTCTCATGATAATCATTTGGATGTTCTTCACCAAACTTATTCTTATAAAGTATCCAAAGATTCATCAAATCATCTCTATCACAATACTGAAGCATCTGTGAAAATTTATTATACTCATAAACTTCATTGTTGAGTCTTTGAATTTTCCAACATCCTTCACTTCCATTAAGCTCAAACTCATAAGAAATAATTTGATTACCATCTTTAACTAATTTCAATCTTTTAGAATCAGATGTCTCATGAACCTCAGATTTTCTCTTTTGTGTACTTTGAATCCACTCCTTTTCTTTTGAATTCGGGACGAAATCATCATTATTAGTCTTCATACATCTCAGATAAATCTCATGAATTCTTTCAAATGAACACTTACAAAGATTATCAGAAATATGTATTCCTCGAATTCTTAATAATCTTCATCAATACATTCCTCATCTGTGCAATGGTAGGAGGTTTCTTTCTTATAACTTGTTTCCTTTCTTTACTGATCTTCCTTGCCCATTCACCCAAGAGTCTAGCTCTTTCCTCATCATCTAACAATGCCCATTCTTGTGCGGATATACTCATCATTTATTTGTTGAGAAGCTTGAAGATAGTTTTGTGATTCATACCATGTAGCTAACCATTTCTGACTAGCTTCCTCTTCTTCTTGTATCCTTTTCTCTAAAGTGCTTGTTCTTCGACTAACATCTTTCTTACATACTCTTCATCATAAGCAACTTGTTCTGCTTTACTTTTAAATTTCAATTCGGAGTTTACGCAACTCCTTTACCTTTTCCAACAACTGATTGATTTACCTTCTTTCTTAAAGGTTCACCAATAACTAAACTTTTGCTTTTAGGTTTGTTTGCATTAGATTTAATAGATGAAACAGGTGCAATGATGGATGTGCAACTAGCTGAGGTTTTACTTAGATTAACCAATGTACTTTCAGCTTCTTTTTCAACTTCTTTAGTTTTAGGTGGTGATACAAAGATGGTTGTAACAATGGTGGAAGTAGTTAGAACAGCAGTGGGTACAATAGCCATTTCTGAAACTGCAGCAGTGGTTTCAAGAAAACTACCCATGGTTGCAGACACACTAGCAGTGGTTGTGTTCTGCATCACTTCATCTTCTACCATAGTCTTCAAATTTTCAAGAACAAACCTCATTCCCAGCTTTATCGGATACCAAAATTCTTGATCTCCACTATCAACATTTTCTTCCATAGGTACATCTGACTGGCCTCCCCAATTCATGCCATCACTCCTTCCCTGTTTGGATACATTCTCCACATTCAGAGCTGGAGAGGAGTCCACCTTCTTTTTCTTTCTCCTTAGTTGCCTTAAAGTAGCAACCACAGGCCTTCTCATCTTTTCCAAAACCAATACCAGCTGTGATCTTTTAATATCTTTCCTTGAAATACAACAAACTCCTCAAGACTGGATCTGTATCCTCCAATTTGGTACATTTAGCCGTCAATTCATTTAATCATTCAAGAATATCCTCCCCACTTGTGTTACCCTGGTCGATAGGTGGTTCATTAGAAAAGTCATCATGTACTAACTCAGGATCCGTCAATTCAGTTTCATGTTCCAATCTATCCTCATCATTTCGGATTTTGTGTTAAGCTGCTCCGAGAAGTGAATCCTTGGATAAAGTAAACATAGCACCATACCTTGCACGATCATCTATGCACCCTTTAGTAGCCGTTGGCTAGGGATTCCTCCAACTGTGTTAAGTTCCAAGGAACTCTCCACATTAGGAGTTGCCAAAGGTTGGGGCTTAATTATGTTGCCACTATCCTGATCAGCATCTAAGCATGAATCAGTAGTGGAAGCCCTTCCAATCATCTCACCTCCACGCCATGTGACAGCCTCATGAACAACACCACTAACACCCGGCTGAGGTAGCTTGGTGCCCTTCTCTCCTAGTCCATACAATTGGTTTAACGATGGTTTGGGTTTGACTAGAAGTAGGTTGAGTTGCACTAATAGTGGTTGCAAGTGTACTACCAGTGGTTTGAGGTGCACTAGCGGGGGTTGATTGTACTAACAGTGGGTTCAGTGACTAGAGATTGAGATGCAAGACCTTCATCAAACTCGGGATCGGCAAAGCAAGCATATGTGGAAATAAAGGAACATCCCTAATTTGTAAATTTTGTGGCTGATTCCTCATATGTGCAAAGACCTTAGGAAGCATATGATGTACTTCATACTCCCTAGAATGCTCAACAGGTTCCTCTATTTGACTTTCCACAATCATTTGAACAAACCTAGGATATAAATAGTATTTACTCTTCTTCCTAATGTTTTGTACTAGACCCTCATAAATCATCCTAGACCAATTAAACTTCCTTCCATCAGACAAACAAATAATAGCAGTAGAAATTTTGGAAGGAAAATCATTAAACCCTGTGGTCTTATTACTCATACACATCAACAAGGTGTGAATCAAAAACTTCCATTATGGTGAAAACAAACTCTTAAAAAATTGTACCTTAACACCCCTGTGTGTATAGCCTAATCGTTCTAAACCGGCAACAATCTCAAAGATCTCAAAGATTATCAATACTATCAGCATTATCAAATTTTAAAACCTCTCTAATGATCTCCTCAATGAATTGAAATAGCATTCCCATCCACAAGGTGCTAAACACTTCTATTCCATCAGCCTCTTCAAGTTTAGCATTCCTCCGAAATGATGTATGTAGGCTTGAAGAATGGTTGGAGTAAAATGCTGGTTAAGGCATAGTAAATAGAACTGTGAAGAAGGAAATCAATCATTTGATGAAAACCTTCAGATCTAGCATTCTTGACAAGATTAGCAGCAAGGTTATGTGTGGTGGCATCTTGGGTCGCCATTGTTTTTGATGATGGGTAAGATGTGGGTTATGTGAATTATGCAAAGGAAAGTGATTAGGGTTAATGTAGAGCGCCAATTTGAAGTGATTAGAAGACCAATTGAATGATCCATCCGTGATTTTGGGGAGATAAATATACTTTTGACAAAGTTACCAAACAGCCCCTGTAGTATCCAAAATAAGCAGCATTCTATCAGAGGTTTCAGAACTGCTGTCCGCGGTTTGAATCACACTATCAGTGGATACATGTGCCACTCCAAGCAGTTGACCAAGAGATATCTCACAAAGAGATACGGCAAGCAAATCTGTGTCAAAACAAAGGATATCTCACAAAAAGATGAAGGATTCTCACAATATATATATATATATATATATATATATATATATATATATATATATATATATATTTTAACAAACACTAGCAACTAAAGTCAAGCATAAGCTCCAATGTACACAAATCCTTCATACGCAAGACACAAACAAGAACCAACCACAGAGAAGAGAGTTATCAAGGTGGTTAGAAAAATGTAGAAGTGGTTCAGAGAGACCTATCGTGGTTAGCCAAAATGAGAGAACTAATTCCGGATGGCAACTTCCAAGACATAGTCAAAGTCAAACCACCTTATTAACTTCTCAACCACATTTAACATCCCTCATTAACTTACATAAGCCTATCTGCGCTTATAAAAGAAACCCAATCTCGGTTACCACACACAACAATTAAAACCAAAACCCTAATTCCACAAAAATCCACAATCAAGCACCATGTGGAATCCCAGTTGGAATAAACCAGAGGTCATCGATCTAAAATCCTCCTCCTCCTACTCATCATCATCATCATCAAGTGATGATTCAAACCCATGCGCTTGTATATCTTCCTCCACTTTGAACCAAGACCAAGAAAATCCCCTTTTCTTCCATCATCTGAAGACGATAGTGTGGTTGATCCTAGTGAGTCATCAAGAGGATCAGATGACTCCACTGATCGTTTGGAGCCAACCTTCAATAGGTTGGTTCAAGAGGAAGCAGAAAAAGCAAAACCTTCATCCTCTCATCCTCAACCAAGGCCACGAGCCAAAAATCCACCACTTCCAAAGAACAGAGAGGTGGTTCTTGGTCTTTCTGCACCAGGTTTTGGTGCTTCATCTCATATCGTAAAGGGGAAGGGTAAAAGGAAGATGGAGTGATGCTTTATGGTGGAACGAGGAGATGGGTCAACAGAAGTCTTCTCATATCACAAACCCATCTAACGTATTCATCTTCATCATCTTCGTTTTCATCAATACATCCTTCCCATTTTGATCCTTAGCTCGTGCGTCTTGGTCATGCATATCATGGTCATGCATATCCAGCAGTTGGAATAGAAGATATGAGCTAGGATAAGTTTAGGAACTCTTGTATAGAACTGGTATTGTAGTAGCATATGAAGTTAATTGTAAAGTACAGTAAGCGCTTCTTGAATGAATGAACAATTTAACTTCATTACTTCTTTTTGCTTCGTAATTAACTTTCTTTTATCTCACGCAAAATGGTTAGTGGAAACACAGAGCAACAACTTGAGTGGTTTGAACAAAATTATCGTTGGTTAGAAACAAAAATAGCAATACTAAGATCACATAATAACAGTCCAAGTCTTATACAAACTTTTACAAAACAAGTTGAGATTTAGAGATTAATCATTCCAATACTAACAACAAGGTATTGAAACCTCCCCACATCAAAAGCTTTAGTGAGAAGATCGGCAACATTGAAATCAGTATGGATTTTTACCATTTGAATCAGTCTTTTCTCATTACAATCTCTAATAAAATGATGCCTTATCTCAATATGTTTAGTTCTAGAATGTAAAACAAGATTTTTAATGATGCAAATTGTATTGTTATTATCAATGTAAATCTTAGTATGCATAAAATTGTACCCAAAATCCAGCAATTGATTCTGAATCCAAAGAACTTTACCACAACAACTAGCGCAGCCTGCCACATATTCTAGGTTGTAGAATTTGCCACAATAGTTTGCTTTTACACTGCCATGAAATAAGTCTGCTTCCCAAAAACTGACATCCTCCAGTTGTAGACTTCCTATCCAAACTAGCACAAGCATAGTCACTATCTGTGTAGGCCACCAAATCAAAAGGAGAATCCTTAGAGTACCAAAGGCCCTGTTTAGGATGACCTTTAAGGTATCTAAATATTCTCTTAACAGCATTCATGTGTGATGTATTGGGTGTGACTTGAAATCTTGCACACACATATACTGAGAACATAATATCGGCCTAGATCGATGAGATACATCAAAGATCAATCATGGACCTGTACAACCGATCAACTTTGGGACTTCCATCATCCGGTAGCAGTGGTTTCGAGTCTCCATAGGTGTACTAGCACTCTTCACATCACGAAATCCAAACTTTTTCAAAACATCTGCTACATACTTGTCTTGACTAATAAAAATACCATCAGTCCTTTGTTGAACCTGCAGCCCCAAAAAGAAAGTGAGTTCTCCCATAGAACTCATCTGAAACTTATCATGCATAAGCTTCTCAAAATCTTTGCATAGCTCCTTATTGGTTGAGCCAAAGATGATGTCATCTACATAAACCTGAACCAGTAATATATCATCCTTGTGGTTCCTAATGAACAAAGTCTTATCAATCAACCCTCTTTTGTAGTCATTGTCCATTAAATAAGTAGACAGGCACTCATACCATGCCCTTGGAGCTTGATGCAACCCATACATAGCCTTTCTCACCCTGTAAACCTTGTCAGGATGATCAGGATCTTCAAAACCAGGAGGTTGACAAACATACACCTCCTCATCAATTTTGCCATACAAAAATGCACTTTTAACATCCATCTGGTACACAACAAAATTCTTGAATGAAGCATAAGCTAAAACCAATCTAATAGCCTCAATTCTTGCAACTGGAGCAAACACTTCATCATAATCCAAGCCTTCGGTTTGCTGTGTATCCTTGAGCAACCAACCTTGACTTGTTCCTCACAACAATACCTCTTTCATCCCTTTTGTTTCTGAACACCTATTTTGTCCCAATTGCCCTGTTACCATTTGAAAGATCAACCAATGTCCAAACCTCTTGAAGCTTGAACTGAAGAAGCTCCTCTTGCATTGATTCTACCCAACCTTCTTCAGATAATGCTTCTTCAACTCTCTTGGGCTCCTTTTGAGATAGAAAACATGCAAACAAGCAATTTTGCAGATCTTTATGACTATATCTTTTGTGAAGTGATCTTGCAAAGAAACCTTGTTCAGGAAAGGTTGTATTCTGAACCTTACTTCTTGTTTGAACAGGGGTGTTCAAATTTCCAAGTATTTGTTCCTTAGGATGAATCTTATGAATCCTTGTTGTGGTAACAGGACTTTCATGAATGACATGTTCCAAATTAGTAAAATCAGCATTGAAGAAATCATCCATGTCTTCATCATCAGTAGGAGTATCAATTTCAATCAAAGCATGCATATTAGGATCATGTGGATACTCCTCTTCACCAAATAATGGCTTTGCAGTTGGTCCAAAGAAAGTACTATCATCAGTACTTACAACCGTGGTTTCACTTGTACTTGGATTGGTAGAAGTTGGCTTAGCAGTGCTTTCATTATATCTATCTGTGCTTTCATTTGGCTTAGCAGTGCTTTCAGAATGCCTTTTCTTCTTTTCAATTTCTTCTACCGACACTGAGTTATCTTTCAACAACTCATCGTTATCTTGTTGATGATCAACATTGCCTCCGATTATTCAATACATTATCATCATGGGACCTTGCTTATCAATGATGGGTGAGGCAGAACTAGCTTTCCACTTTTCAAACAAATAGAACTCTTGAGGAGAATCAACTTCCTTAGAAATTGCTTTTGCATCAGAATCCTTTTAGTACTGCATCAACATTAGTGGAAGTTCCTGCAATGATAGGCTCATAATTCATAGATTTGGTTAGAATATCAATGTTAAACGTACCAATCTGGTCCTTTGGTTTCAACACTAGAGTCTTTCATTAAATTGAACATGTAGGTTCTCTTCAACAATTCTAGTCCTTCTATTGTATACTCTAAAGGCTTTACTATTAGAAGAATAGCCTAAAAAGTATCCATCATCAACTTTTTCTTGAAACTTGCCTAGGTAGTCTATGGTATTCAAGATAGTAACAGGACACCTAAAAGGTTTTAGGAATGCAATCATTGGCTTCCTATCATGTAACTGACTCATAGGGGTCTTGTTAAGAGGCTTCACTACCTTACTTCTATTCGCACATAACATGCGGTGCCTACACTTTAGCCCAAAAGGTAGTTGGTAACTTAGACTCTGACAACATTTTCCTAGCAGCCTCAATTAGTGTCCTATTTTTCCTTTCAGCTACACCATTTTGTTGTGGTGTTCTAGCAACACTAAACTGTCTTTCTATACCCTTAACTACACAAAACTGATTCATCACATCATTCTTAAACTCGGTTCCATTATCACATCTGATTATCTTTACCTTATGATTTACTAGATTTTCTATCTTAGTAATGAAACTCTTGAGAATCTCACTAGTCTCACTCTTAGTAGCCAAAAAGTATACCCAAGAAAATCTACTATAATCATCAGTGATAACTAGGAAATCGCTTATGGTTCAAACTTTTAACAAAGGTAGGTCCAAATAAGTCCATATGAAGCATAAACAGTGGTTGTGTAATGGTGTTGGCAGTTTGGTCTTACAAGAAGCTCTATGTTGTTTTCCTTTTTGACAAGCCACACACAGTTCCTTACACTCAAAAACCTTAGAAGGTAACCCTCTCACTAAGTAGCCTTTGACCAGTTTATTGATTGTTTTGTAATTGAGGTGACCTAACCTTCTATGCCATAACTTAGACTCATCCACAGATGCTTTAGCAAACAAGCAGGTTAAGGACCTATTAGGAATTACATCTTTAAGATCAAAACAATATATATTTTCCTTCCTAGGTACCCTTAGTTGTATATACTTCTCATCGGCATCTTAAATTGGTGACAACAACACACACCTCAGTTTCACCAAAAGTACCAAGTTTTTCTTATCACACATTTGAGAAACACTGAATAAATTATACTTAAGTCACATGTACCGGATAGACCTTTTCAAAGTCTAAATTGCTCGTGTCACACCCCCAAATTACCTGTTTTGCAGTGGAATGGAATTCACGGGGTTGACTGTCATAGCATCACAATCACAGTTATATTGAACGACCTAAAGTGCCGTTTGGATAATACATCGTTTGATTTAACAAAATAATCAGAGTTTACAAAGTATAGGTCCCAAATGAAAATCAACATGTGCGGAAAAAAAGTTTGGTACAAGTCAAACGATGTTTTTAAAGTGTATAAATCCCTGTGAGACACGTCATCATGGCGACTCTATGATATGTCACATGCAAGCCATGAAGTGAATGCTTTAGTTACACGAAAATACATTGCTAAAAGTTTCAACACAATGGTTGAGTGAGTTCATAGAGTTTAGGTAAATGTTTTATCGACTACCACCAGTATAAATTATGTATGACAAATATGTCACAAAAATGTTACAATTGCTATAAGTCCATGACACCGAAACTAGAATGATCATGATGTTCGCCCCAACAGAGTGTTTGCCAAACAACTCAAATAATGATATTAAATGAAATGCATCCGTTTAACCAGTTGGAATCCACCAACCGGATGGAGGAGTCACCCTCGATAGATCTATCCACTCACCCTCGCTTCTATGAAATTAACGGTTCATGTTATATAATGGGGACATTCAATTGGCATGAGGTAACTTAAGCAATGTAATGAATTTGATATACTTGGTAAAGTAATAAAAATGATGTGCAATGTATTCTCCCCCGTAGGTTTGAAATAAAGTAAAACTTGAATAAATCGGGGCTATGAAAACTCACCTGTTGCAATGATAATAATGATGATATAATGCAATCTTGAAATGAGGCTAACCTCGACCGTGACCTATTATGAATGATATGTTCTAATGTAAATCATGAAACAATGTCGTGCATGCAAATCCACATGTAATCTATACCACTTGTGCGCTTTTGAAAATAGAATTTATCGTCGAAATATATGTTTATGACATCTCGTCATGTTATAAAATACTTTCCAAGTATTTACGTTGAAATGATATCCTACGATAATCATTTAGTGACTTATTGTGAAATTATAACTTTTAATTAAGTAAAATAGTGTCGTTGAAATTTTCATGAAAGTGACTAAACGGCCTTGAAAAGCTAGTCGTAAAATGGTGCACGTCGAGCGTTAGGAAACGAAATCAACGGTTTTGGGAAGCTTGTATCATTATCTCAAAGTTTTAGCATTTAAGTTTTCATCCTAGAGGTCTCGATCATGGAGAAAAGTATAGGTGAAGTATGGTACTTGTACCCAAAATATTGTTTAAGGATGGTTTTCGGCAAAGTTTAAGTGACCGTATTTTATTCATTACAACTCCGCTTGACGAACGGTTGAACATTTTGGAAAATATGCTTGGCGAACTTACTTTTACTAGTAGACATCACTTTATAAAAAGTTCTACATCAATGTTAAAAAGGACCTTCAACATGGTCACTTGTTGCGTAATACTTGTCTAATAGAAATATAATAGTTTTCTTATATAATAAAGTTACGGCAACTTGTTTAAAATGTGAATAACTTAGTCGTTATAAGTCCGTTTTCTACGCTCTTTATATCCACGGAATCGTGATAACATATACTAATATATTTTTGATAAGTCGACACATTTAACAATGCTTAAGACTCATTTTTGACTCGTAAAAAGTCGAGACAGCATGCTGAATTTTTTGAAACAAATAGTTTTAGATGCGTCAAACTTCAAAAATTCATAACTTCTTCGTTATAGCTCCGTTTTAACCCATTCAAGCGGCCGCGTTTTCGTTTTAAAGTATATTTTCCAAATATCTAGCCCAAAATATTTTGCTTATTGTCGAAAATTCCAGAATTTCAAAATATGATCAGACCTCTAAATAAAGTTGTCGAAATGAGTTTTTCTCGCGCAAAACCTATTCTAACCAATTCAAAACAACTCCGAAGCTATTCTAATCCTACCATACACCCTCTTAGGGTGTCATGGGTTCCTAGACATCACCAAAAGTGATATGTTTCAAGGGATAATTTATAGGATGATCATGTTTCAATATAAGTAATAAAAACATTAAAAGTGGTATAAATTCACATGTAACTTGCATGTTTTTTTGCAAAAATGATGAAATAACATAAAAATGAATATGAAAGAGTAATAAAAATAATGAAATGCTTACTTGAATGAATTAAGAGTTTTTAGATGATAGAAAACTTAGTTGATCTTCAAGGTTTAATCCTAAACCTTAACTAGAACACAAAATGGATCTTGTAAACACTTGATCTTCGAAAAATAATGGACTTCTTCTTGTTTTCAAGCCTTGGCCGGCCATGGAAGTGGAAAGGAAAGAGTTTCATTTTATTTTACACTTTACAAATGTGTATGTAGGTGTTTTAGATTTTTAGCACTCTTGTATATTGCAAGTACTTATCCCATTTTGTGTAGGTGTCAAAAATAGTTAAGATATTTTATCTAAAGTGTGATGACTAGGGGGAGGGGTGACCGGCCATATAAAAAAAATGGGAAAGAGTTGGATAAAATTTTGATAGTTAAATGTATTAAAAGTTAAGTATAATGTGTATTTTTGCACATGTAATTAATTATTTAGCGTAGCGTTAGCTAGAAATTGATTTTAACGGAACCAAATAAAGTATATTGAAGTCATAAAAGTTATAAAAATGCATTTCTTACAAGAATTAAGTGAATAAATATTTATCGAGTTGATTTTACGAAAACCGTCGTAATTATATAAATATAACAATTTATATACAAAATAAATTGAAAACATCGGGTAAACTAATATTACAATTTTTATAGTCTTAAAATGAGTATAAAAATATATAATGATTATTTTTGGAAGTGTCGGATCAATATTCAAAATAAATGTTTGCTGATAGCGTTTATTTAATAGAAATTATACGATTAATGTAAAATGCAAAATAATGCATGAACTAACATGATGATAATGATGTGATGACATGTAGACTAAACCTAGTCTATATGAAATGTCCTTGATGATTGTTCATGAATTCGCAGCTAAACCATTAAGGTTACGCGAATTTGATACTCGTAAACCTAGTTTACGATAAACGATGAAATAGTGAAGCATGAATAGTGATTTTCTCTGGGAATGAATAGTGTTTCGTGAATAGTAAATTTTGAAATACATTCTCAGAATATTACTTCGACTTCGAAAACGGTGAATAGTAAAATTTTGAATAGTAACCGGTGAATAGTAAATTCCCGAGATAAATAGTGAAATTTTCAAATTTTGTAAAATGATCTGAAATTACGAGTTGTCACATTTGCCCAACCAAAAAGGAATTGAGTCCACTGAATTAGTCCATGTTAGGTCCTACGGTGTTACCGGTGAAAGGTGAGGATATTTGGGTGCACCGTGTCCCGGTGTTTTCTGAATCGTGCAGCGCCTTTCCAAGACGGGACGTTAAACATATATTTGTTGCCAACTTGAAATTCTAATGGTTTGCGACTTATGGCACATACTTCCAATATTTTGCGTCGTATATCGACATAGCTTATCTAGCTATATGTTGTTATTTGTAACTGATTTTTGATCTGTTTGATCACTTTGTTGTTTCATGAATGACTTATGGACTTGTGAGTTAAACTTTCCTGGTTTTGACCCGTGAATAAGTGATTGACACCTCGACCATAGAGTGCCTCAATTGGTGCAGTCAATATGTCCAGGTGCTAGCTATTGCTGTAAAGCAACTTGTTCGATTAAGAATGATTTGCCTAATCCTTTCTAGAAAATTACACATGCCTTGAGTATATCTTCTAATGTTTGAATTGTCCTTTCACTTTGATCATCGGTTTGTGGATGATATGCTGTGCTCATCTCTAATTTGGTTCCAAATGAATCTTGTAATGATTTCCCGAAGTTTGAAGTGAATCGACTATCTCTGTCGGAAATGATGGAAATTGGTGCACCGTGCCTTGAGACTATTTCCTTGACATAAAGTCTAGTAAGTTGTTCCATGGAATAAGTCTCTCTAATTGGTATGAAATGGGCTGATTTGGTAAGGCGATCTACGATTACCCATATAAGTCGTAACCTCCGATGTCTTAGGAAGTTTCGTGACAAAGTCCATTCTAATGCGTTCCCATTTCCATTGGGGAATCTCGGTTGTTAGAGTAACCACGAAGGTTTCTGATATTCGACTTTTACCTTAGAGCAAGTAAGGCATTTGCTAACGTGCGTGGCAATTTCCGCTTTCATGTCCGGCCACCAATAAAGTTTCTTGTGATCCTGATACATCTTATCGAACACGGGTGAATAGAATACTTTGACTTATGCGACTCATGCATAATCAATTCTCGTATCCCACCATAAAATGGTACCCACATTCTATCCTTGAAGCATAATACTCCATCTGCTCTCTTTAGAAAGCCATTTGCATTATCGGGCATACCATAAAGCTTTTCACTTGGTGGGTTTTCCTCCTTGCGCGCCTCGATTTGTGCCTCGAGTATTTTTGATGGTAAAGGTGAACTGATCGTCATTCCTAATGATCGGACTCTTAAAGGTTTGGGTCTTTCTTTCCGGCTAAGAGCATCAGTCACAACATTGGCTTTTCCCGGATGATACTTGATTTCACAATCATAATCATTTGAGTAATTCCAACCAACGACATTGCCTCATGTTAAGTTCCTTCTGATCAAGAACATATTGCAAACTCTTGTGGTCCAGTAAACACTTTGTGCACTTTGTAAGTAAAGGTAGTGTCTCCAAATCTTGAGTGCAAAACTACGAACTCAAGATCATGAGTGGTGTAATTCTTCTCATGAACCTTAAGTTGTCGAGAAGCATAAGCTATCACCTTCTCGTTTTGCATTAATACACCTCCAAGCCCTTTATGTGAAGTATCGTAGTATACAACGAAGTTCTCAATTCCTTCGGGTAGTGCCAAAATTGGCGCCCTGCAAAGCTTTTGCTTCAACAACCTGAGAAAAGCGACTTCTTGTTTCTTTCCCCATTCGTACTTCTTGTTTTTACTGTCAACTTGGTCAAAGCTTTAGCTATCTTTGAAAAACCTTGATGAATCTTGGTAATACGGTGAGTCCTAGAAATTGTCGGATTCCGTAGGATTTGTTGGAGTAGCCCAATCTTTTACGGCTTCAATCTTTGCAGGATCAACTTGTATTCCTTGACTATCAATGACATGACCAAGAAATTGTACTTTACGGTTCCAAAAATCACACTTCGAAAATTTGGCATACAACTTCTCATTCTTGAGTAGTCCTAAAATTGTTCTTAAATGCCCTTCGTGCTCTTCTTTGCTCTTTGAGTAAATCAATATGTCGTCGATGAATACTATAACAAACTTGTCCAAATACGGTTTGCATACCCTATTCATGAGATCCATGAATACTGTAGGTGCATTTGTTAATGCGAACGACATTACTTGAAACTCATAATGTCCCGAACTCTAAGTTGATGGTAACCTGACCTTAGGTCAAACTTTGAGTAGATACTAGAGCCTTGCAACTGATCGAACAAGTCGTCGATTCTGGGGAGTGGGTAACGATTCTTAACCGTTAACTTGTTCACTCTCTATAATCTATACACATTCTGAAGGATCCATCTTTCTTCTTCACAAACAAGACCGGTGCTCCCCAATGCGAGGAACTTGGCCTAATGAATCCCTTGTCTAAAAGTTCTTGCAACCGATTAGACAACTCTTGCATTTCTGATGGTGCTAGACGGTAAGGCGCTCGTGCAACTGGTGCAGCTCCGGGCACTAAGTCAGTATGAAATTCTACTTGGCGTGCGGTGGAAGTCCCTGGCAAGTCTTCGGGAAAGACTTCAGGAAATTCTCGGACAATTGGTACATCCTCAAGTCGTTTCTCTTCCGACTTCTTCTCGGTTATATGTGCTAAGAAATCATAACAACCTTTCTTTATGTACTTCTCCGTCTTGATGCATGATATAATACTGAGTCTAGTTCCACTTCGTTCCCCACGAATGATCAAAGTTTCGCCGTTGTAAGGGAGATGAACAACTTTTTCATCACAAATGATTCTTGCACGATGTTTGGATAACCAATCCATGCCGATGATGACGTCGAAACTACCAAGTTCTACGGGCATAAGGTCTATATTGAAGGGATGATTTAGAAAATTGAGGGTACAACCACGGAGAATGGTGTCGGTGCTAATTAAGTTACCATTAGCTAATTCAATGTTGTAGGATGTGTCTAATGTGGTTGGTTTCCAAGACTTGTTTCAATATTAAGTGCTTCTAAAATATTTCATCACTTATATTGCTATCATGCTAGCAAGAAAATAGATATCAGCTCATACCATGTCGAAGAATGTTTGTTCTAATTTCACTTGTAGATGGAGAGTCATTTATTGTCCGATATGTTCAAACCTGTTGCATCTCTTGATATAGAAGTGAGGTTACTTGGAATTTCTAGGGAACACAATGCCTTAGGGGAAGTTTATATTGATAACCTTAATTTAACCAAATTTTCCTTTAAGGAAAACTCATTGTAGGGAAGTTCACATATTGTTGAAGCCATGTTTAATGGAATGTTCTGCAGTCTCAGCTAGAAGACTTGGTTTATCCCTATGGTGTTGCTTAGTGTGTATTCGCTTCGTACTAAATCTTATAACTCGGTCTTGCTAGTACTTTTGAAAGGATAGAATTTGGCTTCTAATCCAAAGATAGTGGTTCGGATTGTCTCGTGATGTCTTAAGATTTTTGTTAGGTTTTGAAAGATCTCGCTACCTACTTCTAGTCCTTGTGGGGAAATCTGAAATCCTTTCATTGTTTTCTTGTATCGAGGAATCCTCCTCATAGATGGTATAGGAAGCATTTCCTAAAAAGGTAACTCATCAAATTCTAACTTATCGGTTGAGTGAGGAATGAATGGCGTAGGCTTCTATAGAGTGTTAACAAAAAGAAATGTTTATGAACAATTTATCTGATTACAAAGCTTTACTTTTGAGTGAAGATTGTTTTCATGACATAATTCTTCCTAAATTATACATAGGTGATCAGGCCATGTATAATCGAGGACAAATGATGTGATGCTTGGTTTTGTTGAAATGATATTATGTTCCTCCGAAGTTTTAGATGGTATTCAACTTTTTGTTTTGTAAGATAATGGTTCAACAATTTTTCGGAGTAATATGAAAATCGTTTCGCATGATGGTATTAAATAGTTGATAAAATGACTAAAAGCCAATTGATAGGGTGGTAACGAAACAACTTGTTTTAAAACTTTATGAAACAATGTTTCTAAGATAGCGTAGAATAGCTTGAAATAAAATTAAGTGAAATAATGTTATGAAGTAGTAGCAAAGTAACTTGAAATATAATTTGTTGAATGATGTAGGATACATAGGAGAACCTCATAAAATGGTAATAGTCTCTTAATTGGTCAAGAATAAAGTTGGCCTAACCCTTAGTAAGATAGTGATGTATTGTCGCGAAATGATTGAAAATTGGGCAATTAGAATAGGAATGAAATGAACAAAGGTTATGATTATCGTGGAGTTAATAAGGGATAAAGATTACATAAGATTAAAAGGTACCTATTATCTGTTCCTGTTGATGGTCAAATCGTGTTTCAAGTGTAGGAGTAGTAGGCGGTCTAGAAGCAATAGCCCTAGAAATCTCACAGTCCTCAAACCTATGAGATGGTGTAGTGTCTATAGTCTTAGTGATAAATGATAATGGTGTGTCAAATCATGCACGCTTCCCAAGCTGCAAGTCAGGTGTATGAGTAGTGTCTATGAGATGTGATGGCACGGATGGTACTCTAGATGACAATGATGATGAAAATGATGATAATGAAAATCCTTGTGGTGAGTTAAGAAAATAGGTTCATTTGGACTAAACCTATAAGTTCTACCAAATGGTATAATCTGTCCCAAAGGAATGATAAAAATTGTCCTGATCCTACGGTGAATCAATGGTGATCGTGATGGTGTAGGTGCAACTTCGTCCTCCTAAAAGGGTTCAGTCTCATCATCTGATGTTATCGGTGTTGAGTCAACTGATGTAAAAATTGTGATAGGGAATGACAGGCATTCTCCATGTCAAAGTGATGTGAGTATGATGGGATGGGTATTTGAAGGCATCTATGTGACAATCGATTTCAAAATGAAAGTAAATAACTTCGCAAAAATATGCGTATGAAACCGCATGTATAGTGACTATGCACTTATGATGAAATGATGAGATGCTATGATGATGTAGTTATAGTCTAGGGTCAATGATGCAACCTAGTTCTCTATAACCGAAGCTCTGATGCCAATCTGTCACACCCCCAAATTACCTGTTTTGGAGTGGAATGGAATTCACGGGGTTGACTGTCATAGCATCACAATCACAGTTATATTGAACGACCTAAAGTGCCGTTTGGAAAATACATCGTTTGATTTAACAAAATAATCAGAATTTACAAAGTATAGGTCCCAAATGAAAATCAACATGTGCGGAAAATAAGTTTGGTACAAGTCAAACGATATTTTTAAAGTGTATAAATCCCCTGTGAGACGCGTCGTCATCGCGACTCTATGATATGTCCACATGCAAGCCATGAAGTGAATGCTTTAGTTACCTGAAAATACATTGCTAAAAGTGTCAACACAAAGGTTGAGTGAGTTCATAGAGTTTAGGTAAATGTTTAATACGACTACCACCAGTATAAATTATGTATGACAAATATGTCACAAAAATGTTACAATTGCTATAAGTCCATGACAATCAAACTAGACGATCATGATGTTCGCCCCAACAGAGTGTTTGCCAAACAACTCAAATAATGATATTAAATGAAATGCATCCGTTTAACCAGTTGGAATCCACCAACCCGGATGGAGGAGTCACCCTCGATAGATCTATCCACTCACCCTCGCTTCTATGAAATTAACGGTTCATGTTATATAATGGGGACATTCAATTGGCATGAGGTAACTTAAGCAATGTAATGAATTTGATATACTTGGTATCGTAATAAAAATGATGTGCAATGTATTCTCCCCGTAGGTTTGAAATAAAGTAAAAACTTGAATAAATCGGGGCTATGAAAACTCACATGTTGCAATGATTATGATGAAATAATGGCAATCTTGAAATGAGGCAACCTCGACCGTGACCTATTATGAATGATATGTTCTAATGTAAATCATGAAACAATGTCGTGCATGCAAATCCACATGTAATCTATACCACTTGTACGCTTTTGATAATAGAATTTATCGTCGAAATATATGTTTATGACATCTCGTCATGTTATAAAATACTTTCCAAGTATTTACGTTGAAATGATATCCTACGATAATCATTTAGTGATTTATTGTGAAATTATAACTTTTCGTCGTAAAATAGTGTCGTTGAAATTTTCATGAAAGTGACTAAACGGCCTTGAAAAGCTAGTCGTAAAATGGTGCACGTCGAGCGTTAGGAAACGAACTCAACGGTTTTGGGAAGCTTGTATCATTATCTCAAAGTTTTAGCATTTAAGTTTTCATCCTAGAGGTCTCGATCATGGAGAAAAGTATAGGTGAAGTATGGTACTTGTACCCAAAATATTGTTTAAGGATGGTTTTCGGCAAAGTTTAAGTGACCGTATTTTATTCATTACAACTCCGCTTGACGAACGGTTGAACATTTTGGAAAATATGCTTGGCGAACTTACTTTTACTAGTAGACATTACTTTATAAAAAGTTCTACATCAATGTTAAAAACGACCTTCAACATGGTCACTTGTTGCCGTAATACTTGTCTAATAGAAATATAATAGTTTTTCTTATATAATAAAGTTACGGCAACTTGTTTAAAATGTGAATAACTTAGTCGTTATAAGTCCGTTTTCTACGTTCTTTATATCCACGGAATCGTGATAACATATACTAATATATTTTTGATAAGTCGGCACATTTAACAACGCTTAAGACTCATTTTTGACTCGTAAAAAGTCGAGACAGCATGCTGAATTTTCTGAAACAAATAGTTTTCGTCGTCAAACTTCAAAAATTCATAACTTCTTCGTTATAGGTCCGTTTTAACCCGTTCAAGCGGCCACGTTTTCCTTTTAAAGTATATTTTCCAAATATCTAGCCCAAAATATTTTGCTTACTGTCGAAAATTCCAGAATTTCAAAATATGATCAGACCTCTAAATAAAGTTGTCGAAATGAGTTTTTCTCGCGCAAAACCTATTCTAACCAATTCAAAACAACTCCGAAGCTATTCTAATCCTACCATACACCTTCTTAGGGTGTCATGGGTTCCTAGACATCACCAAAAGTGATATGTTTCTAGGGATAATTTATAGGATGATCATGTTTCAATATAAGGAATAAAAACATTAAAAGTGGTATAAATTCACATGTAACTTGCATGTTTTCTTGCAAAAATGATGAGATAACATAAAGATGAATATGAAAGAGTAATAAAAATAATGAAATGCTTACTTGAATGAATTAAGAGTTTTTAGATGATAGAAAACTTAGTTGATCTTCAAGGTTTAATCCTAAACCTTAACTAGAACACAAAATGGATCTTGTAAACACTTGATCTTGGAAAAATAATGGACTTCTTCTTGTTTTCAAGCCTTGGCCGGCCATGGAAGTGGAAAGGAAAGAGTTTCATTTTATTTTACACTTTACAAATGTGTATGTAGGTGTTTTAGATTTTTAGCACTCTTGTATATTGCAAGTACTTATCCCATTTTGTGTAGGTGTCAAAAATAGTTAAGATATTTTATCTAAAGTGTGATGACTAGGGGGAGGGGTGACCGGCCATATAAAAAAAATGGGGAAGAGTTGGATAAAATTTTGATAGTTAAATGTATTAAAAGTTAAGTATAATGTGTATTTTTGCACATGTAATTAATTATTTAGCGTAGCGTTAGCTAGAAATTGATTTTAACGGAACCAAATAAAGTATATTGAAGTCATAAAAGTTATAAAAATGCATTTCTTACAAGAATTAAGTGAATAAATATTTATCGAGTTGATTTTACGAAAACCGTCGTAATTATATAAATATAACAATTTATATACAAAATAAATTGAAAACATCGGGTAAACTAATATTACAATTTTTATAGTCTTAAAATGAGTATAAAAATATATAATGATTATTTTTGGAAGTGTCGGATCAATATTCAAAATAAATGTTTACGCGATAGCGTTTATTTAATAGAAATTATACGATTAATGTAAAATGCAAAATAATGCATGAACTAACATGATGATAATGATGTGATGACATGTAGACTAAACCTAGTCTATATGAAATGTCCTTGATGATTGTTCATGAATTCGCAGCTAAACCATTAAGGTTACGCGAATTTGATACTCGTAAACCTAGTTTACGATAAACGATGAAATAGTGAAGCATGAATAGTGATTTTCTCCGGGAATGAATAGTGTTTCATGAATAGTAAATTTTGAAATACGTTCTCAGAATATTACTTCGACTTCGAAAACGGTGAATAGTAAAATTTTGAATAGTAACCGGTGAATAGTAAATTCCCGAGATGAATAGTGAAATTTTCAAATTTTGTAAAATGACCTGAAATTACGAGTTGTCACATTCTGATTGTGCCTCTACCAAGTATCTTTCCTCCCTTTGGATCATTTCCAAATGCCACATATCCTCCATCAAAAGCTTCAAAATCCTCCAAGTTGTTCTCCATCCCAAAGTCATGTGCCCAGAGCAACCACTATCAAAAACTCCTTTGTCTTTAAGCTCATCTTGTAGATTTCCACGCACATGAAATTAAACAAATTAGTTCCTTTTGTGGACCCAAGCCAATCGACTTGGGTCTCCCTGCATTAATATAATCAAATTTGTTTAGGTCCATTGATGCACAGTTGACATGATGTAAAACCTTGGTCTTATGTTTCCATTGCCAACTAGATTTGAGGCCTTTACACAGTAAAATGGTTTCCAACCACTGTGTCAGTTATCACCTTTGGAATTTTTAAAACTTCTTTTGTATCATTGGTGATATTTTGCTTAGCAGTGTTTACAGATTGCTTAGCCATGTTTACACTTTGCTTAGCAGTGGTTGGAACCCATTTGGGAGCAGCAGTGACAATTGATTTTGTATTCCCATTCCTCATTAACACTGCTCAAGGAATCATGTTTATGTTAGGATGAGGGTTTGTTTTTCTTGAAAAGTTTTGGTGATTTACCCTCCTCCAATGATTCCAAACTTGTGGTCTGCTTTTATAACAGTTTCTCTGTAAGTGCTCAAAACTACCACATGAAAAACAAGCCTTTTAACACATTGAAACTCATCTCCTAACCTATTTTAAATTAGTCCATTGAAGTTTCTCTGGTTTCCCCTAGGTATATATCTTTTCATCTGTTCCCTAGGTACTTCCTTGTACTCTACTACTTTCTTAGCAATTTGAGCTCCAAATCTAGGCACAAGGTTGGCTTGCTTAGTATCAACTTCCTTAAGAGGTTATATCTTCTCAGTCGTGTTGATACATATCTATCTTCCTCGAACGATTCCCAATCTTCAATGATGGGAGCATCGATGACTTATCGAACCTATCTTAGGTGATTCATTACTAGTTTCACCTACAGTTTATTGAAACCAATTCACTGCTAAATGACAGTTCTTTAGAAGGTGGTGCATGTTTCATAAGAGATGATGGGGGCATATTATTGTAACCAAGACCAGTACCATCCTGGAACAATTTTTGACCTATTGTCTTATTTACTAGATGATCTGTGCTAAACCGTCAAGTCAAATAGACTTAAAACAGCTTAAACACAAATGCAATGAAGATCAGAGAATACAGTGAATTCCCGGGTCGTTTAGTCCCACGGAGACTCAATGGTGTGTAAACGCTTGATCAGACGATAGAATGATCACTAATGATAGTGATCGGAAAGGATTTGGATGGAATAATTACACTACTGAAAAAGCTTATAAAATAAAGCGACTTAAATACAAATTAAGAAAATTAAAAAGATAAAAGATATTAAATAAACGCTATCACTATATTTACAATGATGTTTTTGTGATTTTATAAAACAAAATATCTTAAATAAACTATTTTAATTGAAACGTAAACTTAAAATATCTAAAAACGTGGCCTAAAATGAAAACGTACGTTATAAACGAAAATTACGCTGGAGCGCAAGATAAAACGTAAAATTTATGAAATAAAAGTCCTACAAGTGTAAAAACAATTTTATTACGTACTATATGACAAAAGAAAATTTTAGGAAAAAGCCGGGTATTTTTTCGACTCTTAAATTATTTATTACGAATTAAATACTAAATTTAACTAAATTAATTATTAAAAATACTAAACGCTTTTAGAAAAATATGAAAAATTCACAAAAACTACTTTAACTTATGCTTGATCTAAGAAAAATAAAAAACTAGATGGTTGTTATGTGAAATAAGCTCAAAATAAGCTAAAGAAGTGCTTAAAGCAAAACTGACTAAATACCCTTATATATTAAATGTTGCAAAATAAAACCAAGACAAGTCCCAAGGGCTTGGTTTGTTGCAGTGTGTGGCGGTGGGAGTGCGTGGAGGTCCCGAAGTTCGAATCTCAGCCCCTTTTTGAACTTTTATTTTTTTTTCTTGATTTTATTTTACAAACTTATTGAACACAACTAAATAAGCAAATTTTATAACTAACACTTTTTATAAAAACAACTAATAAGCTAGATTCAAAATTAAAATTTCCAAAAAAAGGGCAAGAAGAAAAAATATAAGCACAAGTTATTAAGCTAAATGGCTAGTAAGCTATTAAATAAGCAAAATGTAAAATGGAATAAGCTAGGAAACTACTAATAAGCTAGATACAACAACCTAATAAGCACAATCACTAAAAAAATAAGCATTAAACAAACCAAAATAAGCTCTAATCTAATTGTTTGCACAGGGGCATTTTCAGAAAAGGGGTAGTCAAAAGAAGCTAAAAATAAGCACTCTGTAAGCTGATTAAAACTAAACTAGTATTTTTCTATTTTGTTGAGCAACCTGAATATTAATTTCCCAAAAGTACTTAAGCTGACTCTTAATAATGAACTCACAAGAAATTCTAAATTTTATTCAAAAACGGGTATATGAAAATTTTGACTTTTTAACAAAACTAAAAAGTTGACTATTTTGAGTTTTGCAACTGATTTGTAGATTAACTATGATGTATTAAGATGAAATGATACTAGAGTAAGC
Source organism: Chrysanthemum makinoi (assembly GCA_910596185.1). NCBI lineage: Eukaryota > Viridiplantae > Streptophyta > Magnoliopsida > Asterales > Asteraceae > Chrysanthemum > Chrysanthemum makinoi. Next base: position 81,263,992 of record OU343216.1, read on the forward strand.
TATAACTATGACATTTAAACACAAAATGAGATTTTGGTTTTAACAAAATCTCAAGAATTAACTGAGATTGATTACATGGAATTTTGACTTTTTGTGGAATAAGGACTAAGTTCTAAGCTTGAAATGAGATATTAGACTCTAAGGTAACATGAAGCAAATACAAACAACAACTCAAACATCCTCTAGCACGCTTAATTATTGAGAGCAAAACCAAACACCCCTTAAACAAACTGTTTTGAAGCTTTTATCACTAAAACAAGTATTTAATCCAAGAAAACTGTTAGTTAACTTATAATAACTGTAGTGAGACAGAGTAAAACTAGAATTATCAATATTTAAACTCTTATACTACAAATTGCAAATTTATGAGAAATTCTTACAAAATGAGTTCATGCACCAAACTGAGAACTAGTAATCGAGATTACACCCTATTGCTTTCCAAGAAGCTCTAGACCAATGAGCAATCCGTGATTACACCTTGCTTCAATCTTTGAACATCATTTCCATGGATTTTTAATTTTAGACTAATTTTTTGGTATTTTTGAGAATTTTTGAGTTAAAACTTTAAACTGAACTTTATGACTTCTAAAAGCTTAAAAGAGCTTAATAAAAGCTTATGTGAGCCTTTTCAATCCTTAACAACAACTAAGAACAACATTTAAGTAATTTGAGATTTCCTTGATCTTGAAAATTTACATAAACTGAAAAATGAAAAGAAAGCTTGCAATTGATTATTAAAATAGGTTTATAACACAATAAGATTACTTAATACAAAGCTTGAAAGATTTAATAAACACCGAAAATAAAAACGACATAAGGAAAATTATATAAACTAACTACTGCTCTCCATTGCTTCTCTTAGCTTCTCTTTTATATGCAAAAGTCCTCACCTCTGACTTCTGAGAAAATCCCACTTTCATTTGTAGCCATAGGATCAGTTGATTGGATTATAGCCATTGATGGCTTTTTGGCGGGAATTTGGTTTTAACAGCTGGAGGGTGTTGAGTGAAGGGTTAAAGATGCATTTAATGGTTTTTGTAGTTTAGGTGAGGTGGAGGGACATGGAAAGTGATATGAAGAGGAGGGGGGATGGGTGTGTGGAGAGTGTTTCAGGGGAAGCAGTTGAGGGAGACTTTAGCCAAGTTGGGTGTTTGTTTCTGCACAGCCGATGGATATTAGTAAGCCAGGGTCCAAAATGCATATGTGACAGGGTCCAAGGGGAAAGGCAGGGGTCACAATTGTTGACAAGGGTCCAAATGAGGAGTGTAAAGGGTTTTAAATACAAGGACTCTTTTGTAATTTCAAAACTCAAGGACCTAGTCGCCAATCTTGAAAAGTTGTTCCAAGGATTAAAAGTGACAAGTTTCAATAATATAAGGACTAAACTTGACAATTTCTAAATTCCAAGGACCATTTTTGACAATTTTCAAACTTGTGGGACCAAAGTTGTAATTTTGCAAATTTTACATTTCAAGGGTTTGTTTTGACAACTTTTGAATCCCATGGTCCTTAAATGACATTTTTCTTTATTTTGATATACCAGGACCGCTTTTGACAAATTTTGAAACTGGGGGACTAAAACCGCCATTTTGCAAATTTGATATGCTTTTTCATCGATTTTGATCTTTTTGCATTTAAAACACATAAAACACTGATTTGTGATATTTTTTTCATTTTGATGCGTTTCGAGTGTTTTCGGATGATTTTGCAGTTTATATAGTACAAAAATGATGAGTATTTAGACACTCATCAATCCCCCACACTAAGATATTGCTAGTCCCTAGCAATGATTTGAACTTTAATGGATTTTAAAACTCTTTTACAAAAGCCATCACTTCTGGAGTAGCCAAATGTTTCAGTTCAAGTAAGAACCATGGTACACCGATAACCATATGATTTTGAGCAAATCATAAGTTAAACGGATTTGATTAGTCTTTACCGTAAGCCGTACCCTTACGGACTAGCCAACTCTTAGATAAATTATCAATATTATCTTTGGTGAGCTGATTAACAATTATGGTTTTTCCACTGCCTTTACCACAAGCCATAATCTTGCGGGCTAGCCAACTCTTTACTTTTTAGGATATGGTGAGTTGAGAACCATACAATTTTGGGCAAATTGCAAGCCATATAAACGGATTTGAGAAATCTATACCAAGAGCCGTTTGTCTCTGGATTAGCCAATCCTTTAGTTTATTAGACAAGGCGGATTGATAACCAAATGAGAAAGTGTAAAACACTTACTTCAAAAAATTTTGGCCAAAACGGGGAATTGGTAGATAATATATGAAATTCGTGAGAATTCCCCCCCACACTTAGAAATGAATATTGCCCTCAATATTCAAAGTACCCGCGGTTATGCCGAAACAAAGAACGTAAAAGGGAAATATTACGCCACTATTTTAAAAGGATTTTTTTTATAACATGTGGCAACCCCCACACTAGGGTGGTAGAAAGTAGAAAGAAGTCAGAAATATGGGTGAAAACCCATATGGTGCGTGCTTTGTTTTGGTTACCGAGTCGCTAGCTTGACTCGACCCCGCATTCATTGGTTCATTGGGAAGCAAAGTGGAAGAAACAATCTCCATCGGACTTTCATTCAAGATGTTTGGATAAACATTGAAGCACGCAAAAGTTCCACACCGATGAGATATAGAGAGAAAGACCCGGCTCACAAATGATAAATGAAAATGCCGGGGTCAAAGATAGTGTCTTCACTCCCGAAGGAGTGAAGAAGAGAGGAAGTCACCGAGTAGGCGAAGAAAAGAAGGAAGATCATGATAACAATCATAACTAGATCTTCTTCCTCGGGTGTAAGTGCAGTTGCACTTATTTGGATTTTATTGGTTGAGCTCTTAGGGTTGGAAGGCATCTCGGTTGGGAGGGTGGGAAGATTTGTCATAACTATGCAAATTGAGATTCTCTCCCCCCGATCATTATTTTTGCCATCCACACAATCATACTCCAGCGGAGATATGATATGAGTGAGTTCACCGGCGAACTCCTCATGAAGAATATACTGAGGTGGACATGTGCGGTACTTCTGGGCTATAAATATGCACTCGTCCATTATAGTCTCCGCGGTCAGACTCATCACTATCAAAGATTGGATTAATCAATTTAGAGTAAATTCATAATCGAATTCGAATAAGGGATTAGTGATAGTCGTATTAATTGTTGTGGAAACAACATGGTCAACATCCTCTTCTAAGTTGACGATCTCGGAATGTGGAAGTAATGCATCAATAAATTCTATGTCTTTAGAATATAAAGAATCGGCATTACTATAATCATGCCAAAATCTGAGAAAGTCTCAACAAAATCATTTGTAAGAGGAGAAAACACATCACACTCTTTGTCAAGAATTCCCCACTCACTTGGGATCGGATAAGGTTCTCAACATCCGATGATTCCGTTTCAGAATAGTGCCGAGATGCTCGCCCCCATACTTAGAGAGTTAACGGGCTCTTCTGGTGTGGTTTCGGCTGACAAACTTTCATCATCATCGTCACTATCATCATCATCGCCGATGTAAGTAGCGAGCCATCGGCACGCTTGCAAGTGCTCGCCTCGATTCGTATTTCTTCAAGACATCTTTGAATCTTAGCGCTCGCTCCTCTTCTTCAAGTAATTCTAGCATAGATTTATCGCTGCGAGACGCTTTGGTCTTCGGCAAGTTCTTCTAGCATACTTTTCTCACGAGGATGTTGATCAATGACGGGAAATTGTTCAATGACGGAAAATTGTGGGGTTGGAAATTGTCAAAACAAGGAGTGTTATAACAAGGATCAGATTCATAGAAATTTTGATTCCATGATTGACATTGGTAATCATAATGAGGACCCCCACAAAATTCACAAGAATACGTCTCCATCTCATAGTGCGGGGGTTGGTTGAGGAAATTAGTTGTTTCATTGTAGGGATTTTGGTCATAGACAAACCCGCTTCCCGGATTCACAATGCCACAACCGGGGCAATTTCCACCATTTGAGGTCCCCACACCATTCACAACCAAATTGGTGAGGATGAGACATAGAAAGAATCAAATGGATAGAGGGTAAAAGAAATGAAGAATCAAAAGATGTGAGAGGATAAAGATGGATTTTTTTGGATTTTTGAAAACATATTGCAAAAACAAAGAATGAAAATATTTTTGGATTTTCTGATAACTTTACAAAAACTTTTTACAAAAGATGGTATATGCACAAGAATGGGTCTGAAAAAGGCTAAACACACGCTAAAGCCTCCCCGGCAGCGGCGCCAAAATTTGATCTGTGCTAAACCGTCAAGTCAAATAGACTTAAAACAGCTTAAACACAAATGCAATGAAGATCAGAGAATACAGTGAATTCCCGGGTCGTTTAGTCCCACGGAGACTCAATGGTGTGTAAACGCTTGATCAGACGATAGAATGATCACTAATGATAGTGATCGGAAAGGATTTGGATGGAATAATTACACTACTGAAAAAGCTTATAAAATAAAGCGACTTAAATACAAATTAAGAAAATTAAAAAGATAAAAGATATTAAATAAACGCTATCACTATATTTACAATGATGTTTTTGTGATTTTATAAAACAAAATATCTTAAATAAACTATTTTAATTGAAACGTAAACTTAAAATATCTAAAAACGTGGCCTAAAATGAAAACGTACGTTATATACGAAAATTACGCTGGAGCGCAAGATAAAACGTAAAATTTATGAAATAAAAGTCCTACAAGTGTAAAACCAATTTTCTTACGTACTATATGATAAAAGAAAATTTTAGGAAAAGCGGGTATTTTTTCGACTCTTAAATTATTTATTACTTAATTAAATACTAAATTTAACTAAATTAATTATTAAAAATACTAAACGCTTTTAGAAAAATATGAAAAATTCACAAAAACTACTTTAACTTATGCTTGATCTAAGAAAAATTAAAAACTAGATGGTTGTTATGTGAAATAAGCTCAAAATAAGCTAAAGAAGTGCTTAAAGCAAAACTGACTAAATACCCTTATATATTAAATGTTGCAAAATAAAACCAAGACAAGTCCCAAGGGCAATTGGTTGTGCAGGTGTGTGGAAGGCTGGGAGGCAGAGGTCCCGAGTTCAATCTCAGCAGCCCCTTTTTTGAACTTTATTTTTTTTTTCTTGATTTTATTTTACAAACTTATTGAACACAACTAAATAAGCAAATTTTATAACTAACACTTTTTATAAAAACAACTAATAAGCTAGATACAGCTTAAAATTTCCAACAAGTGGCAAGAAGAAAAAAAATATAAGCACAAGTTATTAAGCTAAATGGCTAGTAAGCTATTAAATAAGCAAAATGTAAAATGGAATAAGCTAGGAAACTACTAATAAGCTAGATACAACAACCTAATAAGCACAATCACTAAAAAATAAGCATTAAACAAACCAAAATAAGCTCTAATCTAACTGTTTGCACATGTGGCATTTTCTAAAAGGGGTAGTCAAAAGAAGCTAAAAAATAAGCACTCTGAAGTGATTAAAACTAAACTAGTATTTTTCTATTTTTGTTGAGCAACTGAATATTAATTTCCCAAAAGTACTTAAGCTGACTCTTAATAATGAACTCACAAGAAAATTCTAAATTTTATTCAAAAACGGGTATATGAAAATTTTGACTTTTTAACAAAACTAAAAAGTTGACTATTTTGAGTTTTGCAACTGATTTGTAGATTAACTATGATGTATTAAGATGAAATGATACTAGAGTAAGCTATAACTATGACATTTAAACACAAAATGAGATTTTGGTTTTAACAAAATCTCAACGTTAATGTTGAGATTGATTACATGGAATTTTGACTTTTTGTGGAATAAGGACTAAGTTCTAAGCTTGAAATGAGATATTAGACTCTAAGGTAACATGAAGCAAATACAAACAACAACTCAAACATCCTCTAGCACGCTTAACGAGCAAAACCAAACACCCCTTAAACAAACTGTTTTGAAGCTTTTATCACTAAAACAAGTATTTAATCCAAGAAAACTGTTAGTTAACTTATAATAACTGTAGTGAGACAGAGTAAAACTAGAATTATCAATATTTAAACTCTTATACTACAAATTGCAAATTTATGAGAAATTCTTACAAAATGAGTTCATGCACCAAACCGAGAACTAGTAATGAGATTACACCCTATTGCTTCCCAAGAAGCTCTAGACCAATGAGCAATCCAGATTACACCTTGCTTCAATCTTTGAACATCATTTCCATGGATTTTTAATTTTAGACTAATTTTTTGGTATTTTTGAGAATTTTTGAGTTAAAACTTTAAACTGAACTTTATGACTTCTAAAAGCTTAAAAGAGCTTAATAAAAGCTTATGTGAGCCTTTTCAATCCTTAACAACAACTAAGAACAACATTTAAGTAATTTGAGATTTCCTTGATCTTGAAAATTTACATAAACTGAAAAATGAAAAGAAAGCTTGCAATTGATTATTAAAATAGGTTTATAACACAATAAGATTACTTAATACAAAGCTTGAAAGATTTAATAAACACCTGGAAAATAAAACGACATAAGGAAAATTATATAAACTAACTACTGCTCTCCATTGCTTCTCTTAGCTTCTCTTTTATATGCAAAAGTCCTCACCTCGACTTCGAGAAAATCCCACTTTCATTTGTAGCCATAGGATCGCTTGATTGGATTATAGCCATTGATGGCTTTTTTGGCTGAATTTGGTTTTAACAAGTTGGAGGGTGTTGAGTGGAAGGTTAAAGATGCATTTAATGGTTTTTGTAGTTTAGGTGAGGGGGAGGGACATGGAAAGTGATATGAAGAGAGAGGGGATGGGTGTGGAGAGTGTTTCAGGGAAGCGAGTTGAGAGTGGAGACTTTTAGGCCAAGTTGGGTGTTTGTTTGACTGTTGTGCCGACCGGATATTAGTAAGCCAGGGGGTCCAAAATGCATATGTGACAGGGGTCCAAGGGGAAAGGCAGGGGTCACAATTGTTGACAAGGGTCCAAATGAGGAGTGTAAAGGGTTTTAAATACAAGGACTCTTTTTGTAATTTCTGAAAACTCAAGGACCTAGGCTGCCAATCTTGAAAAGTTGTTCCAAGGATTAAAAGTGACAAGTTTCAATAATATAAAGACTAAACTTGACAATTTCCAAATTCCAAGGACCATTTTTGACAATTTTCAAACTTGAGGGACCAAAGTTGTAATTTTGCAAATTTTACATTTCAAGGGTTTGTTTTGATAACTTTTGAATCCCATGGTCCTTAAATGACATTTTTCTTTATTTTGATATACCAGGGACTGTTTTTGACAAATTTTGAAACTTGGGGGACTAAAACTGCCATTTTTGCAAATTTGATACGTTTTTCATCTGATTTTGATCTTTTTGCATTTAAAACACATAAAACACTGATTTGTGATATTTTCATCATTTTGATGCGTTTCTGAGTGTTTTCAGATGATTTTGCAGTTTATATAGTACAAAAATGATGAGTATTTAGACACTCATCACTAGATCAGAATCATACTGTGTTTTAGCAACCCTAACAACATGTTTTTTTTTCTTTTAGGGCTTCTTCCTTTACACTTTCAGCCTTTTCTAGTTTCTCTTTAAGCATCTTAATCTCTCTATCCTTAAGATC